>VBSM01002608.1:23465276-23489245 GCA_008086735.1 Cheirogaleus medius
ATATATAGAAAAAATTAGCCAGGCATGGTAGTGCATGCCTGTAGTCCCAGCTACCTGGGAGGCTAAGGCAGGAGGATCCACTTGAGCCCAGGAGTTTGAGGTTGCTGTGAGCTAGGCTGATGCCACGGCACTCTAGCCTGGGCAACCAAGTGAGACTCTGTCTCAAAAAGTAAATAAAAATAAATAAATAAATAAATAAAGTGTTTCTTGATCTAGAAGGTGACTGGGTCCCTGAAGTCTTCACGAAAAAGAGCCACAATTCAAGTCCTGGGCTGTGACATGAGAGAGAAATAAACTTCTAACTTGTTTATGTATTATTATTTTGGTTTCTGACATTTGAAGCCAAATCTAATCCTAACTGATATATCAATTATAATTTAAATTTAATTCCTTATTACTGTCAAATTCACATGTTAAATACATATCTGGTATCAGGAAAATTTATACTTGATTCAATAACTATTTCTTGAATCCCTACTTTGTGTTAGGGCTTCAGGCTAGGTATTGTAGGGAAAACAAAGGAGAAAGAAACTCATATGAAATGAGTTGATAGAGTGAACAGTGAAGTATTAGGTCTCTTCTATTCAAGAAAAATCTACTGAGCACTAAATACAAGCAAGAAGCTTTTGTCAAATGTTTTTCCTGCCTCTATTGAAATGATTGTGTGGTTTAGTCTATTAATGTGGTATTATTACATTGAATAATTTTTATATGTTAAACCAGCCCTGCATTGCTAAGATACATTCCATTTGGTCATGCTGTACAATCTGTTTTATATGTTGCTGAATTCAGTTTGCTAGTATTTTGTCAATGATTTTTACATCTACATCTACATTCATAAGGGATACCAGTCATTCTTTTTTTGTGTGTGATGTCTGACTGATTTGAGTAGGGTATCAGGGCAATACTGGCCTCATAGAATGAGTTAAGAAGTGTTTACTTTTCTTCTATTTGTGGAAGTGTTTGTGAAATGTTAGTATTAATTTTTTAAATGTCTGGTAGAATTAACCAGTGAAGTCATCTGGGCTCAGGCTTTTCTTTGAGGGAAGTTTTTGATCACTAATTTAATCCTTTAACTTTTTATAGGTCTAGTGCAAGGGACTTTTGATCTTAATGGAATTCACATTTCTGAAGACTTCCAAATGCCACATTGGTGCTTTGACAGAGATATATCTTTGTTGCAGTGAGCCCATTTCTGTTTGATCCAGTCTCCTGTCCCAGATCCAGAGAACACCCTTGACACGTATTTCCATTGTCTAAGGCCTTTGAGAAAAATTACTGATGGTGTGCGCTTCCAACAAAGCATTCTAGGATTGACACATAAACAGATTAAAGTAAATCCTTACTTATAGTGGGAATGGAATTTCCATGCAAGCAATGCAATGCAACACCAATCTGCCATTACACTGGTATCACACAAAACTACAGACAAGGCCAGCAGCCTGTGAAAATCCACAAGAGCAAACGACTCCAGCCCAGATCAATCTTCCTTGGAGATAGGAACTACTGCAGTAGTTACCAGCAGGGAAACAAACATCTGCTTCCCGAACAGCCCCGCCTGGGACACTGAGGCAGTATGTACAGTGCAATGGAGTCAGAAAGCCTGGATTCAGATCTCTGCTCCAGGTCTTCCTAATGAACGAGCTCAGGCCCACTATGTAACCTAAGCTACAATTTCCTATTTAGTCATAATATATATCTCATATTATTATGAAGTTAAATGAAATTATGCATGTAAAGAACTTAGCACAGTAACTGGTACATAAATATATTCTATAGTAAGTGTTAGTTATTGGTATTATTATTCAAAAAAGTTTATCTTCCTGCAGGAAAAAACACAAAATTCCCTGTCAAGTGGACTCTCTCAGGCAAACGTGGTATAAATCTAGATTTATATCTGGCACAGAGTCTGTAAGGGAAGTACAGCTTTGAACTAGGTGATATTTGTGGAATAATCTAGCATGGTACTTCTTAATTTGAATTTTAAAAATATTTTAATAACACAATCTTTCTAGACACTTATTTATCATATTAAGTTATCATTCTCTCTGCAGTTCTCAAACGGAAGGTTTATGTATGGAAACCCTTAGGTCTGGGGGACACAGTAATAGAAAAGTATGAAAAATGTTTTCTCAGTTGTCATAGGTGACAAACTAGTAAGATTTTTCATATTTCATTCAGCATATATAACAGCCCACCTTGTAATTTATACAAATTCCAGCATTAATCATCTGATTTTGCCATTCAAAATGTGTGTACAACATTTTTCTATTTTAAATTAACTTCGTAAAATAACTTTTTCCAATTTTAATTCAAGTCAACAAATGGTAAAAATACCCTTAAGACAAATACCTTATTCATGTTGAGTAAAGGGAACATTTCTTGAATTTTTTCGGGTTCAATAATATACTGTTCTGTTGCATGCCAGCCAGTCCGAGTCATTTGATATTTAAATTCATCTACCCTCACAGGAGTTGTAGCAAGTCTGATACTACCTGGCTGATGGAATCCCACCACCTGTGACAATAATTCCAATAAAAGTCCATAAATAAATCATTATTTGGCATTCAAACATGGTTCTTCTCCAGCACAATGAAAATTGAGCTATATAAGAAAAGAGATTTCCTATGAGCAAAAGAAATAACTATATAAAAATTTGTATCTTATAAAAAGACAATTCATCCAGCGACTACTGTATTCCCTAAGTGCCTCCTCTGTGCCAGGCCCAGAGATGTCAAAGTGAACAGAAAAGCAAAGCCCCTGCCTAGGTAGAACTTACATTCTACAGTTGAATAGAGACAGCTAAATGCATAATTGCAATAACAGAGGATTAGTGTTAATGTACAGAGTGAAAGAAAATTATGTGAAAAAGAGAAAGATAAAGGATTTGTGGAGAGATTTCGAAGAATCAAAATGTCATGATGATGAGATTAGGTCTGAATTCAATTAAACATTCATTTGACATTTACTGAAGTCCTTTAGTTTGCCAAGCACTTGGGTAGGCCCTGGCTTACAGAGAGAAAAGATGCAGTCCTTGCCTGCAAGTTGCTCATCATCCGTAGGGAAAACCCACCAGTAATGCCACAATTACAACCGAGATGTTGTGAGAGGGGGTGTGCTCAACTGCTTTTAGAACCAAGAGATGTGTCCCTAGCTTGGCATACTGGGCAGGCAGGGACACTCAAGAAAGGCTTCTCCAAGGGGCAACCTCCGGGGAAGGGTGGATGGTGAATGCTGAAGATGGGGCCAGGGGAAGTATAGTTTCAGGCAGAGGAGGCAGCAGGGAAAACAGAACACAACACAAACAAAAAAACAGTGATTTGAAAGAGCTCAGCACATTCCAGAATGTAATTGAGAATAGCTGAAGCATATGAGCCAAGGGAGGAGTGGCAAGAGAAAATGTTGGGACAGCAGGCAGAGGTCAGCCGATGAAGGTCATGCTCCTAAGGCCATGCTAATCCATTTTGGTTTTATCCTGTAGACTGTGGGGAGCCACTTGATGGTTTTAGGCAAGGGAGACAGCGTGACAAATTTGAGTAGATTTCAATCTTATGATTGAAGCCTATGAATACCCTCTGCCTGCCACTTTATTTTGAGAGTACAAGTAAATATGAGAACAGATAAAAATAAAAATTGGGGGGAGCTTTTAGTGAAGTACTTTTCAAAGCCGTGTGACAATCTGGCACACGCTGCTCTCAGATCCTTTGCAATCCAATCGACGAAAGGCTCCAATTTCTTAGTTTCTAGATATAGTAACTGGCTAAAGATATTTTTGAAAGTTCTTTTTTATTCTTTCTTCATTTACAAAATAAAAAAGAGTTAATTACATGGATAACACACTTCAAGAAATTAAATTGATTTTCAAGCAAACTCTAGAGGTTCTTTTTCTACAAACTCTCATCATAGTTCTCTACCACATTAAACACTGCACATGGCAGTGATGGCTCTACACACATTATGATTTGTCAGAATCCTTCAGAACCATACATGTTTCTGAGAGATTGACCTAACAGACGGTTTTAAGTTAAATGCATTTACCTGCCCAGTTTCTTCTTCCAGTTTCTCATACAATTTGATGCTATCATAATGTATTTTCTTCAAATTTATTCCAGGATGAAAGTAAGTTGTTAAACCTGCCTTAAAAGCAAGGAGGAAAAGAAATACTAAAAAAGTTAACATTCTCAAAATGTTGATAGTTTATATGTTAAGCAGTAATTTAATGCTGGCAAGAAACTGAGAGGCACTAGCTAATTCTTCGGGATGAGAACGCATCAGCAGCAGTTTGAGCACACCAGAGCATAAGGCTCATGGCGGGTTATAAGAAGCAATTTGAACCATGTAAGTAAAGTGAGAGCCAGCCAACGAACACACACATTCAGTCCCTAAGAGTTACCAGGAAAGGGCTATTTAGAGATTCAGAAATGGGATGGTTTAGGTGGAAGGTTTAGGAATATGCACTATTAAAAAGAGTATAGGGGAATGGCATATGATGTGGCTCAAGCCAGCAAACCATGTGTGTGTTCCCTTAAGCGGAAGGGACTAGCAAAGGATTTTTTTTTAACCCCATCCCCACCTTTCACTTGAATAAAGCAGCCCCTCCTGTCCCTTTCCTGAAATTGCAAAATTGAACAATTAGAAAATTCCTTCTAATTAGAGCCTGTGTATAGGTGAACAGAATTTTGTCAAAGTTTAACCTGTTGGATAAGCACATAGGTGGTACTCCAGAAATATTTGTTGAGTAAATACTAATTAATTACTCTCAGGAAAAATATCTAAATATTAGCTATACCAAAACCACTTTTATCAACTCTGGCAGATGCACTGTAGTATCCACACAAAGAATTCTAAGTAATGATATGAAGTAGGTTCTCTTAATTAGGCATCTGAGACCTCATTTTGCAGCTAATTTATCCTGGAAAGCTCATCAAAACACAACCTGTTCACAATAAAATCTATTTAGGAGTATTTATACAGTACTTCTATGACAGTGGTGAGCATTTGGTCCTTCTGAACTCAGAAACACCCCATTAAAATTTATAATTCATCCTTTAAGAACCCAAACCTTGGGGCTTCTATTTAGTATTTGTTCAAGCATCTGAGCATACACAGAGCTGTTTTTTTGAGAACAATCCTGGTCTGGCTTATCAGTCATCCTGCAGCACAGCTCCATGTGGGAGTAGAAAAGGGATTCCACTACAATGGAACTGCAAGCCAGGCTCTCTGACTTCATGGTCAAACATCCCCTTCTCCTTTTACATGTTGTTATCCAGTGTGCAAATGAACTTTTCTGCTTCCATAAAAGAGAAAAGAGAACCCCTGGCCTTCAGGTATCTGCTAGGGACCCAGATTTTGTCTTCAGTATATCTCCTGTCAGTGAGAAAACTGGTCTAGGGTTCTGATTGCCATTCACTCCTCAAGATCTTCTAAGCTTTATACCTGGGTTGAGCCAGACCACCAGAAAGTTATCTGTCTACACTCTAGAATCCTTATCTTCCTCACCCCCAAAATTATAAGTTAATTTTCTTTCATCTGAAAGAGTCATATTGGCTCATTTTTGTAAAGCAGTTATTCAAGACATTTAGCCCAGTGTGCTTATTTAGGTTACACATTCTTTTAGAAACTCATGGACAAGAAAAAGTTAGTATCCCTTACTGCCATAGTAGACCTACTTCTACTGAACAATTCATACTACCCTGTTTTTCTTGCTGCCAGGATAGTCAGAAGTAAGATATGGATTCCATTTTCTCAGTCAGGCATAAAAGTATTTAATTTTTATACTCTTATTCATTGGCTTTTGCCTTTTAATCTGTGTTCAAAATCTAGGGTTTACATGAGTATTTCCATTTAAATTATTTGATGTAGCATCTGCATGGCATCTATTAATTTAAGTATTAGTCTTGTGACATTAAATATAAAGAGGACACAATGTTTTTCTTCTATGATTTCAACAAGAACATATTAAAGAGGAAGTCTGAAGGAGGAGAAAACATTGATCTTGTCCTTCAAGGTTTTATAGTCTGATTGAGGTCATGAAACTTTTATACATGAAACAGTTAAATCAAAGACACAGGAAAGACATAGGAACTAGGGTAACCAAGGGAAGAGAAGATGCTAGAAGGGTCACAGAAGTCTTTAATAGGAAGGGGTTTTAGCTTTGATTTGAAGAAAGAAAATGATTATAGTTGTTGAAAAAGATAAAGGAGGGAAGATGAAACAGGGATGTAATCATTAAGAATTATAACCCTGTGTATAAATGAAGAATTTATGAATCCTTGTTGATATAAATAAATAAGTAAATCAGCAGGGGATAAGAGAAAGTTCCTGTTTATACTGGACTGACAATAAGTATGAAAAGAAAAATGGAGTTGAAAAATCATCAATGGATACTAAATAAAGGAGAACATAATGGGTGCTAACTAGTGCAGCTTTCCCTTTCTCTTCAATAATCCTTCCCCTCTTTCAGGAGTCTCGACTGCCTCAAAAAGTCCAGTGACTGATCTCAACCCACCCTATATCCCAATGGCTACAAATCTTTTATCCATACACTTATATACCCAGTGAACATTTTTGAGCATAACTACTAAAATATGTGTATGTTTCTTTACACATGATATATAAATACTAATAGAGATCATAAACACAAAAACAACCTGGAATGAGTGAAATATTTAAACTAATTTTTGTAAGTTATTTATTGTGTAGAAAAGCTTTTGAATATTAAGCTTATTAATAACATTTTAGCAAGAGCTATGTGATTAGTATATTCCATTATTAAAACATATATACTACATTAACATGTGTAATACAGCAATGGTAATAAAGGCCTGGTTCTGGGTTTGTTTTATTTTGAGACTGCTTTTAATGGCTGTGATAGCTGAAGCAGACACCCCTCAGTGACACACAGACGCAGGTGGGGGAGGTACAGGCTTGGCTGTGCTCTCCACATCGTGACACCCCTTCCTCCATCCCAGTCAACACCTATACAAAGGTTTCTGTTGACATTTGACCATAATTTTTCATGTTCTCTTGTCCATCAGTTGTTGTTACAAACTAACTAGACTACATATTGCTTTTTTTTTTTCTTTGCATTTTAAATAAATGGTGACAAAGCCCATTGAAACTCCTCATTTGGAAAAACGTTCAGAAAAATGTTAAGTGAGTTAAAAAATTTATTTCTCACACATATAAGTTTTTCTAGGTGATACATATCATTTTGGCAGAAAATCTAATAATAATACCAACATTTACAAACATCCATTTCCAAATGCCCTCTTCCCAACAGGACCATTTTGAAAAAGGCAGTTTTATTTCTCACTTTTTGAAAGCATCACTTTTACTTTGAAGAGATAGACTGCATCTATTTTTTTAATATATAATCTGCTATGTAGAAATGACTTGCATCCATTGGCATCACTACAAAAGTCAGCAAATGTGGGACACTTGTCTTTTGTAAAAGAAAAACTTATCTTTAAGTTTCAAAACTCTTTTAACTGTTGCTGGGAGATAACCAACAAATCTCTGTGTAGTATAATATTCTCAGGTTCACTCCCTTGACCTTTCCTTACAAATTATATTGTTTAAAGCCCTGTTTCTATAAAACTAATCACAATGATGATGTCCTATATCATTTAATCTGCACTATGTCATGATATAGACAAAAGAAAGAATGAGGATACTCTCACTGTGCACTGCCAACCTCCCCTTAATCAACCTTGAAATCATATATAATATGTCACCTACATGAAATTCAAGGGCCATTTATAAATATTAGTAAAGCTTAATTTCCTTCTTACATTTGTAGATAAAAACAAATGGAAAGTTTTAATGTTATCTTCCTACCCTCAAATGGATTGCCTTGCATCTTTAGTCCTCGGCTCTCCAAAACATCCACTTTGGCACCATCCCCAGGGGCAGCCTCTCCTGGGGACCCCGTGCTCTAAAATTGCTTCTCACTCCAACCTCTCCCCTGTCCCTCCACCCGACATGAAATGCTCTATATTGTTAGCAATGTCATGAGCTGACAAAACAGTCTTGTTAAAATATATCGAAACCTCAGGATTTATGGATTTGTGATTCTATTTTGAATATTCACTTTGCAAGCTGTGCCTTCCTCCCCTAGCACTTGATTCCTGCACTCTCCAGACGCTTTTGTCATTGAGCACATATTATACTTCAGTGAGACTGCCTTGGTTTTTGTAGTCTGCCCCTTTAATCTGGCTCCCCAGCCTTCCATATTCTCATATCTGCTCCCCAATTTTTCTTTGTTAAAAATTCCTAATACATGGAATTTCTTCATGCTGCTCCTCACAGGGAGGCCCCTTTGACTTGCACAAAAAAAAAAAAAAAAAAAAATGCCTAGAATCAGCTTCCTAGGACAACTCTCTCTTCTTTTCTTTTATCCCAAGGAGGCCAAAGACCTCTAGCTCCTGATGCCTGATTCCACCTTGACCTCATACTGCATGAAGCCTCATTTTGTAAACTATAGTATAGTACCTTGTTTACAAGGCAAGATAATGCCTTTTTTCCATTCACTTTGGTATCTCCTGCTTAAAGAAAATGATTTTGCATTGTGGACTTTTAGCAAGAAGCTATCATTTAAAAACTCTGCTCATTTTTCTTAAAAGGACTTAAATTAAGGGTATGTTGCTTTTTATTTATGGGATATGTAAGAAATAAAATCCCAGGGAATCTTACAACCTATTCTAAAATGCAGGCCACATTCAATCAGTATATAAATGAGTAAATAAGTAATCACAGAATGTTTCCACTTGCCTGAATTTCTCTCTGCCTAAATGCTCTTGCCTGGATAGCCTCACCGCCCTCTCACTCACTGCTTCCGGGTCCCTGCTCACATGCCACCTCTTTGAAGTACCCTCCTACCTTCTCCTCTTTCACCATCATTCTGCTTCCTTTACCCTATTTTACTTCCTGGTGCTGATTACTCTCTAGCACTGTTGTGTGTTTTCTGTCTGCCCCACTAGAATGTGACCTCCACGACGGCAAGGACTTTGATGGGGCTTCAGTCTGGGCAGCACTCTCCCACAGACTTAGCCAGAGGTAGGCGATCCTTCTTGTGCAAGACTCTTTGAGCAAGTGCTGAATATCCCAAAGCCTCCTGAAGCAGGGTTCCCTCTTCTCAGCGGAGGAAAGCTAATGACGAAAAGGCATGACGCACAGTGTCATGCACAGTGGCGAATGCTGCCCAAATCTTCCTCCAAAAGAAAATTGCACCAGCAGTCATAAAAACTTCCTCTCCTACCCTTAGCTGGTTTCAGAAATAATTGGTTTGGCAATATGAGAGCTGTGTCAATCACCTCATTTACCTGAGCAGCATTCTAGTTAAGCCCAATTACAGTACAGTACTGGAACCATTATATGTACCATTAACTATGCAAGCTTGACTTCGTCTTGTGTTTTATTTAACACAGAAGCTGTGGCACACATTTGTAGTCCTATTTAAGTCCTCATGAGGCCAGGCTATTGTCTCACCATATAAAATTAAAATCATAAATAAATAAAAGGACCACCAAATGCAAGCAAGGGGAGTATAGGTAAATGTCCTGGGCCCATATTCAGGATCACCCAGACAATATCCTTTGATACAAAATCTAGCATTTATTATTAAACACTTACCATGTGTCTAATAACTTTACACATATTAACTCAATCTTCATCACAACCCTGTTAGGTTGGTATTATTAATATTCCCATTAAGGCATCAGAAAATGGAAACTTAGGTAACTTGCTAGAAGTCATATGGGTAGAAAATGGTAAAGCCAGGGTTTGAATCCAGAAGCCATTTGTTCAAGATAAGGGGCCAGGCGTGGTGGCTCACATCTGTAATCCTAGCTCTCTGGGAGGCTGAGGCAGGAGGATCGCTCAAGGTCAGAAGTTCGAAACCAGCCTGGGCAAGAGCGAGACCCTGTCTCTACTAAAAATAGAAAGAAATTAATTGGCCAACTAAAAATATAGAGAAAAAATTAGCTGGGCATGGTGGTGCATGCCTGTAGTCCCAGCTACTCAAGAGGCTGAGGCAGAAGGATTGCTTGAGCCCAGGAGTCTGAGGTTGCTGTGAGCTAGGCTGACACTATGGCACTCTAGCCCGGGCAACAGAGTGAGACTCTGTCTCAAAATAAATAAATAAGGACATCATAAATATTGAACCCTGCCTGGAAGTATACCAGTTAAACTGCAGTTGCACTTCCAGCTCTACTGAAAGGGAACTTGCTCTAAAGAGCTGGCAGTGGGGAGTTGTGAATAGGAAGGAAATGGACCACACTCTTGTGCACAATCCCGTGCATAGGACAGTTTTGGGGCGCTTTTCTTACTGCGTGCCAGGTCGATCCAGCTGTGAGCTCCGATTTCTCCAGCAAGACCACGTCTTTCATCCCTCCTTTAGCCAGGTGATAGGCCAGACTCACGCCAATACAGCCACCTCCAATTATCACTGTTTCTGCTCTGTCTTTCCATTTTGTTTCTGTAGATAAAGGTGGTTTTTCCTCTCTGGAAGAAATTTTTTTAAAAAATAGTAACTTTACTCAGCTATGGTAACTACAGTTTTGGTCTGACTAATGTGCTTCCCCTTACTCGTTTCTCTGTACTGAACACCTTGTGACTGTGAGATTTGCATGATGCTGATTTCATATTATAATTTGGAGTACCTAAACCCTGACTTAGGTAACCTGGTTAGGGGAGGGGGAGGAGACATTTGAGCCACATTCCATATAATAATTCTGGTCCACTCTAACTAATATAGCTAAAGAAATGAACAAGCAGCTTCTTTTTTATTTTCCCGAAGAATCTAGAGAATAATTTTTCCTATCTAAAGAACACATATATTTTGTTCCATAAAGAAGCTGTAATCATGAAGTTTAGCACCTATAAAACTTGGATCACCATCTCCCACCAGTGCACTCCAGGCTGAAGAGAGGCAGACAAAATTATCTTCCTCACTTGCCTTCCTCTAATTGTGTACCTGCTTCTCTAATTGTAATTATTAATATTACTCACTGGTTAATATGATTATTTGCATGACTGTCTTCCTACCTGCACTATGAGCTTCTTAAAGGCAGGGACAATGTGTTATTCATCACTGATTCCTGGCCCTTGCGCAGTGCCCATCTCTAGTATGTGTACTGAATGAATACATTTGATAATTGCCACGGCTTACTCTCGAGCCTCTATTGACCATATTTTACTACATAAATCCCCCAAAGAATGCAGTTCTTGTAGACAGTACTCATTAGTGGAAGGTTGTTAATTATCACTATAGGTTATACTTTTGATACATACATTTCATTCATCCATTCTTCCCTTATTCATCAAGTATTTCGTGAGTGTTTCCTTTCATAAACAGAGCGCTATACTACAGAGCAGTGATTAGCCAAAACAAACATTATCTCTACTCTCTGAAGCTTACAGCATAGTAGGGGGGAGAGAGAGAATTTAGATATCAGAGATTACAATAATAAAAGTTGCTATGGAGGAGGAATAAAGGATTCCATAAGAGTGTATATGCAGGAAGGCAGCTTATTTGAGGTCTGAAGGATGAGAAAGAAACAAACAAACAAGCAAGGTGAGGAAGGAAGATTATTCCAGGCTATGGGGACAGTTCTGTGTCAGGAAAGCACTGGGAGAATCCAGGGCACTGAAAGGCCACAGAGGCCGCGGTGTGGAGATAAGGTCCCAAGGGAGCCCTGGGCTCTCTTTCGGTCTAGTGGTTCATTGCTGTATGTTGAGCACCTAAAACAATAGGTACTCAATACATGCTGTTGAATATATTAATGAATGATAAGCTCTTTATTACCCGATTCTTACTATTTTCTTCTTTCCTAGTCACAAATCTTTTTTTTAATGTTATTCCAGCTTAGAAATTTCACAATATGAATTACTAAGAATTCTGGGGAGATTCCTCATATTTTACTTTGGTAACACAAGAGTCTAAGAATTGTAATTTTGAGGATGAGTTTTAAACTGAAAAAAAAAAAGACCAGATAGAAACTTTCCTTAGGATTGATATAATGATACTAATTATATCATCTGTTTTATTACCTTTATTTGGAAGGAGGTAATATATTTATCTGATGACTATAACATTGCTAAAGAGTCTTGATATCTAAATTCTAATCAGCCTTCAACATTTTTCTAGACTAGAGACTTGTATTTTTCTTTATTGGTTTAACTGATTTGGAGAGTAACTTTCTATTTTTATATTATTTCAAACTTTCAGAAGAGTTGCAAGAATTGTACAATGAACTCTTAGAATACTTAGAAGGGAAATGATATCTGCAATTTACTCTCAAATATTTCAGCATACCCACACACTTATATATAATTTATATACATTATGTGGTGGTCATGCACCACATAATGACATTTCAGTCAACAACAGACCACATATGTGATGGTAGTCCTGTAAGATTATAATGGCTATACCATATAGCCTAGGTGTATAGTAGTCTATCCTATCTAGGTTTATGTAAGTAAATGTTTGCACAACAATGAAATCTCCTAATGATGCATTTCTCAGAACATATCCCTGTTGTTAAGTGATGCATGACTATGTATATACATACAGGCTATATGGTCCTAGACTACAAACCTGCACAGCAAGTTACTGTGCATAACAGTATAGCTGACTGTAATACAGTGGTAAGTATTTGTGTATCTAAACATATCTAAACCTAGAAAAGATATAGTCAAAGTATAGTAGAAAAAATGGTACCCCTGTACAGGGTACTTACCAGGAATGGAGCTTGCAGGACTGGAAGTTGCTCTGGGTGAGTCAGTGAGTGAGTGGTGAGTGAATATGAAGGCCTAGGACATCACTGTACACTAATGTAGACTTTACAACGCTGCATACTTAGGCTATAATATCAATAAATTTATTTAAAAAATTCTTCAATAATAAATTAACCTTAGGTTACTGTAACATTTTACTTTATAAACTTTTGAATTTCTTTTAACTCTGTGACTCTTTTATAATAACACTTAGCTTAAAATACAAACACACTGTACAGCTGTACAGAAATATTTTCTTTCTTTATATCTTTATTCTATAAACTTTTCTCTATTACAAATTTTTTTTTGCTTTTTAAACTTTTTTGTTAAAAACTAAGACACAAACACACACATCAGGCTAGGCCTATACAGGATCAGGGTCATGGTCATCAATATCACCATCTTCTACCACCTGGAAAGTCTTCAGGGGTCATAACAGGCATGGTGTTGTCATCTTCTATGATAAAAATACCTTCTTCTGGAATACCTCCTGAAGGACCTACCTGAACTCGTTTTATAGTTAGCTTTTTTTTCTTTTTAATAAGTAGGAGTACACTCTAAAATAATGATTAAAAGTATAGTATAGTAAAAACTAGGCAATAGGAATTTTTCAGCTCTATTATAATCTTATAGGACCATCGTTATATATGCAGTCTGCCATTGGTCAAAACCTCGTTATGCAGTGCATGACTGTACATACATGTATAATATGTATACTACATATGTGTACAATTTTTAGAGTAAATTGCCACTATCAAACCCATTTACTTCTAAATATTAATATTCCTGTGCTATGTTTCCTAAGAAAAAAGACATTCTCTTACATAACTACATTATAGTTATCAAAATCAGGAAATTTAACATCAATACAATAGTATTATCAAGTCTATAATCCATATTAAAGTGTAATCAATTATCCCAATATTGTATTCATAGTTACTTTTTCCAGTCAAGGATCAAATCCGGGGTCCTGTCTCTTTAGTCTCATTTAATTTAGAACAGTTCCTCAGACTTCCTTTGTGTTTCGTGACCTTGACATCTTTAAGAATACTAGACAGTTACTTTATAGCAGTATAACCCCAACATTTTTGACACCAGGATCCCGTTTCACGGGAGACAATTGTTCCACAGACGGGCGGGGGGTTGGGGCGGGTGAAAGACTGAGCCCAGGCGGTGATGCGACTGATGGGGAGCAGCTGTAAATACAGATGAAGCTTCCCTCGCTTGCCACCGCTACCCTCCTGCTGTGCGCGCCCCTCTTCCTAAATTTCATGGAAGGCAATTTTTCCAAGGACGGGGTGGGAAGGAGAGCGGCGGAGCAGTGCGGACCTACCTAACAGTCCGTGGACTGGTACCAGTCTGTGGACAGGAGTTTGGGGACAGCAGCTTTATAGGACCTATTTTACTCTGAGTTTGTCTGGTGTTTCCTCAGATGAGATTTAGGTTATACTGTTTCGGCAAAAATATCATAGAAATGATGCTGTATCCTTCCCAGTGCATATGATTAGGAAGTATATGATGTTGGTTTGTCCCAATATTGGTGTTATGTCTGATGACTTGCTTAAGGTAATATCTGTCAGATTTATCCTATAAAGTTACTATTCTTTCTTTTGTATAAGTAATAATGTAGAGTGTTACTTTGAGGCCATGTAAATATCCTGTTCCTTATTAAACTTTTCCTGAGTGGTTTTAGTATCTATTGTTTATTTCCTAATTCCATCATTCCTATTGTATTTATCAGTTGGCATTCTAGTGTAAGGGTTTTCCTTTCACTTCTGTTTGTTTCTTGTTTATATTAATATGAACTTATGGACATTTATTGTATTCAGTGGGTTACAATCCATTACTATTCATCATTTATTTTAATGCCAAATTGTCTCAGATTTGGCCAGGAGGAGGTTCTTTATGTTGACTCCTGCATCCTTTGACATGGCCACATGATTCTTGGAGTACTTCATTATTTCCTGGTGCCACAATATGTTCTAGTACTTTTGTTTAACTGGTTTTTAAATGACTTTTATCATCTCTTTGTGTGCCGTGTAAGAAAAAAATAATGCACATATGACTTGACTACTTTGCATAGAAATACAATTTTAAATGCTTGGGCACATCTTGTACTTTAGTTGAAACCATTATAGTAGTAACAAACAGTAATAATGTTAAAGGTTTTTTGGTGTGTTCAAAAGAAAGAAGATGGTTTCTTTTAGGACAGTGGTCAGGTTAAAAAAAAAATCAGGAAACCTGGGTTTGAGTCCCCAGTCCAATTGAATAGCTATTTTAAGGAAATTTAGACAAGCATCTTAAAATTTCCTCATCTACAAAAAGGGGCTGTGAAGATTCCATTTGACAATATAAAATAAAACATTATTAAATGTATAATATTCCTTCTGCCCAGTATGCCAAACTAGGTATAGTGTTTTTAAGTATGAGGATAACTATCTTAAATTCCTTTTGGATATAGTCAGGGATAGTCATAAATGTATTTGAAATAAAGTAAAATAAGAACTGTGCTAAAAACCCAGGTCGCCTATCTTCTACATTAGAAATGCACTTGGACAAGCACACAGATAATTAAAAAATTAATCTGTGCGCTTGTCCAAGTGCTTTCTAAAATAAAAAATCCTTTTGATAGTTTGGAATTGGGTGTATAGAGAATACAAATAAATAAAATAATTTGAATTTTGATTTGTTCAATATAGAACTACACATTGCAAAAGGAATATAGCAAAACCCATATGTTTGGATAGTCCTGAAATTTTGTCTTATCAGTTTTAAAAAGATCAATTCATTTGTTAAATTTCTATTTCATTTTGCATTGGATAAAAAAGTATCTTTATTATTATAAATATTTTTGTGATGCTTTACAGTTTACAAAGTACTTTCACATGTATTCTTTTATTTAATATTCACAGCAACCCTGTGAGTTAGGCAGAGCAAATATTCATATCCCCACTTTATAGATGAGGAAACTGAAGTTCTGAAGTGTAAGGTCACATTCTACGTAACTGATGAAGCAGGAACTGTGACTTGGTGGCTACTATTCCCAGCACCAGGGACAAGACTAGGACATCAGAGACACTCAGTAAATACTTGCTGAATGAAAGAATGGATGGATGTAACTCAAGAGCAGGTCTCTGAACCCAGAATTTCAGGTCGTAGGGTGTAAAGTAAAAGTTGAGTCAACTCGTAATAATGTTGAGCGATGCCAGTAAAGAGAAGCCTTACCTTACAGCCAAGAATAATCTATAAACATAAGGAAATCAAAAGGCAATGCCATTTTTACCTATAAGATTTTGCAAACATCAAAAAAAAACAAAACCTGCCACTCTAGGAACCAGGACAGATGTGAGAAATAGACACACTGTTGGGGGAATGCAGATTTGTCACCCATTTGGAGAATTTGTTGCTGTCTTTCAATCTTTCAAATGCACATAACCATTTCCCTTTTAAAAACTGATTCTGCAGACAGTCTGCCCTATGTACCCAAAGACATATACATAAGAATTTTCACATGCACATTATTTGCAGTAATAAACAACTGGAAACAATTTAAATGTTAATGAATAGATTGCTTACAGTGCAGAATATTGACAGGATGGAAAACTATGCAGCCTTTAAAAAGAATAGGGGAAATCAATATGTGCAGATATAGAACAATCTCCAAGACATATCGCTAACTGTAAACACCAAGGTTTCCACAAGCCAAGGAGCAACGTATATCCACCCGCGTTTGCCTACACATAGACTGAGCCTGGATACGGAAGACACTATTACCAGTTGTTGGCTGAGCGGGGGGATGGGGGCAGGGGAGACTTTACGCGAAGAATCTTTTGATACTGTTTCACTTTATAACTAATAGATAATTCACGAATAAATTTAAAGGCCGGTTTCTCCGAGGCCGAAGCGCTCCTCAGCCCAGAGACTGCCTGCCTCAGCGGCTCGCTCCCACCCCCGCAGCGGCTGCCCCTCCGCGCTGGCCCGGGCCCCACTCACCCTTCCCGGCCGCCGACGGAGCTCGTGCGCCCGGGGGAGCCCCGCAGCGGGCAGCTCCGCAGCGCGAGGCCCCGCAGCCGCTGCGCAGCCGGGCGGAGCATGGCTAGGACGAGGCCGAGGGGAGGCCGAGGGCGCAGGCACCTGCTGCGAGGCCGGCGGACAGCCTGAGGCGCCAGGGGAGGGGGTGTGGGGGAGGGGGGAGGGGGAGGGGGCGGCGGTCGGACCCTCCCCCGGGCGAAGGGCGGGCTCCTGGACCGGTGCGCGCGCCCGGACCCGGCGCCGGCACAGCCACGGCCGGCACGATGGCATCGACCCGAGCCCCGGGGGCCAAGAAGGTGAGTGTCTTCCCTGCCTTCCTCGCGGAGCCCCTGGTGCCTGGGCTCTGAGCGACCCTAGTTCAACTCCCGCCTCGGCCCCTAGCCAAGCCCTGGGGCCTTGACAAAGCACCTGGACTGGACGGCTCCCAGCCTCGGTTTCCCCAACCGCGAGATGGTTAACATTTATGGAGCCCTGTGCGGTGCCTGTCACTGTACAGAGTGCTTTACGCAAATTATCTCCTCAGCTTCATAATCATCCCATTGTGCAGGTGAGGAAACTGAGGCTCAGCGAGTCAGGCGACTAGCTCGGGGTCACCGATCTACTGTCGGGTGGAGCCGGGGACTCAGACGCGCGCTCACAGTTTCCTCCCTCAATCGACCCGCACCCGCAGCTCTTCGGGTTAATCGGCCCCAGAGCTCCTCAGAGTTTCCCTTACATTTTGGAAAAGTCAGCAGCCTGGCCCTGCAAGTCCCAGGCCGACCGGAAACCAGTCGCTGGCAGACACCCCAGAGCCGAGGCGCAGGGGGTGGGGACTCCACCTGGTGGTCCTCGGCTCCAGGCCCCTTTCCCGGTAAAGTCGCCAGGTGTTGGCTTTATTCCCCAACCCCCCACTTCTATGTTGAGTGTGTGGCTCGGGTGGAGGGAAGGGGTGGCTAAATAAAATTAGGAAGAGCCTCCACTTGGACAAAGGACATCCCCGGGACCCTTCAAAGTATTCCACCTGAGCCGAGTAATTCAGAAGGGGGTGGGGAGGAATGTGCACCGCCGATTTATTTATACTAAAAAGTTAGGAACAACCAAGAGGCCTTACAATAGGGGACTTTCTAAATAAATGAAGGTTCATCCACTTTATAAGTTACCAGGCAGCCAATTAAAAAACTAAGCACGGGAACAGGCAAAGTGCTTTGGCAATTTTAAGTTACACAAGGCTGACACCAACTGTACAAAAAATATTTATATATACACACTGTAAGGAAGGACACAATAATAGTAATAGTTACATGGGAAGTGGAATATGGTTTTTAAAAACATATTTGGGGATATGCTTTTCAGATTATTAAAGTAAAATGTGGATGGACATTAATGAAAATAAGTTCAATAGAAAAAGAAGCAAAGAACATTGTGCTGACCGCTTTCTCTCAACTTCCCTTAACGCTGTGTTCATTTTTACTGTTCATTTAAAAAAAAAAAGTTTGTAAAACGCTCTGTTCCTATTCAATTTATCCAGGGACTCTGCGAGATCATCACACACTAATCTATATTAATGTGTACCTATAAATTCGGGTGTTAGTAGGAAGGGACTGTAATCTCAGCTCTCACCTCAACTAACAGGTACGTTTTAAGAATTCATTTAATTGCCACAGATAACACCTCCAAGTAGTTCTTTAATCCAAAAGAGCAGTCCTATTGGCAAATCTAGGCAAGAGAGGGAGATATTTTAGGAAGATTGGGTTTATGGTCACTTCCCACCACAGGGTAAAGTTGATCTCCTCTGAGTATGAATGGAGTTGCCCTGAGGCCATTATCTTACATCTGGAGGTCTTAGGTATTAATATCTGCAAAAAGGGGGCATAAATGCACCCCAGAACTCACTATCAGATCCAAGGCAGGTTCACTGCCAAACTGAAGGGAGGATGGAATGAAAATATAAATGTACTGCAAATTAATTTACAGTGCTCTTTAGTTTATGCATTCCAGTCTTTGTCATTCCAGAGCTGTCTTTAGAACATACTGGTGTAGTAATTAACTGAGGTGGTAAAAAAAAAAGCTGTGAAGGAGGGGCTAAAAGATGCTCTGGATTCAAATCTTTATAATCTAGTTATTTTGCTGATGGCTGTATAGAAAAATGGCAAATTTTAAATGTTGGACAAACATCCAGATAACAAATGAAAATGTCCTCCCTTACATGAAGACAAAGGCAAAATATGTACTATAATTTCCTTAAAACCCTGGCTAATTTTCTCCTTCAGAGTGACATTTTTTCTCATTATTTAGGACAAAAATTCTAGCATATGATGTATCTGACAATTTCAAAACAGTCCTGTCTCTCTGCTAACTCCTAGCATAGTTTACTAAGGGTCTACTTGTTAGGTGCAATATGAGGTGGTGAGGATATAGACCAATGAGATATGTCATCTGGCCCCAAGCATCTTACCATCAAACTGAGGAGACAGGTAAGTAACCAGACACTGCAAGACAGGTGGATGCATGAATGGGGGATCTGTAAAGTAAGCAGGTGGCAAAGAGGGGCAATCACAAGTGAGAGTGGGTTGGGCAACGTTTTGCTCTGGCAGCAAAGGAAGATGGTTTAGAGTAGAGCTGGAGTGAATCCAGTGCAGGGAAGATAGGGGGACATATGACAGGTGTTTAACAGGTGCTCTTGTCATAACCCTGTGACAGATTGGATGTGGGAGATAAGAAACTAACCTATCACACCCAGATTCTGTGCCAATGTTTTTCTCCTCTAGAATTGTTTGATGTGTAATATTTAATTTGATTCTTAATGTGGTTAATGTATTAAATCGTACCAGATTTTCAAGAAGACATTTTGTATAAAATGACTATTCCTCTGATTCTCTCTTCTATATTTCTCAGTAGCAATTATCACTTTATACTGTGATTATTTGTTGACCTATTGGTCTTCCCCAAAGTAGCCTGACTTTGAGCTTGTTGAAGGCAGAGACCTTGTCGCATTCCAATGTTTATCCCACTTGCCTAGAACTATACCTGGCATGTAGGAAGGTCTCAATAAAAGTTTAAAGTTTGAGGGGTTTTTTTATGTTTCAAAAGTACAAAATGAAAAGAATGAATTGCATTTTATGGAGGAAGTAGAGTGATAGGTGAGAATCATAGTAAATATTAATATTTCTGCCATATTCAGCTAAAATTCAGCTTTAGATATAAAAATGGAAAAATAACCAGAATCAGGGGTTCTTCTGCCAAAACAGTGTTTATGATTAACACAGCTCACACAGCTCTGTTTCATTTGCCTGCCCTCTGCGTGGACAGCAAAAAGGAGATGGTGTAGGTATGGTGACCTGGTACTTAGCCCCAAGTGTACCCTTTGTAATGTACTCTCTTGTTCTGCAGAAGAAAGAAAGCTAAACACATTTCCAGATTCCTTTGCAGTTAGGATTCTGATAAGAATTAGGATCCCCAATCAGATATACCTGTATGAGTCTGGGAAGGCAGAAGTATAGCAGCATTCCAATGTCAGTAACTATAGCAGCTTCTTTCTCCCTATATGGCAGCCGCATAATATATTCCTGAAGCCAGCAGTTCAATACTGGCTTCTTTTAGCTGTAGCAGAGGAGGTAGCCCCAGGCAGGTCAGTTCAATAGTGTTTTTCTAGTAGCCATTCCTGGGGACCCAGAGCAAAAATTTTTGCACCCATTTCTCTATATTAAACTCCTTCTGCTCAAAACAGCTGGAGTGGTTTGTATTTCCTGCAGCTGAACTGGACACCGGGGATAAAGCCAGAATGAACCCCCTCCCTAGTCAGTCATTCAATGCAGATTGAGAAATTGTTCAAGCCATATTTTGTCTCTCGTTTGGTTTAGTACTGTTAACAGGGCTGTCCTGAGAGGTAGAACAAAAGGGGCTCTGTGGGAAGATCCTCACATGTCTGCTTTAATTCCTGGTTGCTTTTATTAGATCCAGAAATAACTCAGGTAAGAACAAAGACTCTTGTAACCAAGATCAAATTAGTTTCATTCTTATTCTTTATTGCCTTTATGGTATTCCAGCCTCCTGGAAAAAGGTTGAAGAAAGTAATATATCTAGTAATGTGGCCAAAATGTGGTCAGAATCTTTTTGTTGCTCAGTGTCCTAGGAAGCTTGCTCCTGACACCTTGGGCCAATCGCTTTGGGTGATGATTGATTAGAGGAGAAATAGCAGGTGCCAGACACTCACACAGAGCGAGCCAGTTTCTTTCCAAAATCTATCTCCCTCCTTCCATGATAACAGAGTTGTAGCTGGACATTTGCTGATGACATTTCCTGGCTTCCCTTGCAGCGAGGCATAGCCATATGGCTACATTCTCACAGAGGGAGCGTGAGTATAAGTGATATGAGTCACTTCTAGGTCTGAGCTAAAAACTTTAGGATGAGCTTTACCATACTGTGTTTCCCCATCATTTGAGATAGAATATGAACGTGACTCTGACCCAGTTCCAACCATGCTGAAGAGGACACTACCCAAGGGCAGGAGTTGGCCAACACTTTCTGTAAAGGGCCAGATAGTAAATATTTTCAGCCTTGCAGGCCATACGGTCTTGGATGTAACTACTCAGCGCTGCTGTTGTAGTGCAAAAGTGGCCACAGACATTATGCAAACCAATGGGCAGGGTCCCAGTAGGACTGTCTTTGCAAACACAGGTTGTGTGCCAGATCTGGTCTGTAGGTGTCCATGTGCTGTGGAGGTTGGCAAAGTGCTGTGATGAAAGGGCTGTGCACTTTAGGACTGTTACATGAAAGAAAAAAATACACTACTTCTCTTTAAGCCACTGTTTGGGAAAGGCTCTTTTGTTACAGCAGCTTAGCTTCACCCTAAACCCAACATGTAGCCCAGTAAGCTGCCTCTATACCCTGCTTGTTGTCTCCCTTGGATTCAGGAGCTGACGGGTTTCCTAGTGATTTCACAGAACTGCTATGGCTGGTTAGAACCGGCACCTGAGGCTTTTCTCCCCAATCCGTGTGTTGCTTTGTGTCCAGCTATGGGCAGGTCTGAAATGAATTGGCCTATTTTCAAGAAAAGGTTGTATCTTCAACTAACGCAATCTATACAAAAGTGATCAGGATTGCTATGTGGAGTGGGGGCAGGGGGGCAAGGGTTGCAGTGGTCAAGAAGGCATCTCTGAGAAGATGATACTTGACCAAAGACCTGAAGAAGGTGCGGGGATGAGCCATGCAGGCATCTGGGGAAGGCATATTTTAGACAAAGGAAACTGCAGTCCATGGCTAACTGCTCTGGATATAGCCTCCTAAGTAAGTTAGGCGTGGGCTATACAGAAAGGTGGTAAAATAGAAAGAGACTAGATTAGGAATTTAAAAGCTCTGCAGTCTGCTTTTTTACTTACTTAACTCTGTGATCTTGGGCAAGTCACAACCTTCCTGAACCTCAGTTTCCTCGTTTATACATGGGAATGAAAACCGTCTGTCCTACCTCACTACAGAGTTGTTGGGAGTGCTAAATGATAACATGTACAGGAACACACTGGACAGATGTAGGCCATGATTATGAAACATTGTATCTGTTAGGATTATGTTCAGTGACTGACACAAAGAAGAGGTTTATTTTTCTCACCTAACAGGAGGTCTCTAGAGGTGGGCAGCCCATGGCTGCTGTAGCCAGGCAAGGATGTCGTTAAGAAACCTGTTATCAGTTGATTCTGCCAGCCTTGGCTTGCAGCTTTCAGTGGTGTGGCTGCAAGATGACTGCTGAGCCTCCCAGGCATTATATTGACATGCCAGCCAGGAAGGAGAAAAAGAGACAAGACAGAAGGGAGTGGATATCTATATCAGGAGAGCAAAACTTTTCCAGAAACCCTCTGCTGATTCCCCCTGAGTCTCACTGGCCAGCACTGTGTCACAGGGCTGCTCCTGGCAGCAAGAGAGCCTGGGAATTTTTGTAAAGATGGGGACATTGTCTCCTCACACAGAATGTATTAGCGAAGAAGAGGAGAGAGGATGCACATTAGTTACGCAACTGGCAGTGTTACCACAAACATGTTGAAAAACCAAAATAACTATGATGGAATCAGCACTTTCACTATAATTTGACTCATTAAATATTGAGAAAAAATAGTCACAGTCCTTTGGTTACACAAAATAGGTACTTGGATTAGCCAAGAAACAAAGTATGTTCGATTTCTGAAATACTACTAGACGTGATGTTAACAGAACTAGAGCTCTAAGAACATAATACCACCTTACCTAAAATTAGAAATTGCTTTTAGAAAAAACAAGTGGAGGGGAGCTTGGGTGATTTTTTTTTCTCTTTTTCAGGGTATTTTGGAACGTCTGGATAGTGGGGAGGTTGTGATTGGAGATGGCAGCTTTCTTATTACTCTGGAGAAGAGAGGATACGTGAAAGCTGGGCTCTGGACTCCAGAGGCAGTAGTGGAACATCCAAATGCAGGTCGGTGCCCACGTCACCTGAGAGTGTTTATCTGAGTGACATGTTGCTTAAATATGATTGAGAGAAGATCAAGAAATTATAACAAGTGTCTCTGTTTCGCTTGCTAAAATTGCCAAGACGTGGAGATAATGGCAGTGTGTGGGCTGAAGCATATGGAAGAAAATGACCCCTCTCTCTCTGTCTCTCTCTGTCTCTCTCTCTCTCTCTCTCTCACACACACACACACACACACACACTTGCATCTTCATGTATAGGCAGTGCTAAAATATATACCTTAATATTTGTCCCATGAAGATTTACCTAGTAGATGTTCAGTTTCCTTAAAATAGCAAAACTGTTACTGCTTCAGATTCATCCTGCTGGCAATATGCATACCATGGTATAACCGTGTGCATAGTAAGGATGAGTAATGGTAGACACCAGCTTAACAGAGTACAGACAGCCCGATTCTGGGGATGCGAGAGCAAAGAAATAAACACAATTTTACATCATCTTCCTGGCTGGAAAAAAAAAAACTAGTTGGAGGTAGAAAATGTGATAGGATTGGTTTGTGACATCAAATTGGAACTTTAATTCTATTCTGACTCTTTTTTATGTTTTTGCTCTCTTAATTAAAGTGAGAAAATAAAGCCAAAGAGTGAATGAGTGAAACAGAGTACAAGCTGAGAATGGAATTTTTGATTCGCTCTTGTTGTAGGGCGCAGCGCTCAAACAAAGACGGAGAATCTGAATTGTGATT
>VBSM01002608.1:23489345-23501293 GCA_008086735.1 Cheirogaleus medius
GTTATAGCTCTATTGAATTGGATTTAAAATAATTTCTTGTGGGCCATCACAGCTCTGACTGTATTCATATATGCACAGTATATCAGACAAACCCAGGGTCCTGTCCTGGTTCTTCCACTGACCAGCTGTGGGACCTTGGACAAGTCACTTGACCTCTCCAAGAATCCATTTCTTCCTCTGTTGCATGGGGGCATGACATGGACTCGTGAGAATTCGTGAGTTAACCCATATGAAGTGCCCAGCGTATCATACGACCCAGTGGCCACTATTATTGTTTCATCAGACACCCAGAGTTCTGTGGTAGGACGGGACAAAGTTTTGTCCCTCTGGTGCTCAGCAGGAAGTTTTCATCTGACCGAAGACGACTTGTTCTTAGTTTTAAATGATCTTTCTGCTAAACCAGGAAGAAAGTATTGAAATAGCAAAGTTAAGGCTACGGGAATGGGGGAAAAGTTGGTGAAGAGAGAGAAAGGCATGGCTTTCTGATAGGTGCAGGACAGCTTTCAGACTGCTTTCTGATGTCCCCCAACGCTTGCTGCTGAATGGGTTTGATGTGGGTGCCATCCATGCACATTCTGCTCTCTGTGAGAATTTCCTCATTGTACTTTGCGGGCTGCCAACACTGACTGCAGTAGACCAGCTACATCCTTCGCTACACTGCTCTATGAATACACCTCTCTGAACCAAGAGACCAAGGGACAATTGGCCAAAAAGGCCTTAATCTCTGCATGTGACTGCACCAGCCATTGAGGCCCTGAGGTCAACAAGACAAAATGAGCCTCCTCTAACACTATGCCCTGCCCTTGAATTCTACTGATTTTAATCTGTGACTTTTTATCAGTACCAGGTTTGAATTTGGGAGTGATTGAAAGAGATGGGAGTGAGTGAGCTGCTGCTGCAAATGGTAGCTTCTCTAATTTTTTATTTCAATTTAAAAAAAATAAAACTACTTTGTAGTTCGTCAGCTTCACATGGAATTCTTGAGAGCCGGAGCAAATGTCATGCAGACTTTCACCTTTTCTGCCAGTGAGGACAATATGGAAAGCAAGGTAACTGCAATGGTGGGAGAGGAGGAATCACCTGTAACAAAAATAACCTCTTCATGGGATCTATGGAACTCACCTGATGTGTTACTACACTTTGTTACAAAATCCACACAAATTTCTATTAATTCATTATTACATAAACATACATACTAAATAAATGAGCTTTTCCTGCCCCTTTAGATAGAGGAGGGATAACTGGGAGAGAATAAACTCCTGCAAAGGCATGGCCATCCTTCTGTACTATTTTTTGGAGAGAAAGAACACTTCATAGATGTTCTTTTTGTCTTCTCAATTCACATTCTTCTCTTCTACCTTGTCCATTTGGAGACAAGGAGGTCCTTTAAAAAACCACAACATTGACCTAGAAATAAGAAAAATTGGATTTGACATCCCACTGCCACCTCTTGGCCGTGTGACTATGCAAAACACCTAACTCCATTGAACACTGGTTTTCTCTCTGCAAAATGGAGGTAACAGCAATGCTTAAGTTCATAGACCTGTTGCAAAGAATAGGTTAGATGAAGGATGTAGAAGTATTGTGAAATATTCTGCAAATGTAAAATACTAATACTTGTAAGTGTTAATGCCCATTTACTCATTCAACCAACCAACATGTACTGAGTGCCTGTTATAGTCCATTCACTATGCTAGATACAAAGATGCTACAAAGGCATAGACCCCATTCTGAAGAGGCTCACAGTCAAGTGTGGGAGGCAAACAAATAAAGGTATTAAAATCCAGCGTAGTGAGTATGATAATGGAAATAGAAGGTCCTGGTAAGTGAGGAGATCGACCCTGCTCTGCTGGTCTCATATTGCAGTTTATACAAGCGACTTGTACTCATCCTACTTGCTCATGGCCCCCCTTGTTATCTGGTACATTTCACCTTTCAAATGCCAGGCTCACCATCTGAACTCTTGCCCTCTAACCCCAGTGGGAAGATGTAAATGCTGCTGCCTGTGACCTCGCCAAGGAAGTGGCTGGCAAAGGTGATGCTTTGGTGGCAGGGGGGATCTGCCAGACGTCAATGTACAAATACCACAAGGATGAAGCTAGAATTAAAAGACTTTTTCGACAACAGCTAGAGGTTTTTACCAGGAAAAATGTGGACTTCTTGATTGCGGAGGTAAGCCTAGTATTAGAGGACAAAGATTAAACCTGTTTTGACAAGAATAACTGCATAGTCTTCACATTTGACAGGGGTATTGGACTGGCTCACGCCCTCATTTCTTCTGTGTGGGTGGTCAAAGGTTTATTTAAATGAACAGCAGTCAAGGCCAACATGCCCTCACTTGGGTGCTAGGTTCTCTGTGGAGCCAAAGGACAGACCTAGGAGTGGCCTGACCATGGCCTTTGGTTCTCTAAGGTCTGGTGGTTGCAGCAGCTGACTCAGGGCACCCTGCAACCTGGGAGGGGACAGTGGCTCATGGAGCACCTTCTCCCAAGAGAGAGGCCAGGCCGGAAGGCTCTGGGTGTGTGGGCTGGGGCTGTGTGGGAGCAAAACCCAGGGGGTGGGGAGCTACTCAGCCTCATGCGGGCCCCACCAAGAGTTCTTAGCACCGAGAAAACTTACCCGCCTTATTCTTCTCCATCCATGCCGTGCTCACTCCTGCCTCTCTGCTTTTGCTCAAGCTGTAACATGAGTGACATTTTGAAGACAGAATTAATAAGAATTGGTCACTGACTGAGCATGAAGGCCCAGAACATTCTCTTCTTTCCACCTCCAGAAGGAAAGCCCTCATTCCCCATTTCCCAACACAACTGCCACTTCCTGGGGTCAAGCCCTAAACCCAAGTCTTCCCCTTGAACAAGAAAATAGCTTCCAAACTGTTATTTGCCCCAATCACACTATTTATCTCTAATGCAAACCTTGCCTCATCAGCCTCCCTAAGGCTCTGTTTTGCCCAAGGCTGGCCAGCCCACCTGGGAACAGTCACCTGCAGAGACTGGCATGGACTCTGCCCTCTATGTTTTCCGGATCGATGGGAACACAGCTTGGTTTAAGAACCTGTTTTTTTATTCTCTCTGTCACTCTTCACACCCTGCTTTTGCAGAATGGGTTTCTAACTCAAGAGGGAAGAAGTAAGGAGATTTCTGCTGGGTTTTCCCCAGCTGTCTTTAAGGTCAGCTTTTTAATTGTGGCACTTAAAGGGGGTTCCTGGGAAGCACCTTGCACATGATGTGAGTTTACCAGCCAAGGCGTCCTATCAACCCACCACTGGCAAAGAAACTGAGTCGCTGTCTCTCCCACTCTGTGCCTCGGTCTTCTCATCTGGGAGAATAATCATATTTCCTTTCCTACTTGATGGAGCACTTATGATTATCTAAGTAGAAGTGAATATAAGAGCACTTTGAAGTATAAAGCATGGCAAACTATATTATTTTTCAGAGATTACCCTAGTTCCATAAAAGATCAGTCCAAAATTTATCAGTAAAACTTCTGTTCCTTCAAAATTATGATCTTAAATACTCAATTACCTTTAAAACCTTTTTTTTTAATAACAATCATCATCTCACTTACTCAATGACCCCTGAATGAAAACCTATATATTATTGTTAAAGGAATTAGAATATTTACTCAGAAACGTGTTCTTTAGTCAATGTGACAGAGATACATTTCTTAGCAAGTTTTATCACATATTGTATATTTGGTAATTTTTACAACTGTTTTGCAACAATTTGCTTTCTACTATTCAAAATCTGCCTTATATTTGGACCAATAGAAAAAGTGACATTTCTCTTAGTATTTTGAGTACGTCGAAGAAGCTGTGTGGGCTGTGGAAGTCTTAAAAGAATCGGGTAAACCGGTGGCAGCGACCATGTGCATAGGCCCCACGGGAGACATGCATGGCGTACCGCCTGGAGAATGCGCTGTGAGGCTGGTGAAGGCAGGTAATCTGGACCCATGCTGTGGGAGCAGTTCAGTTGTTGTTTATGAAATTTAACAAAGTTTGCCTGATATTGTGAGAGTAGTTTGGAAATAAAAGAATAAACTGGAATCGGTTTCCTTATCTGTAAATCTTGGGAGGTGGAGGGAGATAACTAATTTCTAAGGCACCTATTAAAAACTATTAAAAAATAGGATAAACAAACAAATAAATGAGTAATAAAATGTAAAAGTCCTTTATCTCTTTGTGTAGGGGCTTCCATCGTTGGTGTGAACTGCAGATTTGGGCCTGGGACGAGCTTGAAGACGGTGGAGCTCATGAAGGAGGGCCTTGGGGCCGCAGGGCTGAAATCGCACCTTATGGTGCAGTCCCTGGGGTTCCACACGCCGGACTGCGGCAAAGGCGGGTTCGTGGATCTCCCAGAATATCCGTTTGGTAAGCTCAGGTGCATATTACAGGTCCTTGTGTTTGTCATCATGACAAAATTCAAACAGCTACAATAAACTATTGTAAAGTTTTATAATACAAGATTGCATAAGATAAAAACATTGTTAGCCAAAAATGAGCTGTCTGAAGAATGCATAATCTGAAGTTTACAGCTTTTTAATTGGGAAAAAAAAAATGACCATCAGAGTATCTATCATTTGAAAATAGGAACAGTAATGGAAACGCCATAATTATTTCATTACAGGACTGGAGCCCAGAGTTGCCACCAGATGGGATATACAAAAATATGCCAGAGAGGCTTACAACCTGGGGGTCAGGTACATTGGCGGGTGCTGTGGATTTGAGCCCTACCACATCAGGGCAATCTCGGAGGAGCTGGCCCCAGAAAGGGGACTTTTGCCTTTGGCATCTGAAAAACATGGTAGTTGGGGAAGTAGTCTCAATATGCACACCAAACCCTGGATTAGAGCAAGGTAGGAATTTTTAAATTAACATTCTCATTATTTTTCTTTAATCTCATTTTATTGTTGTAAACTCTATTTATGCATATGGTAACTAATAAAAATTCAAAAAGTATAGAAATTTATAAAATAAAAAACAAAAGTTGCCCCCTCTCATTCCTAGAGGTATCTTTAGTCCATCTGGGCTGCTGAAACAAAATATCATAACCTGGGTGGCTTATAAGCAACAGAAATTTATTTCTTACAGTTCTGGAGGCTGGGAAATTGAAGATCCAAAGCACCAGCAGATTTGGTGTTTGGTGAAGGCCTTCATTTCATAGACAGTGCTGTCCTGCTGTGTCCTCATGTGGTAGAAGGGGCAAGGCAGCTCCCTGGGGCCTCTCTTATAAAGGCACTAATCTCATTCATGTGGGCTCCATCCTCCTCAATGAATCACCTCCCAAAGGTCCCAACATGTAAACTCTGGAGAGACACATTCAGACCATAGCACAGAAGGAACCAATTTGTTATTTGTGTTTTGAAGTCTCGTGACTATTTCTTGTTTCATCAGTTTTAAGCAGTAATAATTGATAACTTCTATGAAAGCTAAAAAATTTAAATCACATAATCTTCTCCTTTCCTCCCCCTTATTCTCTTTTTCCCAGTTTTGATTCACTATATTCTTATCTCTCCTATTGGTTATCTTTTAAGTTGAAATTATATATTTAACCACCTATTTCTTAATTCATCAATATAAGGCAGGATCTCTTGACTCCACTGTCTGTAAAATAAGAATGCATTCCCTTCTGCTTCTCTCCACCTTCCCTCTCTCATCTACCTCTTGGCCTCTTTAAGTTAAGCCATTACTTTTACATCATCAAGGTTTATAACCATCATGTTCTGTTCTGTTATTATCATTAAGTCCTCCAAGCTCTATCTGTAGGTGGTTTCTAAAAATATAAAGCCAGTGAATAACATTTACAATATTATTATAATTGTCATATTAAATAAGCAGGACTCATGAAATAGAATCAGAACTCAACTTTAGTTTTGTCTATCTTTTTAAACCTGCTCAATGGGTAAATTTCTTCCTTTGTCCCTATTTGAAAACATTGACATGCCCCAGGACTTCTCTGGGCACTCTTAAACAATGGAAAGTCCCATAATCTCTTTATTTAACAGACACAGTCTCAATTCAGTAATTAAAAGTGTTTGCTTTCATGTAAAACCAAAACTCAGGACTTAAAACTTACTTTGAACTTAAAACTTCTCCCTTTGTCCATCAGAAGCCTTCAACAGGGAGGAAACCAGGAAAGGCCAATGTGCTCCTCTCTCTCTTTCTGCCTTGTGCCTCCAACCCTCCCTTCTCATCTTGCTACCAGGGTATCTGCCCTCTGCAGGTTCCAAGCAAGAAGAGAGAGGGTGGAAAAGGGAGTAAGACTATTACCGCGTTTCCCTAAAAATAAGACCTACCCATAAAATAAGCCCTAGCAGGATTTCTAAGCATTTGCGCAATATAAGCCCTACCCCGAAAATAAGACCTAGTGATGGACGTGGCTACGCAGTGAATCTGTACAACCCATGCATTTCGTCGCAGAGCCGTGAGGAAGATGAGCAGCCCTTCTCATCTGCCCCATGAGAGCTCTATTGCTGGACATGAGAGATTGGGGCCAATGGTTCTAAAGGAAATAGAGTCGCAAGAAATTTAGGATGGAATTCGGGGTTTGGAGAGATATGATGATGTTCCAGAAGAAGATGACTTAACTATATTTGAATAAATGTAGATTGTTGTACCGTACTTAAAAAAAATAACACATCCCCTGAAAATAAGCCCTAGGGTGTCTTCTTGAGGAAAACTAAATATAAGACACTGTCTTATTTTCAGGGAAACACGGTACTCGCAGAAATTTATGATTACACAAAAAAACCTGTGTAAACCCCAGATTTCTGACATTTCATCATCCAAAAATACTGATTTATTGTTTTGTAAATAATGTGAGAAAAATTGAAAAAATATATTTAACACAAAGGTCTGACCAGAAACCTTTGTACTCTTCTTTGTCTAACAACAAGAAATAAATACTAAAAAAATAATTTGTATTACTTTCTTACTTTTGATCTTTGACTCATTATATTAAAAACTGTTTTCATTATACCTCTCACTATATTTAAATATTGAGTAGAGTTAGAAGGACTCTTAGAAATTTCAGAACAAATATAATTCATAAAAGCGTGTAAAATTGAAACATTGTCTATTTCTGAAAGGTGGTATGAAACCTAAGGATCGTTATTGAGGATAAAAACGTCAGAAAATCCCCTGGCATTAATGGATATGGATATGTTTTTATATCTGTATGTTGAAACAAAAGTTCACTTTAGCCTGGCCGTTCACCAAATTTTGAGCGTGTGTGTGTGTGTGTGTATGCACATGTGTGACCTATTGCACTTATAAAATAGGTATGACTCTTTTAATTAATTAATCACATATATTTTAAACCACAGGGCTAGAAGAGAGTATTGGGAAAATCTGCTGCCAGCTTCAGGCAGACCTTTCTGTCCTTCGTTATCAAAGCCAGATGTCTAATGAGTAGTGAAAGAAAACACTGAAATAATAGATCAGAAAGATCAAAGAAGTTGTCCTCTGCCCCACGTGGAACACTTGCTCACCATCGTCCTCTGCCTGCCCCGCTGTCACCAGCTGCTGAGAAGGTGATGTGCTGCAGCCCCTTTAGTTTGACCCGTGCCTGCATATTGAGCTCGTGCTGTGGTTAAGCACCTCGACGGATGCTGGATGCTGCCGGAGAAGCAAGGAGGAGATGCCCCTTGTCCCCTAAGGACTTGCTGTCCAGGAATGCTGCCATGCATTCTGCTGAAGATCATTGAGAATAGCCAAACTTGTCTAGGGTGAATTTGACATTTTAAAATAATCAGAAGTCACTGAGAACCAAATCTAGTGAATAGGTCAAGTGACTAAGCTAGACGCTTGAGGAAGATGGAGCAACAGTCCAAAGCAATGTGTGTGCTTTCCTTTAAATGATTTGTGTTATAACTCCAAAGACAATCCCAAAAGAAAAGATGTGAAAAATGTTTTGAACAATGTCAGGAGTATTGACATAAGTGTCTAACCTTCCAAAATGATTACTTTCAAAGATGATTTTCACTTAAAAGTGTTAGGTCCTGGAATTTTTTAAATGTCTTTATAATCACGAATAACTAGGTTATAAACTGTGTAAGGACAAGGATCATGTGATAGGTTTCTTATATTTCTCCTTAGTTAGCATTGTGCTAGACATAATGATATAGTAGATGCTCCATGAAATACTTATTGTTGATTATTTAAAATAAGTAAAAATAGAGAAACAGAAGATCTTTTTAAAAGTCAGAGTTCAAATCTATCTTGGTCTAATATTTTCGTGTTATTTGCTGTGTGCCAGTTTCTCTTTTTTTCACAACAATGTATCGATTTGTGACAATTAGTAAAATTAAGAATAACTTACCTTTTGTAGCATTTGAATATTTAAAATTTCATAGACATTCTTTGGGATAATAATAACAAATATTTATTACCTATTATGTCCCAAGCTTTGTTCTAATATATATAAAAAAGAACAAATATACATATACATATATATACTGTTATATTATATGCACACATATATTTTTCCACAAGAATTAAACATGAGAACATGTTTTTAACATAGTAGTTTATAAATGAGGAAACTGAAGTCTAATGAAGTAACTTGCCTGAGGTCACACAATTAGTAAATGTGGGATTAGTAAATTGGGATTTGAACCCACATGTTCTGGCTCTAGAATCCATGTTTTCAACCAATCTGTTGCACTGCACACAGCTGCTGCTTTTATCAGAGTCCACATTTTTCTGTTGCTGAGTTTAAGGTATTTTTATCAACTTCCTTTACTATCAATTAGCCCTTCAGTCCTGACATGGTTGTTCCTGTAATGTTGACAACCTAGAATTCATTCTGTGTTGCCACTTTACCCGTAATACTACACAACCCCACCCTGCTGGAAATTAGAGAATGAATAATTTACCTTCATCTCAAGGCCTCTGGGGTCCTTGAGGGTGACTAATCCAAACTGCTAATTAAGCGCCTGAATATTTTGCCAGCATCTCCAACAAAGACCTTCCAGTCTCTGTTTAGATCCTTCCAGCAGAAACTCACTACCTCTCAAGATTATTTACTTCTTTTCAAGCTGCATCTCATTCTTGGAACATTATTCCGAATATCAGCCAGAAATCTATTTATCTACAACTTCCACTTATTGGTCCAAATATTAGACTTCGACACCCATAGAACAAATGTATGGTTTCTTCCATGTGATAAGTGATAAATCTTCAAATATTTAAAGATAGCTGTTAATGCTTTCCTGTACTTACTCTTCATTTCCTCCAACAAAAAAGCATAGGTTTTCAAGATGTGCTTTGTCATATATTACCTGTGTGACATTAGATGGTTACTTAACTTTTCCATCTTAATTTCTTCATCTGGGTTTGGTGCAGTGGCTCACACCTGTAATCCCAGCACTTTGGGAGGCTGAGATAAGAGGAGTGCTTGAGGCCAGGAGTTCGAGACCAAACCTGAGCAACTTACTGAGATCTTGCCTCTACAAAAAATTAAAAAATTAGCTGGGGGTCGAGGCATACACCTGTAGTCCTAGAAACTCAGGAGGCTAAAGTGGGAGGATCACTTGAGCCCAGGTGTTTGAGGCTACAGTGAGCTATGATTGCACCACTGCACTCCAGCCTGGGCAACAGGGCTTTAAGACCCTGTCTCTTAAAAAAACAAAAAATTCCTTATCTGTAAAATGATGGTAAAAATGAAATAGAACCATCCTTATTGGGGTGCTATGAAGATTAAATAAGATAACAAGATATTTAGGCGCAGTGCCTGGCATGTAGTAGGCAGCCATTGCACATTATATAGTGTAATATAATTATGTGACTAGATTTTCATCCCTCATCCTCATGGTGACTGACTCTCTTCTGGGCATACTCTGTTATCAAAGCCTCTGCTTATTGTTAGTACTTGGTCTTGAACACCACACTCCAGGAGTGGGCTGCTCACACAATAACTGCCTGCTTAGTGTGTGGAGAAGGCAGTGCATGGCACTGTGAGAAGAGCAAGCACGAAGAGGCTATGCAGGGTGGGGGAGCTGTCCTCCACTCTGAATCCCTTCCTTGGGCTTGCACCAGCACAAATTAAGACCTTCGTCTGGTTTCAAAGTATACAGTTTAAAAGTGGTATAACAAAAATAAATTACACATGGTTAAGTAGTAAGGAAGTGTTTTTAAATCTAGGTCCATTGGTCCATAAAAAATTATATCAGTGGAGGCCCATATTATCAAAGACCAGCTCATTTAGACTTTCAGAAAGAGTAAAGGCAACCATCAACTTTTCAGATGGACAGTTGTGATATATGCAAAAATAGAATTAAAATATATCCTTCAGAAGGTATTAGTCACAGGAATGACATGGGTTGAAAGATGTGAATAAGGACAATAATAAGGAAAAATGAGTTTGAAGAGGATATGCAGACAGACCAAGAGTAGCAACAGAAGATGAGACATGACATAAAGATCAGCCTGAGCAATAGTGTAGGCTGCACCCACTTGATGAAATTGTGTGCAGCCACGGAAAATTGTGTTCAAGAAGTGTATTTAATAACCTCATTGTGTGTGCTGCTTTGCTTTGATGACTCGTAGTCTGAACATTATTGATAGGACAAAGTCATTATAGTTTCTCAAACATGCATTTTCACCTTGGGTATACTAAGCACAATGGCCTGGAATAGGATGTTGATGAGGCTAACGTTGATAAGACTTCCAAGAGATAAGCAGGTAGACCAATAAAGTAAAATTTTTAAAAGATTTCCTACATTGAAAGACTCCAAAATTTACATAGAGATTGGATCACACTTTAAATAATATTAAAAACATATTCAGGAAAAGTATTTCAAATCATTTCAACTCCAATTTAATCACTGTGCCCCAAAATAAAGTCCAGAAAGTATGCTTAGTACTTTCTCTTTTCTGGAAATGCTAGACAATACATTTGGATAATTAAAAATATTGGAAAAACAGAGACAAAATTATGGTTTTGTGCAGATGAAATGGCTATACAGCTAGAAGTCTCAAGAAGATCATCTGAAAAACTATTACAGACAATAGGAGAATCCAGTAATGCGGCTGGTTAAAAACTTTATATACAAAAGCCATTGCTTTTCTATATACACTCAACAACTATATCAAAAGTACAATGGAAGAAAAGGTCTAGTTTACATTTGTAGCAAAATGATTAAATATCTAGGAATAAAGTTTATAGGAAATGTACAAGAGCTATTGAAAGAAATTTGGGATGCTACTGTAGGATGCAGAATAAGACTTGAATAAATCCGTACACATATTCATAGAAAGACAATTATTTTAAGATGTCAAGCTACTCCAAACTGCTTAATAAATGCAATATAATCCCAGTGAAAAGTTCCATCAGGATTGAGGGGAAACAGACATGCAAACTCTCAAGTTCATATGCAAAAAAGAAATGTAGGGATTATGGGAAAGTTAGAAAAAGAGGGATAGTGAGGAAAGTGTGGCCTTGCCAGACAATCACCATATATAACATATAGTAATTAAAACCGCTGGTTACTTGTATAAAAAAAAATCAGTGGAACAGACTAATATATGATACATATAAATAGAATTAATGCATTATAAAGGGGGCATTTCAGGTCAGTGAGGAGAAGCTGGATTATTTAGTAATGATAGACCATTGATCAACCACCTGGGAATGAAAAGCTGGATCTCTTAGAATAAGTTCAAGGTTGATCAAAGTTTTGATGATAAGTCCATAAAAGAAAATCCCATAAGAAAAAAAATCTGGTAAATTTTACCATACAAAAAAATTAGGCCAGTGGCTCATGCCTATAATCCTAGAGCTTTGGGAGGCCCAAACGGGAGGATCACTTGAGGCCAGGAGTTTGAGACCAGCCTGAACAAGAACGAGACCCTGTTTCTACTATAAATAGAAAAATTAGCCAGGCGTGGTGGTCCACTCCTGTAGTCCCAGCTACTCGGGAGGCTGAGGCAGAAGGATCACTTGAGCCCA
>VBSM01002608.1:23508283-23523223 GCA_008086735.1 Cheirogaleus medius
TTTGATTTTTTTCCTTGCTGATTTTCCTGAGTTCTAAATAGATTCTAGTTATCATGGGCTTGGGGTTTCATTTCCCATTACCTGCATGTTACCTGAGGAAGCTTCCTAATGTCGATGGGAGAAGGGGAAGTTTGATTTACTCACTGAATTAGGTAATTAATGTAACTTTTAGACTCTTGTAATAACACTTAGCTTAAAACACAAACACATTGTACAGATGTTTAAAAGTATTTTCTTGGCTGGGTGCAGTGGCTCACGCCTGTAATCCTAGCACTCTGGGAGGCCGAGGCAGGTGGATTGTTTGAGCTCAAGAGTTCGAGACCAGCCTGAGCAAGAGCGAAACCCCGTTTCTACCAAAAATAGAAAAAATTAGCCGGGCATGGTGGCACATGCCTGTAGACCCAGCTACTCAGGAGGCTGAGGCAGAAGGATTGCTTGAGCCCAGGAGTTTGAGGTTGCTGTGAGCTAGACTGATGCCATAGCACTCTAGCCTGGGCTAGAGTGAGACTCTGTCTCAAAATAAATAAATAAATAAAAATAAAAATATTTTCTTTATATCCTTATTCTATAAGCTTTTATCTTTTCTTTTTTTGGCGGTGGGGGGGTGGCCAGTCTTGCTCTGTCACCCAGGCTAGAGTGCCGTGGTGTCATCATAGCTCGCTGCAGCCTCAATCTCCTGGGCTCAAGTGATCCTCTTACCTCACCCTCCCGAGTAGCTGGGACTTATAGGCATGTACCATGACACCCGGCTAATTTTTTCTATTTTTGGTAGAGACATGGTCTTGCTCTTGCTCAGGCTGGTCTCGAACTCCTGAGCTCAAGCGATCCTCCCTCCTCAGCCTCCCAGAGTGCTAGCATTACAGGCATGAGCCACTGTGACCACCTGCTTTTTTCTATTTTTAAATTATTTTATTTTATTATTTTTAAGCTTTTTTGTTAAAAACTGTGACACAAACACACACATTAGCCTACCCCTACACAGGGTCAGGATCGTCCATGTCACTGTCTTCCACCACCTGGAAGGTCTTCAGGGGCAATAACATGCATGGAGCTGTCATCTCCTATGATAACAATGCCTTCTTCAGGAATACCTCCTGAAGGACCTGCCTGAGGCTGTTTTACAGTTAACTTTTCTTCTGGAAGTAGAAGGAGTAATACATTCTAAAATAACAATAAAAATATATTAATAGTATTAGTAAAGACATAAACAGTAACATAGTCATTTATTATCGTTAGCAAGTATTGTGTACTGTACATAATTGTATGTGCTATACTTTTACACGACTAGCAGCACAGAAGGCTTGTTTAGTACACCAGCATCACCACAAACACGGGTAATGCATTGCAATACGACATAACAATGGCTAATATCACTAAGCAATAGGAATTTTTCTGCCCCATTAAAATCTTATGGGATCACGATTGCATATGCAGTCGGTTATTGACCAAAACATTAAGTGACACATGACTGTAATTTATTTATTTATATTGTGTATTGTCTGTCTCCTCTCTCCACCTCCCCACACACCCCAGACAACAGGAAATCTTATCTCTTCTGCCTGCTACAGAGAATAGTGTCTGGCATTAAGTAGGGCTTAAAGAATGAATGAATGAATGAATCTCTCCTACCTGAAATCCTTATAACTTGTAACTCTAAAACTCACTTTTGCTCGTTCTAAGTTCAAAACAAAAATGACCTAGTAGAGAAAGCAAATGAATATCTGACAATACAAAGTTAACTTGTCTTCCAGATTTACCAGACAGATATTTATTCAAATATATGAAATAATGCATGTGAAAAGTTATTCATTCATTCTGGCTTTATTTGAAGTAACAAAGCATGGAAATAATGTTATTGTCTATTGGTAGGGACAAATTATACATTCTGGTATATCTATACAACAAAATGTTATTAAGCCATTAAAATAAGAAGAAGGTCTTTGTGTATTGATAGGAAATGATTTTGAAGATACGTTGTAAGTAATAAAAAGCAAGATGTAGGCAGTGTTTATAGTGCAATATCACTTGGTTAAATGGGGGGTAAAGAATGTTTATACATCTTTGTTGTACATGCATAAAATGTTTCTAAATGGACACAAAAGAGCTGGAACTTAATTGACCAGGGAAATTGGATGCTTTAGGGACAGATTGCCCTTTTTTAACTTTTTAATTTTGAACCATGTGACTATCTTACCTATTTTAATCAATTAACTAATTAACTAAAATGAGATTAATTAACTTTTTAAAAAATGGATCTACACATTATGCAATTCTGCTTCTAACAGCCACTTAAAAATAAAATGAAACTGATAACCTGAAATAGTGTTTTAATTTTTCATTTTTATTGTTTATTCTAGATCATATTTGTATAGTTGATCTCATTAATAATTAATGACCTTTTAAATTTTGGATATCATATATATGCAAAGTACTGAATTTATACTTCAAAATGGATTACTTTTATAATAAGGAAAACTATTGGAGTTAACATTGTCTGTCTAAATCATTGCTTACCACGAGTGAGATGACTGTATTCAGAATCTATACTACTTTATTTTAGTTAGTTTATTTAATTTATTGGGACTGTCCTGGAATCCACAAAAGGCCAAGAAGCTGTTTTATGTCATTTTAATTTTAATTTTAATTTTTTATTGGAGTATAATATATACAAAAAGTATAAAAGTTGTAAATGTACAATTTGATGATTATTCATAAACTCAACACTGTCATGTACATAGCACTAAGATAAAAATAAAGAACATCACCACCACCTTAATCCTTTCTTGTCACTCTCCTGTCCCCTAGGATGATCAATATTCTGACTTTTAATAGCATAGCTTAATATTCCATATTTTGTACATCATATAAATGTAATTTTACAGTATTGTCCTTTTGTATCTGCCTTCTTTTACTGAGCACTATAAGATTCATTCATATTGTAGTGATGTCATTCACTCTCATTGAGTATAGCATTCCATTGTGTGAATATGCCACAATTTATCCATTCTATTGTTGATGAGTGTTTGAGTAGTTCCCAGTTGGGGCCATTTATGAATGGGCTGCTTTGAACATTCTTGCACGTCTTTTGGGGGAATATTTGTATACATTTTCACCTAGGAGTAGACTTGTTTGGTACAGATATGTGCAGCTCCAATAGATACAGCCAAACATTTTTTCTAAAGAGTTGGACCAATTTGTACTCCTTCCGGCAGTGATGAGAGTTCTATTTGTTCCCCCTTCTCCCCAACATTTCATATTTTTCATTGTAGTTATTCCAGTGGGTGTTTAGGGTATCACTAGTAGCTGGTTTTTGGAAATACTAACTTTTTTTCAGAAATTTTTTAAGCTAGATAGGTTATAAACACCAAAAAAGTTGAAACTAGAAAAGTGCAAGTTAAAGAGAACCCTAGCTTGCACAAGAGCAAGACCCATCTCTGCAAAAAATAAAAAAATTAGCCTGTTGTCCTGGTACATGCCTGTAGTCCCAGCTACTAGGGAGGCTGAAACAGGAGGGTCACTTGAGCCCAGGAGCTTGAGGTTGCAGTGAGCTATGATGACACCACTGCACTCTAGCCTGAGTGACAGAGCAAGACCCCGTCTCAAAGAAAAAAAAAATTTAATACTTGGGGTTCTTACAGGCATGTGTTAACTTGAAAACAATATACGTTCCTATATGCTTGAGGTTCAGAAGCAGTTTGGATGACAATTTTGCTACTCAGACATGTGTTAGTACTTTGCTAGTCAACAAAGGACTGTGTTTTGGTAACAATCTTAAAGTTAAGTCATGTAGCAGCCACCCCAAAGAAATGCTTTGCATAGACGAAGATTTCTACTATCAGCACCACGATAAAAACTCTCAGTAAATACTCTTCAGAGCCAGCTGACTAGTAAACAGTTCTGTGCAAACCAACAGGAAATGGAAATAAGAAAACAGCATCTTTTTTTGTGGAAAAAAAAGGGAGGGGAGGGAAACTTTGATGCCAATGTGGTAGTGAGTTTCCCATCAAATGTAAGCTCTTCGGTGTGGTGCTGGTGTCTACATTTCCCTGGGTCAGAAAACCACATCTCATACCACTGTAACCAGATTTTCCCTGAGATCTTTTCTTTATGTCACCATCTCTCTGTTCTCACTCCACATACCCACCAACCTGCTGCTGTATTCTCCTCTGCAGGGTCTAGACCAAGTCACAGGGTTGTCCCCAGCACATGACTCCCAGATCGAGAACTACGTGCTGGAGCAGAGGGACCACACAGACACTGCGAAAAGGGGATCTCAGCCTCCACTGCAACCTCTTCCCATTCATAGAGGTAATAGATGTCTTAGTTCATCTTTCAGCAGCTCACAATGATGAGGAAAACCAAGATTTGAGTGGCTATCCCAAGAACGTGGTGCTTTCTTCTTCTAATACCCATTTAACACAACAACAGAGTTTCAGAATGAGCGAACAACCCAGGGATTACAAACAATCCAAAAGTCATGGTGTATTCAGTGGGGAGCAGCCCGGACAGGGCAGATTGTTTCTGCTGGTAGCTGACTGTATTCTGGTAAATCTGAATTTCTCCTGACCAGGAGAAGGGACTTCTGTGTTGGGCCAGGTGAGTGGGAATGGCCATGAGTTGGATGAAGTTATAAAGAGTTTGGGAAGGTGTTTTAGAAAAACAATTTACTGAAAAGAAAGTAAAGAGCAGCTCTAAAGAGTGTGGTCTCTGGCTTTATCTGGCCTGGGCTGAAGTAACCCCTCGGCTCTGTGCAAACTATTGATGTGATCTTGGGAAAGTTCTCACTTGACTTCTGCACGGCTCAGCATTGTCATCAGTGAAATCGGGTTGCAAAGTCCCTGCCTCGTGGGGTTATTGTGAAGATTACATAAAGCTTACAAAGCTCGCAGCACAGCCAACTCCACATAGTAAGTGCTCATAAAGTTATAGTTATCTGCTTTTTTTAAGAAAAGCAGCAGAAGGGCACGTGACAGGCTCATTATCCTGTTAGAAAGCGTTAAAGGAAAAGAGGAAGAGAAGAGATTTCAGAGCTAGAAAGAGAACTCAGGTCGCAAAGGCCACGCTGGGAGGCGTCCAGAATTAGCAGGAACATTGGCTGGAGGACTCCTCTGGGGAAAGCCAAGAGACACTAGCCAAGCCAGCCAATCTGTGAGCCCTGAGCGAAGCGTTTTCACCTGTGATGGAAGGAAGCCCTTAGCAGCCCAGCAAAAACAAAAGGCTCTGCTGTTTCTGTAAGAATGAGGGAATTGGAAGCAAAGGCTCAACGGTAGGCAGAAGTTGGAGGCATCAGCGGGAGCCAGTGGCACCGTCAGAGCCAGGCAGAGGAAGGATTAGCGGACCACAAGGGGAAGGCAAAGAAAGCACTCTGGGAAAGGCTGTTTTGTGCTCTAAATTGATGCCAAGCCAATGGCAAAAACAAAGCTGAAAAGTCACCTACCTTCAACTTCTAATTTTACATATGAAGAAACCAAGGCCCTTTAAAGGGGAGTGATTGTGTGATGTGGTTTGATATGCCTGGCGTGTTGAGACAATGCTTGCGTGTGGCCATTCATGGCAGAAGACAGAAGGAATGGAATGCTCAGCACAGATAAACCAAGGAAAACCTGTGCACTTGGAGGGAAGGTTGAAAGGAAAATCCACTCCCACCATCATTTTATTATGATCCCAGGTAGTGGTAATGAAAAATAACTTAGGTTAGTGGCAGCAGGAAAATATAAGGCAAGTGAAACCTACAGTTTGGGGGTTAACGGGGGGAACATGTATTTGATAACCTCAAATATACCTTCTATTTACAGCAGAGGTTGAAAACCCAAATGCCTTGAAGATGAGGTAAATTTGTGAACCAGATCAGTGTAGGGCACCTGGATATGGTACAGATCAGCAAACAGGAAGGATGGATGCTCTACATAAAGCAATTTGCATTCAATTTTTAAAAAACACTGGCCCAAGACGCCTGGCTAGCTCAGTCAGTAGAGCGTGAGACTCTTAAAAACACTGGCCTTGCCAAAGGAAACACAGAGGTTGGCTCCGTTTCCATGTCACCAGTTTGCAAACACTGTTCTGTACAGTGTTAAAACATAAAACATCATTAAACACGGTGTTAAAACATAAAACCTCATTAACATAGTGTTAAACATGAAAATGAAAAGTCCTAACATTTTCCCACCTACATATTGATATAAGGGATATTTTAGCACTTAGATGGTGTCTATCTCCTCCTTAGGAAAAAAAGGGGGTGGGGAGATATCCTTCCCCTCCAGCGCCAAGCATAGTGTTTGAAATATTGTATTAATGGTACTTAAGGTCAAGCTCAACAGCTCACTCCTGTAATCCCAACTCTTTTGGAGGCTGGGGTGGGAGGATTGAGTGAGGCCAAGAGTTCAAGACCAGCTTGGGTAATATAGCAAGACCCCAGTCTCTGCAAAAAAAATATTTTTTAAGTTAGCCAGTCATGGTGGATTGCAACTGTAGCCCTAGCTACTCAGTAGGCTGAGGTGGGGGGATCATTTGAGCCCAAGAGCTCGAGGCTGCAGTGAGCTATGAGGACATGACTGCACACCAGCCTCAGTGACAGAGTGAAGCCCTATCTCTTAAAAAAAAATGCTACTTCATAAATGTTTGTTGGATGAATAAATAGGGTTATAATAGAGCAAGGTACTACCTGGAGACAGAACAATAACTTCTTTTTTAAGATTATAAAACTAAACGGGTAGATCTCCAACTCTAACCCCCCTCTTCCCCTTCGTGATTTATTTTGAAACCCCAGCATCTTTGTACAAGGCCAACGACTTCAGTCTTATGACCTCTCTCATCTCATTGCTCTAGCAGAGATCAGAGAGCATGGGCAGCCTTCCAAGAACACTTATCCACCCCCATCTTTTCCAAAATGATTTGTAGGCAGCTGTTGAAATAATTTTGTTTTTCCTCAGCCTCTCAGTTTTTTGTCCTAACTCTCCCAATCCCCCACCCCACCCCAAAGTAGGTCCATTTAAAAAAACTTATTCACCTATCATTTCATAATAGATAATAATATCCACTTATTACAGAACTCACTTCCTCAGGGGTATCCAAGCTGACTTTTAGTTTTTTGGGAATGGGGCAAGGGAACTTCATTTTTTTTTAACATAGTAATCAAGTTAAAACAAAGTAACACCAGAGCTCACTGTAACTCCCTGATTTCGTGGTTGTTGAGAACAAACAGGGGGCGCCTACTTCCCAGAGTTGTGAGAAGTAGATATTGTGTATGTAAACGGCTTGATTAGTGCCTGGCACATAATAAGCACTTGGTGAACTGTGGATATTATTATCTATTATGGAAATGGTAGGCGAAGGATTTTTTTTAATGGACCTACTTTGGGGTCAGGATGTGGGAGAGTGAGGACAAGAACCTGAGAGGCTGAGGAAAAACAAAAATATTTCGACAGTTGCCTATAAATCATTTTGGAAAAGATGGGGGTGGATAAGAGGTTAAAAAATGAAAATTCCCTACATTCAAATACAAATCCTTTTATATAAATATATATACTGAGATATGTATAAAATTCCTCTGGAAGGATAGCAGTTAATAATTAATAGTGGTTACCTCCAGAGAGGGGACTTGAACTGGAACGGCAGCTGGGGAAAGACTTTTAAAAATGCCTGCCATGTGTCTATATTACCTATTAAGAATTCATAATTCATTTTTAAATTTAATGCTACTATTTGAAAATTTCTCCCAAGTTTTGCCAAATTTTGACACAACTGTGCAATAATGTCTGCTTTCAGCCTTTACTGACTGTCATAGCCCTGATAACGCCCCCTGGTGCCTGGTACCCGCCAGTGCGGCTGCTCGGGGCAGACACAGTGATGGCTGCTCTGGACCTGTTCATCTCACCAATACTCACCAGGTTAATATTAGTACTCCAAAGTCATCATGATAAAAAAAATCCAGGTACTGTGAAGGATGACAGTATCTCATGCCTCATTCTTGCTGACCCCGGATAGCGGTTAGGGGTTGGGGGTAGAAAGTGAAAGATTATTTGAGTTACAGTGTATCCTTTCGTCTTTTCAATGTTTTCCATTTTAAACTTGACATACTTTTCGGAAGCAAAAGGAAGGACTTTTCTACTTTCTCAATTGTATCTCAAGCACACATCGCTTCGGCAATTAAATTTGTATTAATTTATCATTTGCTACAGTAATTTCTTTTTCTGCATATGTTGAAATGGAGGTCGTTGATCCACATTCAGAATTTTCCCCTGTGCTTTTATTTGGGTAAAAGGTTCTGAACTCTGTTTTAGACTATTTATTTAGTTATTCTATTTTCTATTTAATATCATGCTGTACATTTTTTAAAGAAATGTTTTCATTATTTCAAAATCAATATGTTCTCACTGTACAACTACTTTGGAAACTATGGGAAAACATGAATAATAATAATAAAAAAAACCAAGCCTTTATACGTAACCTAAACATTTGTACCCCCGTAATATGTTGAAATTTAAAAAACAATTTTTTAAAAGTCCTAATTTCACCATTAATAGATAACTGCTGTTAACATCTGTATTTCCTTCTAGTTCTTCTAATGCCTGTATGTTTTTATACATAACTTTCACGCTGAATTTTGAAGTGTTCAAAGTACATTTCTAATTCCAGGTATACACATTAAAAGCCTGTCTGGGTTAAATATCACAAAGATATTCTTATTAGAAACTACTGCATTATCAGAAACTGCAAGGCATGTTTGGATATAAGGGTAGAAGGTCATTTTGAACATACCCACTATTCAGGATTAGTATGGGCTCTTTTACAGATGCCTTGTTTTTGCAGGTGTCCTGGTTCTGGGGAGAAAAAAAAGAAAGAAAGAAGAAGAAAGAGAGAAAAATGCCTTATGTGTGCCCCGCTAGACTGCATGTGTATTACACAGGAGGTCACACTTCCGGCTGAAGTTTCTTCCAGGACATTGCCTCCTCATTCCATAATCTTGAATCCTTGGCCTTTGACAAATATTTGGACACTGAACGAAACTGTTAAGGGCCTCTGGCGGGAAGATCAGGGTCGGAGACCCTTGAGGGGCAAAAAGGGAAGGCGCGCACGTAGGTTTGAAACTTGAATGGCAACCTCTTTTTATTCTTCTTGTTTTACTTCTTGGTGTTTCCACCCATTTGGGAAAACAATCTCGATCATCTTCGCAGGGCAGGTTCCCAACAAGCTGCAGGCCTGAACAAAGGCTGGTGGGCGTGTTCCCCGCCCGAGGCCCGCGTTGGACCGCGCCGGGGCCCGGAGACCCTCCCCGCGCCGAGCAGCGGCTATAAAGAGGTCGGCAGCCACCGCTGGGCAGCTCCGGGCTTCGCAGGGGGAAGGCTCGCCTCGTCGGTGGCATCCGTGCCGACTACCTTTGGACACCACGAAGATGGCACCCGTTGGAGGCAAAACGGCCAAGAAGGTGAGTCGCCAGCGGACCCGAGGGCACTCTCCGTCCCGGCCCGCCAGCTCCCTACCGCAGCCTAGGCGCGCGCAGAGGGGCCCCGGAGCCCCGCTGTGGACCCAGAGTCCTCCTACCCCTCCTCCGACCAGATGTGCTTCCAGAACTTCTCCTGCAGGACCCCAACGCGCCTCTGAGCCTCCCCACTCCTGCCCCACGTCCAGCGCGTCTCTCCCGCCGCTCCACTCCCGGCCCCGCTTTGGAGCAGAGCGCACCCTAGAGCTATCTATGTGACCCTAGCCTCCGGGACCCAAAGGCACCCTCTGAGCCACCCCCGACGCGAGGGCGTCCCCAGAGCTCTGAGACTCCCAACACCTTCCGTGGACGGCACCCCAAGACCAGAAAACTCCCCCAGAAATGCTGCTCCTAGCCCCACGGGCGCGTTCCCGCCCCCACAGCGGTGGCACAGGTGGCGCCCCGCCGCGCGCGGGGATGCTCGGTGCCTGCGCCCCGCCGCCGCGAGCCCTCTCTGAGCCCGGTGTGGGGAGGAGCGCGGCGCAGGCTCCGACCGTTTCCCGCCCGCGCCGGGACCGCGCCGCTGCGTCTCGGGCCACCTCCCCGCCAGGCTCTCGCGGCGCCCGCCAGCTGCACCCAAGGCCCAGGCGTTGGTCGGGCAATGGTAGGTTTTCACCTGCAATTTGTTTCCGCGATCTCCAGAAAAATGCACCGTGCGAGCCTCAAAAACACGATGGAAGGAAAAAATGGGCAGAGTGGCTGTAAGATACTGAGGAAGGGCTGTTAATAAGATTTTAAAACCCCCAAATCCAGCAGTTCCAGCTCCTGATGAACAAGTCCATCTCTTGGCCTTCCCAGCGGCTTGTTGGGACGACTGTCTTCAGTCCAGACGGTCGGCCTTCCTCTAGTTTGGGAAATGGGTGGATGGATGGACTGACTGCCGGGGAGTGTGGTTGGAGGTGTGGGAAGAGAGAGAAGGGTGGAAGGAGGAGGGAATATACTTGATCCTTTGGTACCAAAACGCCCAGCTCCAGGCCTGGCATGATGGATGCTCCTAGGAAGTGGTAGGGTGGCGGACGGGGCCAGGCCCACTGTATCCCCTGGCTGTAAGGACAGCGAGGGCAGGTCCACCTCACATCCTCAGTGTCCGCCCTGCTGGGAAACCACCCTGGGTGACCCCCAAATCGAAAAGACCTCCACACAAGGAAAAAGGTTAATTCAGTTAAATATTTTAAATGCTATGCAGCATTAATGGATACATGTTGATGGCATGAAGTATTGAGATGACAAGCAATTATAGGCTGTCACCAGTTAAAGTAGGTTGAGAATTCCTGCCAATCCATGAATGCACTAAATGAATAGTCTGTGTAGACAAGAAAGGATGATTCCTATAGAGATTTAATTTGTGTGTGTGGTTGCGGGGAAGGGTTATTCATATAGCCATGGATTCTCACCCATTCCCCAAACTCATACTCAGAAAATTTAACATTTTAAAGAAGTATCTTTAAAAGATTATCTAAGCAACAGATGGTCATAAGATGAAAAAAAAAAATGTTTCCTCAGTACCTTGTTTCCATGTCTATGTCAGTGCTAAAACATTGACAATAACATGTCTCCACATTTGAGTTTAAAATTAAAATATATATTACAAAGCTAACACAAGTTCATTATAAACAACTAGGAAAAACAGAAAGAACAGTGCCTGCTAAATTTTAACATATATTCTGCTAGTTTGTTGTCTAGGCAAATATGTACTTTTTAAACAAAAATGGGATGATATTATGCATACTGTTTTGTAACATTTTCGCAAAACAATATCTTTTTTTATAGCACATTCCACTTTTTAAAAACAATCTGTTTAGTTTAGGGACAGAAAATCCTGACGTCCAGGTAATTAAAACTTGCAGTAGAATCTAAGACATAGTATTTCTAGATGAAATTGCTCAGAAAATGTATGAATAGCATGGTAATTGAATCACCACCACCCACCTGACCATCAAATATCAGCTTTTTAGCTGTACCATGTTTTAAAATGTTGCAGTACTAAAGTTTGAAAACACACAAGTTCAGTGAGAGCTGCTAACTGACAAAATGTCATGAATGGTTTCACCCAAATGAAAGTTAGTACCAAATCATATCTCATGTATGTGACCCTGTCTCATGTTTTTGATATAACTACACTGGCAGCAGTATACACACACACACATACACACACACACACAGACATACATACATACATATACACATATATGTTGTTGTTGTTAACTGGGTCATAATAAGCAAAGTTGTAGTTTTAAGATGTAGCATGTAGATACATTGTAATCATGACGAATTGTGGATTTCAAAATTATATGTGAGCCATTCTATATTTTTTGTGTTTGCTTGTTATCGTATGGACTTTCAGGCTTGAAAATGTTTTGATCTGAAAGCGGTATTAGGGAGCATATGGTACCCCTCCCACTGCTATAAGGTAAAAATGTCAATTTCCTCTCTCTGAGAACCGGCTGTCCAAATGGTATGGGGAAGGGGCAGTGGAGGGAAAGAGGATTAAAATGAGGGAGGCTCTAAGAAGGTGGCAAGGAATTGGGATGTAAAATCCTCTGTATGAGTGCCTCTCACAGATTTATATAATGCTTGTTATTATATCAGCATTTGTTTTATCCATGTTATTGGTGGTAAATGGATCACAACAGGTAAGTACCTCCCTATTCCTTTACACAGTTTTTTCAGGACGGTCCCACCCCCTACACCCATTTAAAACCCAATCTAGATATCATTTAAGAATGAGTCAGGATGCCCTATGGTCCCCAACTGTAAAACCTTGTGTAAATTACTCAAGACCTTGTGTAATTCCTCATTTGTTAAAATCAGAGAGAGACACCTAAATTGAATGTAGGGTACCTTTCATTTTTAAAATCTATGAGTCTTTGAAATTACAAAAAAAAATGGTTATAATAGAAAATTACTTTCTAGTTCACAAAAGCCTTTAAAAATATTCCAAAATTATCTGATGAACATTAACAGCAGGATGATTATTGCATAGTACTGTAAATGGAATACGTGTGGAGATTGGGCTGGAAATTCATTTACAAATACTTTATTTACTGGTCTCTTTCCTGTTCTTGTCATAGAGTGCAGAATGTTCATGCTTATAACCTCTTGGATTTTGTATCATAGTTACCTACGTGGAAACTGAATTTTAGCATCAAACATAGAAGTCTTTAAGTGATTTGGCCACCTTTGTGGTAGAATCTTTTTCGAACATAACATCTGCCCATAGTATTCTTCAAACGCTCTTTAATGTGTTCTGAAAGACACCTCCCCCCCCCAGCACATATACGCAAGTTTTCATTATAGTAATATGAGCATTGTGGTTGTTTACCTTATAGGTAGCCATAAATTTATGTATTTTAAAAATGTATACACTTGGATTTTTCTGAAAATTGTAAAGTAATTGTACCTCTCAAGAATATGTTAGCAAAAGTAATAAAAATGGAAAATTATCTTTAAAACTGTAACTCCTTTTCCCCCCTTATCTGTAATTCTAGGGCATCCTAGAACGTTTAAACGCTGGAGAGGTTGTGATTGGAGATGGAGGGTTTGTCTTCGCGCTGGAGAAGAGGGGCTATGTAAAGGCGGGCCCCTGGACCCCAGAAGCTGCTGTGGAGCACCCAGAAGCAGGTTGGTGCAGAGCTGTATTCTACCCTCTCATAAAAGGCACTATGTTGACCCAAGTCTAGGAGTATATCATCAAATGGGTAAGTTCATGCGACATTTTCCAAATCCCCGTTATTGCCTGCTGGGCACTGTGCTAGGTACCTGAGTGTAGATTCACATGTAGGATAAGACGGTGGCGCTCCTTGTTGCTGTCAGCTATCTACCTCCTAGTGCCCCTCACTCTAGATGAATCTGGAACCTAGCTCACTGCCTTCTTCTGTGCTCCTCCCTCTCTCACCAGTCTCGGTGACTTCGACCTCCATGCACAGGGTCCATCCAACCCCAGCACTTTGCCTGGGAGTGCCTTGATCTCCTCCTCACCTCCAGGGAACTTTTCTTCCACCTTCATGTCAGCAGCGCACTCCTAGACTTTGCCATCACCAGAGCTCCCCACTCTCTGACCACCTCCATTCTTTTCTGTGCACTCTCTGCAGTACTTCCACCCTCGACCTCATCAAAACCCTCAGTCCGTTGTCCAGGTCAGTTTAGTTTTTATTATCCATTCTCCCACATGTGTCTGGCCTTTGCTCCTTACCCACTGTAGGTTCCATGGCACAGCATCATAATCACTGTCTTGCAGATAAGCTCGCCTCCGCTGTATATTTACCAACTAGTTAAATTCATAGTATTCTAGCCCAGCCCTATTTAAATCCAATTAAATACCTATTCTGCACCTGCACCCAGGCACCTTATTCTCACTTTACTTTTTTGACTAGGAATCTTTTATCACCAGGAGAGTAAGTGAGATAGAGCCTGAGTGGGTAAATGCTATCTTCCAAGGCAAGGCAGGGTCCTCAAGCAGGAGAGAAGCATTGATCTCTGAAAAGGGAAGACTGGGCCACTTCTGCAGGCCCAGAGAGTTCAGGGGGGATCTGGATGTTCAAGGTTCTTGGGTGAATCCACCCATATGTCTTGACCCCCAGCCTCAGGGCCCCAGTTGTTCCTAATCAGAGCCCTGACTGTGGCACAGCAGGCTTGCCTGGTTGAGAACTCTGCTCCTATGTAACTCAGTCCTGGGCCAAATCTTCAGCTCCTTCTGCTCTCTAGCTACAGGGGATGAGTGTCTCTCTCTCTCTCTCTCTCTCTCTCTCTCTTTTAATTTTCTTCTTTCTTTTTATAATAGCAATTGTGACCACAGGGATGAGTCTCTTTATATGCCACCCAGAAGACCCTCAGACTTTCATATTTTACCTTAACTTGGGGAAAATTCACCCTTAGCCTTGCATTGTCTTTCTCCAGTGCATTGATGGTACCCCACAATAGCCATCTGATTCCATAGTCCTTATATTTGCTTCTCACGCTGAACCTCTCAGACATCCGAGATACTGCACCTGCTAGTGCATTCCCTTCCAAGGGCAGCTGGCCCCCCACCTCGGCTCACCAGAGGGGAATGCATTTAACAGTTGCACCCCTAGAGCATTCGAGGAGCCAGCAATTCTTCTGCTACCACAGTGATGGGCGGGTGCTCATTACCGGCTGGCTGGAGGGAATCCAACTCCAAAATGACCCTTTCAGAGTTGTTTCCTAGAACTAGTCCTGGCTCCAACTGTTGCAGGTCGGGCCACCCAGGAGACAAATTCTGTAGTGGAGACTTGTGTACAGGAGTTTTATTAGAAAGTGCTTTCAAGAAACAATCCTGGGCTGGGCGTGGTGGCTCACACCTGTAATTCTAGCACTCTAGGAGGCTGAGGCGGGTGGATCGCTCAAGGTCAGGGGTTCGAAACCAGCCCGAGCAAGAGCGAGACACCCGCCTCTACTAAAAAATAGAAAGAAATTAATTGGCCAACTAAAATATATATAGAAAA
>VBSM01002608.1:23584996-23601614 GCA_008086735.1 Cheirogaleus medius
TGTTTGTCAGATGGGCCCTGGACAGCTCCTGATCTTCTCCTTACCCTGGGACCATGAATTTTCAGTGAAAGATAGGATGAATTTAAATTGACTTTGAAATTTTTTATAATAAAAATTGTAAAAACTGCTACCTTTACACTTTGGCTAATATATATAGAGAAAAATATACATATATACACATATTTATATTTTTAAGTACATATATTTCAGTTTTTTAAACAAATTTTCTAACATATAAATATATATTTTTAACTAAATGAAGAAAAGTTTGGACTCTTAAAAAAATTATCATTTTCCAATTTTCTGAAACTCCCATTACTAGAGAGATAATTTTCCATAGTTTTTGATGTATTGATTGATTGTATTAAAATAATATAAATTAAATAGAAAAACAACATAAAATTATAGCAATTCAATTTGCTTAGTTTTTTTTTTTCTTTTTTCCTGACATTGTGAACATACAATTTTCCTAGTTTGAATAGGGTCCCTGTTGACAGTATAATTACTTTGCTGGTGGGGTTTTGTCTCTAGTTTCAAACCTTAAACAAGACTTTCTTTATGTCTTTAATTCACCTAATTAACAATTTTTAAAAACTCAGAAATTTTCCATTTCATTAAATCCTTTTTATATTGGCAGTATAGAGTTAGTTTGTTAAATTAATTTGAAAATCAATCGAACTTTTTTTTTTTAGTTCTAGTTATTTTTGTTTTTGTTTCTGTTTTTTTTTTAGACAGGGTCTCTCTCCGTCACCCACGCCGGAGTCCAGTGGTGAGATCACAGTTCACTATAGCCTTGAACTCGTGGGCTCAAAGGTTCCTCCTGCCTCAGTCTGTCTGGGATTACAGGCATGAGCCGCCATGTTAGGCTCTAGGTTTGTTTATTTATTTATTTATATTTATTATTATAGACTTTATGTTCTTTATGTTTACAGCAAAATCAAGGGGAAAGTACAGAAAGTTCCTACATACACCCTCTACTGGACACCCACAGGTTCCTCCAACATCAGCATGCTGTACATTTGTTACAATCCATGGACACATTAACATATCATAATCCACTAAAGTCCACAGTTTACATTAGGGATTCACTCTTGGTCTTGTACATTCTATGAGTTTTGACAAATGTATTCACCATTTAGTGTCATACAAAATAGCTTGGAACTTAATTTTTTTTAATTAAAATGTTTTCATGGCTGGGCCTGGTGGGTGGTTCACGCCTGTAATCCTAGCATTCTAGGAGGCTGTGGTGGGCTGATCACTCAAGGTCAGGAGTTCGAAACCAGCCTGAGCAAGAGCAAGACCCTGTCTCTACTAAAAATAGAAAGAAATTAATTGACCAAATAAAAATATATAGAAAAAATTAGCCGGGCATGGTGGCACATGCCTGTAGTCCCATCTACTTGGGAGGCTGAGGCAGAAGGATTGCTTGAGCCCAGGAGTTTGAGGTTGCTATGAGCTAAACTGTTACAACAGCACTCTAGCCTAGGCAACAGAGTGAGACTCTGTCTCAAAAAAAAAAAAAATGTTTTCAGGTTAATTTTTTAGAAAAAGAGTTAAGTTCTTGAATTGAAAATATTAGTATTTAGTTTACACTATTATTAGAACTTCCAACTCTGTCAGTAAATCCTACTATGATGGATTTCTGTTATACTACTTTTGGTGTAACTACAGTATTATATTAACATTATCACCATAAACCAATCTTTGAGACTTTTCCTTCCTATGTACTTAAAACTTTTTACAACAGTGCTATCTCTTTCCACCTAATTCGTTGCTTTTGAGGGAATAAAATAGTTGTATATGTTAAATAAAAACAAATATGATTTGCATAAGGAGACACTTTATTCCAAAGGATTAATGCAAGTGGAGGTGGGGAAAGGATTATGACAGCCCAGAGAACAGTGACAATAAAACCTGCAAGTACCTCAGAGGTTTGGCAAAAGGAGGTTTTTTTTTAGGGAGGAGTAAACAAAGCCAGAAAGAAGCAGGTGTGGAGAAGGGGGGTGAAAGGGTGGGGTGGCATGATTGGATAGTAGATCAGAGCATGCTTTACCCTGAGGTCAGCCTATTTTCAGGAGGGACTGTGTGCTGGCTCAGACTGAGGTGAGCCAAAGCTTTGAGGACTTGGGTAGGGAGAGAAAATTAACCAAAGTTTGATTAACTAGCACTTTGTTCCAGTTGGATGCCAAGAGTACAAGTAGTTCAGCTAGTCATGTATGAGACAGAGCCTGGGAATCTGAAGGGTCTGTGTCTCCTTGTCATAGGTAAACAAGAGGGGCATCCATGAGTCTCCTCTAAGTCCTATGGGGAAGGGTGGTTCTTTGCAATAAGCCCATTTCTAGAACATAAAGAGTAGGGGCATTTCTTAACCTTGGCCTTTTTCCAGGATTACCAGGCTCGGGTACAATTCAACACTGCCTGTGCCTCATTTTGTTCCAGATGAAGAGTATTGTTTGTCTCAGGATCATAAATTTCCTGAGTTGGGCAAAGCTGTATCTAAGAAATAGTTTCCTGATGACTCTTGTTGGTGTTGTTCCTATAAAATCTGTTGAATCATCTCTTAAGAGGTGGTGGCAAAGGTCGGCTGTTTTAAAGTCAGGCATCTTAAAGAGGGATGCTTAAAATGAAAGAGAAATGTTAATACAAAAGGCTACAGTAAAGTGTAAGAGGTTGGTGGATGAAAATCTTTCCATAATGCAGCACTGTTGGTTGAGATCCTTGAAGGAAAGATGTAGATGCTCTGGATGATGCTGTCCACTGTCATAGTGACCTCTCAGATAAGGGCATGCATGGCCTGAGTGTTTTTGCCAGACTTCCTAGGTGGCCCAGACAGTATTTGGTCCAGAGAGAATTCTGGCCCTTGTGTGGACTACTGAGGTGATAATTCCTTTAAAGTAGGTATCAAGTCGTTGGGCTTTAACTCAAGATGCTTCTTCAGATCCTGGGGGGAAAGGCCACTTACCAGGCAAACTAGTATTCCAATGAGGATCTGAAATAGTCCTTTACGGATCTCTGAGACAGTCCCTTTTTCTTGAACATGAGTGAGTACTTCTGTGAATTTTCTCTCCCTTCTCATCTTTAACTTGATACTTTTCTATGCCTCAAATAAAAGTACAATTGTTGGCGAGCAACTTCAATGTAGTTTTTAAATAGGAAAGGAAGAACACAGAAGATATTAATATGCAAAATACTAAAACATTCCGTTTCTGAAAATTGAATCATTGAATTTATGAGAAATTGACTTATTACTATTAGGTGTATTGCAGGTTTACTCTAATTTCTCTAATTTGATAGATTTGGAAATGAAAGTCTATTGTTCTTCCTTCAAAAAAAGTTTAATACTTCAAACTGCTCTGAGCTACTTTTAAATAAAAAGTTTAATACTAAAAATTTTGAACTTCTAAGATTCAATTTTGTGCCATACATTTTAAAAATGTCTCAAACTGAGGTTTTCTGTTCAACCTTGGAAGATTCAAATCCAAGGCAAGGCATGAGCAAAATAAAATAATACTTGTAAAGTCAGGGAGCAGTAGTCTTCAGGAAGTTGAGAGTTGCAGACTATTATTCAGGGATCTTGGCTCAGTATTTATGTGAAATCTAACCACAAAGACAGGCCTATATGAAACCTAAAGGAATTGAGTTTAAATCAGTGGGAAGCTAAATGATAAAATCTTGAAACTTTATTCAGAGTTAAAACAAAGGGAGAGAGAATTTCCTGGCATCATGCCACAAAAACTTGATTCAGCATTTTTAAAATTAACTCCACATCACTATTATTTCTATCTACTATAAAGAGGTCTTTTAAAAAAGAATGTTATATTTGTTCAAGGTATTTTCCTTAAAATTTTTGGTGCTCAGGCTGGGTGCGGTGGTTCACACCTGTAATCCTAGCACTCTGGGACTGAGGTGGGAGGATCGCTCGAGGTCAGGAGTTTGAGACCAACCTGAACAAGAGCAAGATCCCATCTCTACCTAAAAATAGAAAGAAATTAACCAGACAACTAAAAATATATAGAAAAAATTAGCCAGGCATGGTGACACATGCCTGGAGTCCCAGCCACTTGGGAGGCTGAGGCAGTAGGATTGCTTGAGCTCAGGAGTTTGAGGTTGCTGTGAGCTAGGCTGACGCCACGGCATTCTAGCTCGGGCAACAGAGCGAGACTCTGTCTCCAAAACAAAAAAAATGTTGGTGCTCAAAAAGTGTTAGGGCCTGTTTATGTCGTATGTGTAAAAACAATATCTGAATAGAAGCGTGCTATGTATAGAGGTTCCTGGTACTAGAAGAAAAAAAAAATTAAAGAATGATCTCAACTATAAGTGTGTTGAAAGATTTTGGTTTCATAAAGATGAAATTATATATGTATATATATATTTTTTTTTAGGCAAGCACGAAAATGAGGTTTATTGAGGAGAGAAAAATAGGATTATGGGGCAAGAGCAAAATATAGGTTTACATAGCATGGTACATAAGCTACAGATGACAACTGGACCCATTTGGCAAAGGGCGAGCCAAAGGAAGGGCAAAGAGAGGAAATTGTATTTTACAGTGGGATTTTTTTTACTGGTCAGTCACATGAAAAATATGCTCCGCAGTGGTCACCAAAGTGAATATTAGCAAACATAATTCTGCAAAACCTTCCCCCCAAAAAGAGCCTGGGGTCATATAGAATTAGGATACCCCAAATACTCTATATTCTTCCTAGAGCTTCGCAGTACACTTCACAGTACACTTTGCTAGTACACTAGCAAAGCCTCTGGACAGTGTTAAAGTATGGACACTTATTTCATTTTGTTTGGCACATTGTTTCCAAATGGATTTTCTTTTTTTCCTGTCATAACCACTGTGATGATCCTGCTCAATCAGATTTTGCAAATCTGAGAAACGTTAATCCAGAGAGTGATCAGGAATGCTGAGGATGTCTGAGAAATGAAAGAACTAGGACTGAGGGAAGAATGTGGGGTGTGGGCAGTATTAGATCTGAATACCAGCTCAGCCTCTTAGAAGTTTCATGACCTTTATTGCCTGTAAAATGGGTATGAAAACACTGATCTCATAATGATTTTGTAAAGATTAGCAACAGGATGCACAAATCATCCGGCCCAGTGTCTGGTTCATACTGGGCCAATAAAATATTATGAACATCTCTTTATTACTATTATTAATTATTTCACCAGGATAAAAGAAAGCTGGAAGAAAGAAGGAGAATATTTGGAGGGCCTTTTATATAGAAGAGGGAATAGACTACCATAAAGCCTACCCAAATGGCAGAAAAGAGAATCAATGGGGTTCAGGACACACTAACCTCAAAATACAATATCTTGGCATATGAGAAAGTAGCAGAAGCTAGAAGGTCTTTATGATCTCCTTCTTGTCCTTCTCCCCTGAAGCAAATCATAAAATCTTCATTCCAGAGGTACCCTCCCTATACCCAGAGGAAAAAACATCCTTATTCTCAAATACTCAGAGATGTCAAGAAGAATCTGAACAAATAGGCCTTGCTAAATTCCCCTTAGTTTATTACTGTGAGATCATACTCTCTTTGTCTAATCATACTCCTGCATGACTATCCCCTCTTTATCTATTAATAAAACAAACCTAAGCATTAAAATACAGATTTTTCTGTTTCTTTGGGTCTTCGTTTCTGAAGGCTCCCATATCACATAAACCTTTTTTTAAAAAATAATGTTTTCTTTATTTTACAAGGGTGGCAGGGGTGGGAGAAGCTATTTTTTGTTTTTAAGAAACAGAATCATGCTCTGTCGCCTAGGCTGGAGTGCAATGGCACTGTCATTGCTCACTATGGCCTCAAACTCCTGGGCTCAAGTGATCCTCCTACTTCAGCCTTCCACGTAGCTGGGACTACAGGCATGTGCCACCACTCCTGGCTAATTTTTTTTTTTTTTTCTTAGAGAAGGAATTCACTATGTTGCCCAGGCTGGTGTCAAACTCCTGACCTCAAGTGATCCCCCTGCCTTGGCCTCCCAAAGTGTTGGGATTACAGGTGTGAGCCACCACACCTGGCCCACATAAAACTTTCGCTAAATAAATTGTATATTTTCCTGTTGCTAATCTGTCTTTTGTTATATGTGCCTCAGCTATGACCCTGGGGAGTGGGTTAGGAAAACTATTATAATATAATGCTTTTTCTCTTCTACAGACCCCATGGGCAGAAGCTGTAAAAAGTGAAGAAATACTGGATACTAAACTTTTACAGAGAAAGCCCCTGCTGACCTCCCAAGCCGGGGAAGAGAGGGACATCTACTGCTCATGATTAGTAGCTATGAAGATTTGTTTCTTGTGCTCAAAAACATTCAGAAGTGCACTTTGAGCCATTTGCCTTCTCTGCTCCTCCTGATCCATTCTTTCCTTCCACTCACCTAAGCCTATGCGCTCAGGACCACTCGTTTCAGAGGTCCCACTTGTACCTCTGACCCTTCATCTTCTCCTGACTTTGCTACCTACTCACAAACACAGCTTTTGATAGCCCATTTTCTCTACTACTTTTAATTAAAATCACCAAGAAGATAGAGTCTCATATTAAAATAAAATAAATATGTTGACACTCTGCTGAAAAATATATAGCCTGGAAAAGGATATGGGCTATAACATTCATGATCATGAAGGTTTCAACAAAGCAAACAAGCATTCATCAAATTCTCCATTTCTCCTGTCTTTTTTTTTTTTTTTTTTTTTTTTTTTTTTTGAGACAGAGTCTCACTCTGTTGCCCTGATTAGAGTGCTGTGGGGTCAGCCTAGCTCACAGCAACCTCAAGCTGCTGGGCTCAAGCGATCCTCCTGCCTCAGCCTCCCAAGTAGATGGGACTACAGGCCCATGCCACCACGCCCGGCTAATTTTCTCTATTTTTAGTAGAGATGGGGTCTCGCTCTTGCTTAGGCTGGTCTCGAACTCCTGAGCTCAAGTGATCCTCCCGCCTTGGCCTCCCAGAGTGCTAGGATTACAGGCGTGAGCCACTGTGTCTGGCCCTTGCTTTTCCATCACTGCTTACTATTCAGGAGTCACATAGCTGATGGTCATAAAGATTCTTAGCTTTCTTCTTTGCTCCCGTAGATAGTATCACCCTTGCTAAACCTAAAGCTGGTCTTTGAGATATCTTCCGGACCCTAGATTCCAGTGGATCAACTAACCCGACCAGACCAGCAGCCTGAGGAACCAACTCAACTCATCTTGAGACCTGGGAACTGACTAAATACAAGAAGACAATTTCTGCTTCCTGATCCTATGAGTTCATCCCCAGCCAATCAGCAGCCCCAATTGCCTGGCCCTTTGCCTGCCAAACTATCTTTAAAAATGCTTTCTCCCAAATTCTCAGGGAGACAGATTCGAGAACTTCCTCTGGTCTCCTCACATGGTGCCTGCAATATAAAACTCTTTCTCTGCTGTAATCCCTGCCATGTCAGTGTATTGGCTTCTTCTTTAGCAATGGACAATGAACCTATGAACCAATGAACCAGTGAATGTAACAGTTAGACAAAAAAAAAAAAAAAAAAAAAAAAAAAAAAAAAAAAGATAAAGCATCTCGAAGAATTTTGAATTAGGTAACTTTTAATAATCATTATATATTGATTACATTTTGAAAAATATATGAAAATAAGCAAATCCAATATTGTTGGATCTAGGGTAAATGGATGCAATGTTGGAATATGGACTTAAAGTCCTAAAACTATTCATACTTTTTGGCCTACTAATTTCACTTGAGGATTATAGCTCAAGGAAATGACCAGAAAGAAAAGAAGTAGTTTGTACAAAGACGGTCATACAAATGCTATTTATAATACTGGAAAATTGGAGAAATCTGAAAAGTTCAACAATAGAGGTAAGGCTCAGTAAATTGGTATATTATCAAGATAGAAAACTGTGGAACACTGACTAGTGCAAAGCCCGGTGGACACATGAAAGTGGTAACTGAGGTCCAGTAAAAACGCAGCAAAATCCCTTTGTAGGTGACGGGGCTCAGAAAGTGATACCCCAAAGACTGGTGCTTTGAAATACTGAGAGGACTTAAAAGCTCTCTCAGAATCAAGGTCCCTCTAACCTTGTCTTGTCTCCCCACCTCAGTGCAGGGAGGGACTCTCTCTGGAATTTCCTTGTCTGACCAAGACACCTTCTTTCCAAAAGAAATACAATTGCCATCCTCCCCTCCCTGAAATCCCATTATCTAACTCAAAAAAGAAGACTGAGTAATTCAACCACACCTGGAGGGAATTTTTCACAAGATAATGGCTGCCTCCGGCTGGGCGAGGTGGCTCACGCCTGTAATCCCAGCTCTCTGGGAGACCAAGGCAGGCGGATCGCTCAAGGTCAGGAGTTCGAAACCAGCCTGAGCAAGAGCGAGACCCGTCTTTACTATAAATAGAAAGAAATTAATTGGCCAACTAAAAACATACATATAAAAAAATTAGCCGGGCATGGTGGCGCATGCCTGTAGTCCCAGCTACTCGGGAGGCTGAGGCAGAAGGATTGCTTGAACCTAGGAGTTTGAGGTTGCTGTGAGCTAGGCTGACTCCATGGCACTCTAGCCTGGGCAACAGAGTGAGATTCTGACTCAAAAAAAAACAAAAAAAGATAATGGCTGCCTCTTGGGCTCATTCAAATTCCAAACGCAATTATTTACAAGTTAATTTCTCTATTTTAATTTTTTTAGGGAACGAGGTCTGGCCATGTTGGCCAGGCTGGTCTCAAAATCATGGTCTCAAGTGACCTTCCCATCTCAGCTTCCCAAGTCACTGGGATTACAGCCATGGGCCACTGTGGGCCCCCCCACAACAGGTTAATTTCTGTCCTTTCATTCTCATAATAATCATTTGCTGCCCCTCAAAAGAATTGCCATCTACCCACTCCTCTATGAAAAAGGGTATATAAACTTCTGTACTGTATTGGATTATTGGGTAATTATTCTCCTGCAATTCTGTGCTATGCATGTTAAAATAAAATTTTGTATGCTTTTTCTCCTATTAATTTGACTTTTGTCAAATGATTTTCAGCAAACCTTTAGAGAGTGAAGGGGAAGTTTTCCCTTAGCTCCTACATAGGCATGGCAGCTATGCAAAACAGAGATATGTGAATTAACAAAGATCATAGAACAGAGGAATACAGTTATAAGCCTAATGTGCTTTCTCCATAGAGTTTTTTAAAATCTGGATTTTTTTAATCATGGAAAAAATCTAGGACTTCGCTGTAGCCGAATCAACTACCAAGCTGATTCTTTCAACTTCCTGTGCCTGAGTACTCCAGTGTTCCAGTGTTCTCCCCCTGCAGCAATGCAGTTTCTCACACACAGAAATAACTGAGCACATAAGCGTTGGGGGAGTAGCTTTTAATCAATGACATCAAGTCACTGTTTTGAAAAAATGAGTGCAGCAAAGGGTGTACCGGAACACCGGTGACAGAGCAAGATCCTGTCTCTCAAAAATGAAAAAAGAAATTTGTAGAACTACTCTCATGAACATCAAAAAGAAGACTAACACTCACGCCTGTAATCCTAGCACTCTGGGAGGCCGAGGCAAGCAGATCGTTTCAGCTCAGGAGTTCAAGACCAGCCTGACCAAGAGCGAGACCTCGTCCCTACTAAAAAATAGAAAAAGTTACTGTAATCCTAGCTCTCTGGGAGGCCGAGGTGGGCGGATCATTTGAGCTCAGGAGTTCGAAACCAGCCTGAGCAAGAGCGAGACCCCATCTCTACTAAAAAATAGAAAGAAATTAATTTGCCAACTAAAATATAGAAAAAATTAGCCGGGCATGGTGGCGCATGCCTGTAGTCCCAGCTACTCGGGAGGCTGAGGCAGAAGGATCGCCTGAGCCCAGGAGTTTGAGGTTGCTGTGAGCGAGGCTGATGCCACGGCACTCTAGCCTGGGCAACAGAGTGAGACTCTGTCTCAAAAAAAAAAAAAAAAAAAAATAGAAAAAGTTAGCCGGGCATGGTAGTGCGTGCCTGTAGTCCCAGCTACTTGGGAGGCTGAGGCAGGAGGATCGCCTGGGCCCAGGAGCTTGAGGTTGCTGTGAGCTAGGCTGACGCCGCCGCATTCTAAGCTGGGCAAAAGAGTAAGACTCTGTCTCAAAAAAAAAGAAGACTAACAAACACCAGAACTGTTTCTAATCAACATTGTAACATTGTATTGGAAGCCTTGGCTATAAGCCCTGCCGTAGGCAGAATAATGCCCCCTACCAAAGATGTACACATACTAACCTCTGAAACCTGTGAATATGTGAAGCTACCTAGCAAAAGGCAAAAGGGAGAATGAAGATTACAGATGACACTGAAGTTGCTAATCAGCTGACTTTAAAATAGCCCCAATATAATCACAAGGGTCCTTAAAAATGAAAGAGGAAGGCAGAAGTCAAGAGTCAGAGAAAGGGGGAAGGGGGTCATGGGTAATATACATAACCGTAATATTTGTACCCCCATAATATGCTGAAATAAAAAATATATATAAAAAATAAATAAATAAATAAATAAAATAAAAAATAAAAATAAATAAATAATAATAATAAAAAAAATGAGTCAGAGAAAGATTTGTTCACAATGTAGGTCAAGAGAATAAAAAAAAAAGAGTCAGAGAAAGAGAAGTGATAACAGAAGCAGGAACTGTCCTTGTGAGAAACTGGTGCTGAGAAAAGAATTTGACCCACTGTCACTGGCTTAGAAGATGCAGGAAGGAGACCACAAGCCCGGGAATGTGGGCAGCATCCAGAAGCCTTAGAAGGGCATGGAAATGAATTCTGCTCTGGAGCCTCCAGAGGAATACAGCCCTGCAGACATTGTGGTTTAAGTCTAGTGAGGCTCACTTCAGACTCCTGACCTCTAGAACTTTAATACATTTGTGTTTCAAGCCACCAAATTTGTGATTATTACAGCAAGCATAGAGAACTAATACAAAACCATATATATATATATGTATATATATATATAATAAAGGATATAATGATCAGAAAGTAAGGAAAAATGGGTACTTGGAGTTGTGTATATTATTCTCTCCCTCAAAAATATTTTCCAGAAAGGCAGTTATTGTTCAGACTATAATTTATTCCAGACTATAATTTATTAAGTTTAGGGAAGCCAAAGGGAAACTTCCCCTTCACCCTCTGAAAGTTTGCTGAAAAATCAACTCACAAAAAGCAGATGAGCTGGAGAAAAGGCATACAAATTTATCTAATGTGTATAAATAGGGAGAGTCACAGAGTAACTACCCCTCCCCGCGGGGATTCAGAAACTCATATACCATCCTGGCAAAACAGGCTATGGGATTGGGGAGGAGAGAAGAGGAATTCTGTTGAGGGGATTACTAGGGAGAGTGAATGGAGAATGAATGGATCAGGGAACAGTACATTACCTTGTGAAAGGGGCTGTTCAGGTGTGGTTACATTCGTGGTCTTACAGGGAGGGGAAGAAAAAAACAATTGCTCCTTTTGGTGGATCTGGATTTTAGGCAGATAAGGAAATTCAATTTCATCCCATGCTTTGGGGGCTGGGGGCAGGAGGAAGATCAGAGAGACATTGAGGTGGCCTCTTCACTTCATTACTCTATGTTTTGACATATTGGTTTCTGAGCCCTGACATAAGTTAAACTCATATCCAGATTTTTTTTGCATCAGGTAAGATGAGTAGAGTAATGGGTGCTACGAAATGAGGAAGAACCCAAACTCCATTTAGTATTTAGCTTAGAATTTAGTGTAGAACCTGAAAAATCCTTTCAAACAAAATAATGAAGCTATATCCTGAAAATCTGCTTAGGAGATTCTGGAACTCTATTTCTAATGTCTGAAAAATTATTGCTGTTAATCCACCCAAACCGAAGTCAGTTAATGAATAGTGAATCAGTGAATGAATAGTACCAAGTTTTTTTGAAGCACAGATGGTGTTTGTGGCAGCCAAGAGAATGTGCCTCTCAGATCTCCAAGCATAGTGGACTGAGGGCCCTGCTACTGTGTTCTGAACCCACTACACTTTCCCCAGGCTACTCCCAGCCAATGACTGAATGTGGCAGAAAGACTGAGGCAGGCCTGTCTCTGTTGGACATGAAACTCCTCAGACAGGTAACTTTGGCTTGAGGACGCTCACGCTGGGCTAGGTGTTGCCGAACGCAGGTTCTGCTGCCCACCACCCAGGAACCAAACATGAGAGGCCAGTGTTTGTGAAGGAAAAGTGGTTTATTCAAGTGCCGGCTGCCTAAGGAGATGGTAGCCTATTGTCTCAAAGGCCATCTCGTCTTTATCTGCTTACTGAGCAACTTACAAAGGGAAGGGGTAAAGGGGGTGGATGGCAGAAAGCAAGCTTTGAGCAAGTCATCATGACTGGCTCGATGGGTATCAGCAAACTATAGGTTGTCTGGTGGATCCTATCATTAGCAGTCTGGGGTCCAGACTGTTGATTTGTTTTTCCTCAAGGTCATTTTCTAATCTTGTGCCTGGCAGCTGTGTAAGCACAAAGCAGATTAATTCTAAACTTTTGAGACAGAACAAACTGAAAGCATACTGGAAGCAAAATGGCTTCCCTTTAGCTAGCCTAGTGTTATAGTCTGAATGGCCCCTGGGATGCGTTAACATAGGGAAAACTTCCTGCATTATACTCTAAAATGCTTTCTGCTGAAACTTCCTTCCTTCCCCTTGTCACATGGGTCAGACCTGCGTCACAATCTACCAGCTCTCTCCTTGCTCTGGCTTCCTTCTCACTTGCCCGTGCAGGCATATTCCCCCCAAAATCTCTTGCATGTATAATCCCATCTTGGCATCTGCTTCTGGGAGCATCTTAACTAACAAGTGGTTAAGTTTATGGGTTTCAAAGGATTCCCAAGATAGGACATTAAGAGACAGATAGGATGTACTCAAAGATTTAGCTGCCAGGATGCAGTGATGACAACTTAAACGTTCTCCTGAAGGAATTGATCAAATAAATTATTGTGTAAATATACAATGGAATTTTTAATATTATTAAAGATGAATATTTATTAATATCTTCAAGACACATTAAGCAAAACAATAGTTTACAGAATATATTTATAGTGGGATCTCATTTTTTGTAAATGAGCATAGAAAATGGTATAAAAGATATATACCAAAGTGGTTATCTGTAGGTAGTATTTAAAGTTTCTTTTTTTGGTTTATTTAGCAGGGGGTCCTTAAACTTTTTAAACAGGGGGCCAGTTCACTGTCCCTCAGACCGTTGGAGAGTGTGCACTGTGGGCCCAGGACGAGTCGGCTGCTAAGCAGGACAGGCAGCAGCTGGATAAATGTCCTAGGTGGGCCTCATGTGGCCCGCGGGCCATAGTTTGAGGACGCCTGATTTAGAGTTTTAAATTTACCTGCAGTGAGAATAAGGTCAGCTTGGTAGTCTGTTTTTGGTTCTTGGTGTGCTATTGGCCAAAGAATGACCATACACACTGAAGCAAGGTAAGTACGAAATTAAGTCTATTGAGGAAGAGCAAGATAGGTTTATAGAACAAGAGCAAGATGAACAGGCTTCCTGTCATTGACTAGGGAAACTCCCATCTATTACTTGGCACATCAGGCACCGGAGACCCCCACCACTCACTGAAGACCCACATCAGCATAATACTAACCTGTTACCTGGCCCATCAACTAGTCTATTGCCTGGCATCAGCATAACACTAAATCTATTGCCTGGCGCATCAACATAATACTAACCTATTATCTGACACATCAAGTAGCCTACACCTGATACCCCACCCCTTGGACCACCCCAACTTAATAAAAGTTGGAAAAATTGGGTAGACGGTGCTCAAAATTTGGTGGCAAGGCCCCTTTGAGCCCACTGACGAATAAGAATAAATAAGAATAAACTTTGATTCTCTGACTCTAGGTGTGCCATTTGGTTTGTCCTCAGGACCACTTGCTGTAACACTTGATGTAACATCGTAACAGGGGGCCCTGGTTATGGTCTGGGGTCTTGTTTTACATTGTCTGGATTGGGCTCTCCTTGTGCTTCAAACATTACCATTGAACCAAGAGGGTGATGCCTTGTCCTTCTTCTCCAGGTATGGCAATTGCTCCAGACAGCACCAAGGTGGGGCATCACTTTTGCCCCTAGCAGAGCTGGAAATTCCTTACTATTTGCCTCACAATAACACTGAAGAAAAAAATTTTTCAGCTTTAAGGAAACAATTAAGTCTTTCATTAAGCATGATACTCTTAGGCATTGTTTTGTTTTTGTTTTTCTGAGAAAGGATCTCACTCTGTTGCCTCCGCTAGAGTGTGGTGGTACCATCATAGCTCACTGCAACTTCAAACTCCTAAGCTCAGGTGATCTTCCTGTCTCACCCTCTGGAGTAGCTGGGACTACAGCCATGTGCCACCATGTCCAGCTAGTTTTTAAAATTTTTGTAGAGATGGCGTCTCCCTGTTGCCCAGGCTGGTCTTGAACTCCTGGCATCAAAACAATCAAGTTTTTTTTCTCTTTTCGCTGTGTTAAGCAGTGTTAAACTTTAAAATATGATTTTTAAAAAAAAATTAATCATATTTTATCATCAATTATTTATTTATTAGAGACAGGGTCTTTCTCTGTTGCCCATGCTGGAGTACAATTGCATGAGGCACAATCTAACTCATTACAAACTTAAATTCGTGGACTCAATCAATCCTCCCATCACTTCAGCTCCTGAATAGTTAGGACTAACTACGGGCACACACCACCATGCCCAGCTAATTTTTAAATTTTTATTTATTTATTTTTTGTAGAGATGGGGGTCTCACTATGTTGCCCAGGCTGGCTTTGAACTCCTGGCCTCAAGCAATCCTCCCATCTGGGCCTCCCAAAGTGCTGGGATTATAGGCATGAGCCACCTTGCCTAGCCAAAAATAAGGATAATTGATCATAACTGATATAAAATACCAAAAAGTTTAGTCATGGCAAATATGGATATGCACCACTCAGATCCCAGATAAAGAAAATACTTGCTACCCAGCTGCAAGGAGTGAGCTTAGGGACAGCCCCCAGCCCTTAGCACCTTCAGGACTCCCCTCAGCTTTTGAGCTGAGGCCACATGCTTCTCGAGAGGGCCCCAGCTCACGACTTATTGTGCAATAGTAGCCTTTCTTTTTTTTTTACCTTTAAAATGCTGAAGGTAAATAGTAGCCTTGATTATAACTATGGTAGCCAAGATCACATTCTTCTTGGGGTGGCCCCCAGCGGGTGGTGAATCTTGCTGCTAGAGGGACTCCTCAAAGCCGGGAAAAAAGCAGTGGCCATGGCAGACTGAATTGAAATGCTTGACTTGCGATGGTATATAGAAGAGAAAGAGAGTAAAAGGCTCAGGAAGTGGAATGCCAGAATGGATAAATTATGTGAGGCCAGAATAAGGAGCATGTTCCCCGGGAAGGCTCAGAGGATACACCATTTACCAAGGGCATTAGAAACATGCAAGTGAAAGGGGCCCCAGCATGGCCATGAAGTTCAGCATGGCTCTCCTCTGCAGGCCAGGGTTAATGGCTGGAGAAACAGTCACAGAATTGGTCTCACCAATAGCAAGGGAGATGGCTTGGGATGCGGTGGCTCATGCCTGTAATCCTAGCACTTTGGCCGAGGCGGGCAGATTGTTTGAGCTTGGAAGTTCGAGACCAGCCTGAGCAAGAGTGAGACGCTATCTCTACTAAAAAAAAATAGAAAGAAATTAGCTGGACAACTAAAAATATATATAGAAAAAATTAGCCGGGCGTGGTGGCACATGCCTGTAGTCCCAGCTGTTCAGGAGGCTGAAGCAGAAGGGTTGCTTGAGCCCAGGAGTTTGAGGTTGCTGTGAACTAGGCTGATGCCACGGCACTCTAGCCTGGGGCAAAAAATAGCAATGGACATCAAAAGGCCTGCGCAACTGAGGTCAAGTGGTAGCACTTTACCATTAGAATCCAGAGGGTCACAATGTCCACAATTATGGGATGGTTAATAGAACACAGCACCCCTAGGGACAAATAGCTGGGCAGCCAACAGGTACTACTTAATACACATAAGCAAAATAGAGCAAGAGTGGATGAGCAAGAGGTTGAGGGCAGTTACCTGTAAAAGGTCTCTTGCCCAGTCTCTGAACTAAGCCAGTTTTCAGTTTTCAGACCTAGTGTCCATTGACTAAAGAGATGGCTGGATCCCAGTCCGAGGAAACCTGCAATACGTAATGATTTCCCCAGTGCTTTCCCAAAGGGATCTGCAGCCATGTACTGAGTGACTGTTCACTGGGATGAGGGGACTACTCAGACATTCCAAGGACTACTGGAGACAGGGTCCAAGTTGACAATGATGCCCAAGTACCCAAAACTTCATCATGGGCTCCATATGAGAGGAATACAGGTAATACATAAAGTCCTGGCCAAAACATGAGTTCATGATTCCAATGGCTCTGTGAAATCACCTAGAGGACATTTCCCTAGTCCCCAAATATACAATTGGGATTGACACATGTGGCAGTTAGAGTAACCCATGTATGGTACCTGTTGGTGACAGTTATCATAGTAGAGAAAGCCCAGTAGAAGCCTCCACAATTGCCCCTTCCCACTAAGATAGTGAATCAAAAACAGTATAACCCTGGAGAGGCCGAGTGTGGTGGCTCACGCCTGTAATCCTAGCACTCTGGGAAGCCGAGGTGGGAGGATTGTTT
>VBSM01002608.1:23639792-23652890 GCA_008086735.1 Cheirogaleus medius
AAAAAAAAAAAAAAAAAGTATGATAGGAAGTTAACTTGACTTCCCAAATGTATTATGTATTTCTATTTTTATATTTAATATTTATGACAACACTAATATACTTAATGCATAATATTTTCTATTACATATATTCTAATATGGTCTTGGCTATTAAAATTATATAAATGGAAATTAAGAAAGATCGTTTACTAACCCCCTGTCTCACCTAATAAGCATTAAGCAGCTCCTGCTTACCCAGTGCTATTTTAGGCCAGGAAGACATTCTGAGATGGATATTCCTTTAGGGAGCTAAGTACTACATCGGTTCTCAAAAAATGTGATCACCTGACTAGTAGCATCAGTATTACCTTGAACCCTGTTAGAAATAATGATTTTTGGATCTCACCTCAGATCTCTACTGAAATTCTAGGAATGAGCTCAGCAACTTTTATTTTAACAAGGTTTCTAGGTGATTATGATATATACACTAAAGTTTGAGAACTACTAGCCTAGTAAAATAGGGCTTGAAACAGCTTAGGGATGTAGCACACTGAACTGTATGCTATAATTTTGCTAGGCCTCACTTTTCTTATCTATTAAATGAGGTTTAAACTAGATGATCCTCTAGATTTTTAAACCCAGTATCTTTAATGGGTCAGGGTCAGTTAGTACATTGGTATACTGATCATCTTCCTGATCAACTATAAGCACTTTAATCAGACTGTCCAAATTACTTTTAATACTTCCTAAAAGAATAAGCTGCAAACTGGAAGGCATCCACAGTTCTTCCTCTTGTAGCCAGTTACCTCATTTTGCCAGTTGTCTCCTAGTTAAATCTTAAATGTGTATTTCATTCTTCACCCACTCTCTCATCCCTACTTCATTTGTTTCACTGAAGTATCTAAGTTGAGTTTCCCCCTCCTATCCCAAAGGAATAACACAGTAAGTTTCTCATATAAAAGCAGTATCTAAGCAAGTGATATACTTTGTAATAAATAAGTCTATGCTAGCAAGTTTGTATATAGAAACTAGTTTCACTATCCTAGCTACCTAAACTAAAACAGTTTTTTTCATGTTAAAAACAGGCACTGCTTTCTTTCTAACGCTGAAATTAAAAACAGAAGTGTCATTGTTTTTAGCACATGATCCAGCTGACCATTGCTAGACATCTTCAAATTTGCCAAGTTAGGAAAAGAACTTAGTATCCTTGGTTAATGTCTTAGGCACAATAAAATAAGTTTCTTAACAGTTGGCTGCAGTATTATAGCTACTAAGTTTGAAACGTCAGTTAAACAGCATTCTAAAAGCGTAAAGCATGTCTACGGTCTGTATATTTGTGGCTGTACATGGATAGTGAAGCTAAAGATACTGCTCCAACAGAAAAGGACAACCTATTTTCAAGTAATTGCCACAGGATTTAAAAATTTTTCCTCTGCGAAAAAGCATAATGCAAGTTCTCAACTTATTTTTTTCTTTTCTTTTCTGTTGGTAAACAGTACAGTGTTTAACCATGGAAGTGAAAGTGCTTTCTGTCTTAATGTTCTAAGATTTTTTGAATTTCAAGTGCTATTTGTTTATTAAATTTTGTGGGTTTTTTTCTTTTCTTTTTCTCTAGACATTGCAGGCCTATATTTATTACATTTCCATTCCATAGTTGTATCTGTTGGGATCTGATTAGAAAATCAAACTAATTATTCCAACAGAAAGAATTTAGTAAAGAATTGTTAATTAGGTATAAAGTTGTTGACTAGGTAATTAAGAATTTAAGAAAATAATTCTAAGATATGTCAGAGGAAACAATTGTAAAAAGTTACCACTCCTGTGGTTGGGGAAACCAAGAGAAGGGGTTGGAATGATTAAAACTCAAGCATTAGAAGAGGGGCTTCGTGGAGCTGACCTCTGAAGAAGGAGGCATTGCTTGCCTGGTTCTCTCAATGGAGAGAGCCGGATCTGTGTGTGTGGGAGGGTGGGGGGTTGGTTGTCTTTGGGGGTAGGGCTGCAGTATGAGGCTAGGGTTGAAAAAACTTCAAGCTGGATTCTGTTACCGTGACAGGAAGGAACTGCTGATGTTGGGGTAAAGAAGCGAGTCGGGGATGGTGTTTACAGGAACAGCAAACAGAGATGCAGACAGAAGAAATAAGTCTCTTCTTCTAACCCCTCCTGTTGGCAAATCCTAAATGTGATTTGCAGATGGAGAACTGTAGCATACCAAGGAAGAAGGATGAACTTGGAGGTGATCAACAAGAATTTACATACATCTTCAAAAGTTAGGGGAAAAACTTAATAACTTCTCTTAAGGTCTTAGGTATAATAAACTATGTACAGATCTTAAACAGTTGGATGGACATTATAGTTATTGAGTTTTAGAAGTCAGTTAAAGGCCGGGCATTGTGGTGTGAGCCAGTATGTAGTCCCAGCTACTTGCAAGGCTCAGTCAGGATGATTGTTATGATCATGCATGTAAGTAGTCACTACATTCCAGCCTGGGCAATATAGCAAGACCCTATCTCTTAAATTCTTTTTTATTAATGAATGAATGAATGAATGAATGACAGAGTCTCACTCTGTTGCCCGGGCTAGAGTGCTGTGGGGTCAGCCTAGCTCACAGCAACCTCAAACTCCTGGGCTCAAGCAATCCTCCTGCCTCAGCCTCCCGAGTAGCTGGGACTACAGGCATGTGGCACCATGCCCGGCTAATTTTTTCTATATATTTTTAGTTGGCCAATTGATTTCTATTTTTAGTAGAGATGGGGTCTCGCTCTTGCTCAGTCTGGTTTCGAACTCCTGACCTTGAGCGATCCTCCCGCCTCGGCCTCCCAGAGTGCTAGGATTACAGGCATGAGTCACTGTGCCTGGCCTCTTAAATTCTTTTTAAAAGTCAGTTAAAAACAACTTAAAAGCATGCCGAGCATTTCATTTTCTGTATATTTGAATATATGAAGGTAGCAAAGTATAAGTTATCTTCATATTAAAGAATTTAGACTTTCTTGTCAAAATGCTGTAAGTTCTCTAATTTCCTTTTATATTTTCTTTGCATTGTTAAATAAAGTGTATGAAGTTTAATCATGTCATTGATGTCTACGGTCATACCACCCTAAACGCGCCCGATCTCGTTCTGTCATTGAAAAGAACCTCTGTCAGCATCCTGTTTAAGGCATTAAAAGTTTTGACTCATAGTATTAAATTTCTATCCCATACTTACAAATATTAATCATATGCTTTTTAAGCTGTTTTAAAATCAGAGATAATTGCAACAAAAGAAAGCACTAATTATACTGATTTTGTTACAGCAATCAAGTTCTCTAGAATCCTTAAATCTAAGCTGAAGTCTAAATATGCCACTTACTGCTTAAAATCCCACAGTAGTTTCCTGTTAAATTAAGTACACATTCCTTAGCCTGACATTTAAAGACCACCTCATGTTATCACAACCTACTTTTTTAGTCTTATCTCTTAATAACTTTTGTTTGTTTCTCTTAAAAGAAGGTAGGCTGGTCTGCTCTCTCTCAGCATGCACAGAGCATAGCCACCTCTACACTTTTGCTCAGATTGGTCCTTGATTACAGCATGCCTTTTCGGTGGTTTTCTCTCTCTCTCTCTCTCCATATACTCCATATGTACCTTTCAAAATACCACCCCCTAAGCTATCTGCAATTATGAACCCCAGTGAAGTCTGTCCTGATCTAAACAACTAAATATGTTATTCCCCCACAATACCTTTTATTTTTCTCAAAGGTTTTAAAAATACTCTTGTAATTTTTACCCAGAGACACACTTTATCATCTTAAATACCTGGCTAAAATTCTACTTGTTCTTTAAGAATCCATTTATTCACTAGTCCCCTTTAGAAAGTCTGGCCAGACTTTGTGTCCCAACCTCTATACTTGGTGTTCCCTTGGTATCTTAGGCACATTGCGTCCTGATGTTTTCTTTTTCATACTCTAATTCTTGAGTGTGGTTGTCCTCCATTAGGATGAATATCTTGCTTTCCGTGGTGCTTAGCATGATGCTGGCACTGAGCAAATGTGTGATATTAATACATGATCGTTTTGAATGGATAGTTGAATTTTAAATGATTTGGTCAAAAGTCTAAAGTTAATAAATAACAGCCATGTCTCATAATAACAAGACAAATTTCTATACCATAGATATTTCTCCTTCCCCCCTACTATTAGATTGTAAGTGTCTAGGGAGGATGTGTCTTAATCATATTTATTTATGTTCCCCGAAATACCTAGCACAGAGGTTTCTTTATTCAAATATATAATTGAAATCATATCCAGATATTAGCTCAGGGAAAGTCTAAAAGAGAAAAAAAGTTAACCCTATCCAGTGTGTATTTAAGTTTGACTCCTGCCACATGAGGTTGGTTTAAATCTCACCTTCTGAGATTTAAAAATAATCCAGTCTAGATGAATAAGGAATCAGATATCAAAACCGAGGCTGCCACCACTGGCTTAATTTTCCTTGCTTGGCACTGTTTCTTTGTTGTTGCAAGTATCTAGCAGGCCATTGGTAGATGCAGCTTATCAACACTCAGCCTGCTCTACAATCTCCCATTGTGGTATGACAAAAAAACAAAAGCAAAAGACCCACTGGTAACCCCCTTTTAGGTCCACCACTTTTCTACTCTGTTCTCTCATAATCAATTCTCAGAAGAATGCATATTTATAACATGTCTACATTTCTCTCACCTCATTAAAAAATGTATGGAATTGAATTTTTTTTGTTCATCTCAATCATTCAGGGGAGACTGTAGATTGCCTGGTTTATGCCAGGCAGTGTGCTACTGGAAAATAAAGAAACCCATGGAACTTGTTCTCTAAGAAGGGGAAACAGTCAATATTTTCAAGTTCACAAGATAATATAAAGTATGATTGTGATAAGTACTGTCAAGGAAATGTTCTAGGTGTTGCACTGAAGACTGTATAAAGAAAGAGTCAGGGAAGGACTCTATCAAGCTGAGATCTGAAGGTGTGATGGAAGTTAACAGGCAAAGGGAGTTTGCCTGTTACTGTAGAACTGCTGTTGCTTAGTTTAGTAATCTTCATGTTGTTAGATCCATGGATGCTACTGGTCATTCTGCTCCACCTCTAAACAGTGTATAACAAGGTTAATTTCTCCTCCTTTCAATTTTGCTGCCTCTTTGATTCTCCTCTATCTCTGGCTTGGTTTCTTTGATCTTCTGTTCACCCAACTTCAGAGTGTTGGAATTCCTCAGGGCTCAGTTATGGGCCTTTTTCTCATGACTTCCTTAGGTGGCCTCATTTGCTCTTATGGCTTTAAATGTCTTTTGTGTGTCGATGGTGCCCAAATTTATATCTCTGGCTCCTACAATTGCAAAGTTAAACTTTAACACATGCCAAATTAAATCCTTGGTCTTCTCCCCTTTGAAATCTACTACTCTACCATTGTTTAGTATTTGAGGAAATTCTTTATTTTCTTAAATGACAGTATATTGTTGCTTCAAAACCTACTTTTAAGTTTCCTCTGGCTTAAGGGTGTTAAATTCCAGGTGATTAAAATTTTATTTTAGACTATCTTTTAATTCTGTTTATTGCATTGCTTAGAGAATATGGCTTGTATTTTTGCTTTAAAATTTCATTATAGATTTTTAGTGGCTTAATTATATTTGATCATTGTTTTAAGTATGCAATGGATGGGTTAAAATTTTGCCTGTTTTTTTAAATTATCCTAATAATGGTGTTATTAACTTCTCATTTAATTTTTGGCAGCCTTGTCTCTCTCTGTGTATGGTAAATCAGGATTGTGTACGTACAAATGGTGCATTGCTGTTTTTACTGAATTGCACCTTTTATGTTAAAATGTACCTGTGTAGTGTTTTGAAATAATACTTTTGTATTAATATTGTCTCATCTGTGAATTTTGTTTTAGCATTCACCTCATCTATTCCTGTCCATTATTTGATTTTTGAGCTTTCCTTTTTCCTTTGGTTTTAGTTGTGACTCTTATAATTAATGCAAAGCTAGTTTTATCTCTCTTTTTTTAAATTTTATTTATTTTTGAATTGGGATCTCTATCTCAAAGAGTTGGAGTGCAGTGGCGGTGTGCTTATGGCTCACTGTATCCTCTAACTCCTGGGCTCAAGTGAATCTTCTGCTTCAGTCTCCCGAGTAGCTGAGACTACAGGTGTGCGCCACTGTGCCTGGATAATTTTTCTATTTTTTGTAGAAATGGGGTTCTCGCTATGTTGCCCAGGCTGGGCTGGTCTTGAACTCCTGGCCTCAAGTGATCCTCCTGTCTCCAGCTTCCCAAAGTACTGGTATCATAGGCATGAGCCACCATTCCTGGCCTTGTCAAATATTTACAGTATCTTTTTTTTTTTTTTGAGACAGAATCTCACTCTGTCACCTAGGCTAGAGTGCCGTGGCATCAGCCTAGCTCACAGCAACCTCAAACTCCTAGGCTCAAGTGATCCTTCCGCCTCAGCCTCACGAGTAGCTGGGACTACAGGCATGTGTCACCATGCCTGACTAATTTTTTCCGTGCATTTTTAGTTGGTCAATTAATTTCTTTCTATTTTTTTAGTAGAGATGGGGTCTCACTCTTTCTCAGGCTGGTCTCGAACTCTTGAGCTCAAACGATCGGCTCACCTTGGCCTCCCAGAGTGCTAGGATTACAGGCACGAGCCACCATGCCTGGCCTACAGTATCATTTTTAATTCACTTGTTTTGTAAACTAATAACTTTCCTCTAGAGCAGAGAAAAACAAGCATTCTTCATTTTAGCAGCAAGCAAGCTTGGTGTGTAAACGTTCAGTAAATGTTTGAGGAGTGAATAAAAGAAAGAAATTAACTTCTTAATTTTCCTCTTTCTCTCTAAAGATTTCCATGGAGAATGATTATCTGGGACCCCGAAGAATTGAGAGTCTATTAAAAGAAGATGCTGATTGGCAGCGGAAAGCTCACATGGCTGTACTGTCCATTCAAGATCTTACTGTCAAATATTTTGAAATAACAGCTAAAGCTCAAAAAGGTAAGTTTCTTGGTAAAATTATCCTTGTTTCGGGTATTTTTGAAAATGAATGGTTAAATATTTTATGTTTGGAATAGTTTAAGGAAAAGTAAGCATATAAAGATCACTCATAATCCCAGCAGTTAGAGATCACTATTAGGATATTAAGGAAATATTTGCAAATCACATATCTTGACAAAAGGACTCGTATCGAGAATGGATAAAGAATTTTCAATTCAACGATAAGAAAACAATCCATTTAAAAGATGGAAAAAGGATTTGAACAGACACTTCACCAGAGGATGATAGCAAATAAGCATAGGAAAAAAAGTTCAGGATCATTTGTCATTATAGAAATGCAAAGTAAAACCACAGTAAGGTATCACTACACACCTATGAGAATGGCCAAAATAAAAATTACTAACAATACCAAGAGCTCATGAGCATGCAGAGTAATTGGAACCCTTCCTGGATTGCCGATGGGAATACAAAATTGTATAGTCATGCTGGAAAATGATTTTTTGCAGTTTCTTAAAAGATAGAGTTATCATGTGACCCAGAAATCCCAGTCTTGGGTATTTAGCTTAGAGCTGTATGATAATTTTTAAAATAAAAATTTAAATAAAAGAAATACCACATTATATTAAGAATAGTCTTTTAAACAACTTAAAGATGCCTTTCCCTACTGTAAACTTTTTATGATAGCTATGTATGTAACCTGCATTTAGGGTCTGCTTTTTAGATACACTTGTGTCTAATGTTTAAAAAAACTCTTCTTTTAGAAGAGGGGTAAACATCCCTTTTATTTTCTTATACAGAGCCAGTTTTGACCTAATTTTGATGTATTACAGCTTAACTGTAAAAAATAAACAAAACCCTTGAGCGGGCCTGTTTCCTTTAAAAACAGATTTAACTTGATACCGTTTTTTGGAGACAAGAGTCTCGCTCTGTTGCCTGGGCCAGAGTGCGTCAGCCTAGCTCACAGCAACGTCAAACTCTTGAGCTCAAGCAATCTTCCTGCCTCAGGCTCCCGAGAAATACTCGGTATTCTGAACATTCCACATTCACAGATAATTTTGATTACCTTCATATTCCTGAGCTGTTTAACAGTGATTCCAAGTGATGTGAACAGCAGTTAAATATTAGAATAGGTTTCATCCAGAGATATTGGAAGACAAAGTATCAAGTAGGTAACCTGGAACTGAATTCGGACTGCGGCCGCTCCAGACCAAAGTGGGGAGCAAGAGAAAGGGCTTTAGGTTATTGTGATTTTGTAGAATGTTTGACTATATGTTGTGATTACAGGTTTGGGTAAAAGTGGTAGCAGTAGTAGACTCAGAATTTAAACAACTTGGGGCACTACTATAGGCATGTAACATTGCTTTAAGTTGGTAAAACTACTCAATTTCTCATATCTGTGTGGAAGGTATTGATAATTGATAATGCATACTTTGCCAATTCTCTAGGATTGCAGGACAAATAGAGGTAAAATATGGGAAAAGTGCTTTGAAAATAATATAACATCAAATAAATATTAGTGATGGTAATGTGTACATAAGAGAAAAAATTGAAACAAAATATATCATCTGTTGGATTAATATTGCCATATGAAATGGGAGAGACATTTTTGAATAGCTATCATTCTCTCCTTTAAACCACAGCAGACCTTCTGGTTATATATTATATTTCCTTATTCTTTTTACTCAAGGGAAATAAGGCCAAGAACAGTTATGCTGAAAGTCACACACCAGTTATGGGTTGCAATGGGATTTTAACTCAAAGCTGTCTACCCTCAAGTCCCCTGCTGTTTCTCTGCCCCACTCTAGTATAATACTATATTAATCTGTGGGTGCATTAATATTACAGTTTTAAAAGGTGGTCAGAAATTAAAAATGGCAGAATCATTTGATGCTAATAAACATGAGCATATTTTGTTAGAAACCATAAAATTGAGTCTCAAGGAGATTATGCATTGAAAATATTACTTCCTGTTGTTAGCATTTAAAGGCTTCAAAATCTCACCCCAAACAAACAAACAAAAAATCCCAGAGAAACCAAAGGAAGTGATGTAACTATATTGAGAGTAGAGATTCTAACTAAGCAAATTCCTCATCCTGTAATAAGAATAGATGGTTTTTAAAGGCCCTAAACCCAAAATACCAATATTCCTGTATGGGGGTAACCACCAGAGCGGTTAAAAGTTAGTTACATTTGGACATTGGCACTAAGTTTTGGGGAGAGCTGAGTATGGGGAATGTGACTGTATGGTTTTAATTTTTTTTCTTTTTTAATTAAAGAAATGGGGTTTCTCTATTAACCAGGCTAGAGTATACTGCAGCCTCAAACGCCTGGGCTCAAGGAATCCTCCAGCCTCAGCCTCCTAAGTAGCTAGCACTATAGGTGTTGGCTAATTTTTAAATTTTTTGTAAAGATGAAGTCTTGCTATATTGCCCACGCTGGTCTTGAACTCCTGGCGTCATGTAATCCTCCCGATTTGGCCTCCCAAAACACTGGGATTACAGGCATGAGCCACTGTGCCTGGCCCAGGATTTTGTTTGTTTTGAGACAAAGTCTTGCTTTGTCACCCTGTCTATAGAGTGCAGTGGCTTCATTATAACTCACTGCAACCTCAGACTCCCAGGCCTTGAGCAATCCTCCTGAGCTGCTGGGACTACCGGAGTGTGCCACCACACCCAGCTAGTTTTTCTATTTTTTTGTGGAGCTGAGGTCTTGCTTATGCTGAAGCTGGTCTCAAACTCTTGGCCTCAAGTGATCTTCCAGTCTCAGCCTCCCAGAGTGTTAGGATTATAGGTGTGAGCCTCTGTACCCTGCCCAGTTTTAATTTTAAGCATGTATGTGTATATAAAAAAAAGATTTTATGACATTTTGAGGTGAAGGTCACTGGACTAATTTGCAAAAGATGGTTAGGACATAGTAGCAGTATAAAAGTTACTTTATCATTTACTTCTGAACATATGAAAGAAATTATCACTGAATACGTTCTGACTTAAAGATTACATTTAGTACTAATCAAATTGCCTACTTGAGTTCCACGCTAGCATTTAGGATTTATTTCCCCTTAGGTCAGGTTATTATAGTATTTTTGGAAGGTACAGAATGATAAAAATATAGAACATAGATTTAAGTAATTTTGAATAATCATGGCTCTGATTTCAACTAACATACCAAGGAAAAAGCATTAAAACCTCATGGAATTAAAAGTTTTCATAGATGCTTTGAAAGTTAATAACACTGGACACATTAAAGTATTTTTTAAAGTTTTAAAAGATTTATATGACACCTCAGTTTCATCTGCAGAACATTATTTCTGTGGATGAATTGAAGACAGAATCTAAAATATTGTTGAATATATTTTAGGGATGTTATAGGTAATTTATCATGGGGATAGGATGTGTGTGTTTATCTTTGGTCAGTGAAATCTAGATTTCCAATTCTTTAGTGTCAAGTTGTTTTATGTCTCATTAAATTATTAATAGCTGTGTACGATCGAATGCGAGCAGATCAGAAGAAATTTGGTAAAGCATCATGGGCAGCAGCTGCTGAACGTATGGAAAAACTCCAGTATGCAGTTTCTAAGGAGACTTTGCAGATGATGAGAGCTAAAGAGATCTGCTTGGAACAGAGGAAACATGCACTGAAGGAAGAGGTAACAGAAACCATCAGAAAAATATATACAATCAAAAAAATTTAAGATTTGCCACTTTTATCTTTGCATAAGACTGTTTTTTTGAGTCTACGGGCAGTACTTAACTTTTGCACTATTTCCATGAGATGAGAACACTTGTGATAGGGTCTATGACTTGAGTTGCCACTAAGGGACACATAGCATATTTCACAGAATCGCATCGTGACAGTAGGCAGCATTGCACTGTTGAAACAAAAAGAGGCTAACATCATAACTTCTTAGTTGGTTTAAAGTTTTTAATACTATAAAAGCTTAAAGCTTTCTAGAAATTATTACAGAAGTTTTGCTGCCCAGAGAAATTTAAAAGTCCACTGGCATTTCGTTAGAATTGATTATATCATGCCCATACCATTATATTTTGGAGCTTCCTATTTCTTCTGGAACAAAGCCAGGTTAATTGAGGTCCAATTTTATTTTCTTTAAATTTTTTTAGAGATGTGGTCTTGCTTTGTTGCCCAGGCTGGTCTTGAACTCCTGGCCCTAAGCACTCCTCCTGCTTCAGCCTCTTAACGTGTTGGAATTACAGGTGTGAGCCACTGCACCCAGCCTGTATTAGTTATTTTAAAAGAGCAATTTTATACATCAAAGATTAGATAAAAATAGTTATTTCATTCATCATTAGATTTGTTATACTTTGTAGCCCAAACGGGTTTTTAAAAACTACTTTACTGAGATGTAACGTACATACCATACAATTTACCCATTTACATAATACAATTCAATGGTTTTTAGTATGTCAACACAGACAGCCATCACCACAGTGTTTTTATCACCCTTAAAGTAAACTCATGCCCATTAGTAGTCACTCCCTGTTTCACCCCTGAAACTCCACTTCACCTCCACCCACTATTCTAGGTAACCACTAATTTTTCTGTCTCTGGGTTTGCTATTCTGGACATGTGGTCATTTTGACTTTTTCTATTTAGCATGATGTTGTCTTTAAGTTCCATCCATGTTGTAGCATGTATTGGTGCTTAATATTTAATTGCCAAAGGATATTTCATTATATGGTTATACCACAATTTTATCAGTTTATCAGATGGAACATTTGGGTTATTTCTGCTTTTGGAGGTATTATAAATAATATTCATGTAGAAGTTTTTACATGGACATGGTGTTGTCATTTCTCTTGATACATACCTAGGAGTGGAATAACCTTCTGAGGAACTGCCAGACTGTTTTCCACAACAGCTATATACCATTTTACGTTTCTATCTCCACATCTTTCTCTACATCTTTACCAATACTCCTCTCACTGCCTGTCTTTTTGATTATAGCCAGTGGGTGTAGAGTGGTATCTCATTGTGATTTTGATTTGCATTTCCCTGATGGCAGTGATGTTGAGTATCTTTTCATGTTGCCATTATTGGCCACTTACATAATTTCTTTGGAAAAATGTCTGTTCATATCCTTTGGCCATTTTTTAACAGAGTCTTTTTTTAAATTATTATTTTTTCTTTTAAGAGATGGAGTTTCATTATTTTGCCCAGGCTGGACTCAAGTTAGCTACCCAAACCTGAGCCTCCTGAGTAGCTGGGACTACAGACATGAACCACTGTGTTAGGGTGGAAAGCCAAGTGGCTGTTCGCAGTGTGGATGGAGCAAGATTTCTTATGCAGAAATTACAATATATCAAAGTAAAAAAGATTTATCTTAGAAGGATAGAATGAGGGGGTGAAAGAGGGGAAAGAGGTGGGGGGAAGAGAGCAGGGAGATGGTGTGGCATCCCAAAAAGAAGGGGGTGCCAGCAGTGAGGCCACATTGCTTGCTCATTTTAAGGGGGACAAAGAGGAAGAAAAAAACAGTGATGGCAGTTGATAAGAAAAGTGACAGCAGAATGTCAAAGTTCAAGAATTTGTTTCCTGCTTTTCCTTGGAGAAGGGATTATCACAGGAGATGTGACTCTGTCCTGGAGATAATGGTTGAGGCTGAAGCTCAGTCTTCTGCTGTTTACTCAGGAACTCTGTAAAAGCAGATTCTCAAAAAAACAATTTTGAAAGAGTGATTTACATCTCTTTTCTGTCCTTTCAGCTCTTTTCAGAAGTTATGTAAAACAGAACTCCTGCAGGGTGCCCGTTCCTGAGAGAACTCATAGGATTGATCTTTAACTGTTACTGGGGAAATTGTAGGATAAGGATAAGGATATTTTCCTGATATTTTTGCAAGGCTGCTCCTTTCACACTGTGCCCAGCTTTTATCTTTTTATTATTGATTTGTATATGTTCCTTATATATTTTAGAAGCAAGTCTTATTGTGTGGTATATGATTTGCAGATATTCACACCCATTGTGTGTGTAATCCATATTAGCTTTAAACAATTGAATGTGTATTTATGAAAGTCTACATTTCAGTCACTAGAGAAGAACAAAGTGTCCTATCTGTTTTTATTAATATAGCTTTATGTAAAATACATTGCTTCATAAACCTTTTTTTTTTTTT
>VBSM01002608.1:23652990-23675653 GCA_008086735.1 Cheirogaleus medius
TGCTCGAGCCCAGGAGTTGGAGGTTGCTGTGAGCTAGGCTGACGTCACGGCACTGTAGCCTGGGCAACAGAATGAGACTGTCTCAAAAAAAAAGAGCTTATGCTTATCTACTCTTGTTTAAAAAATAGTATACGAGGTATTTTTGTTAAAGGATTTTTAAATCCCAATTTTGTTTTCCTTTTACATTTTGTTACTATTAGAAGGTGAAATTTGGAACTTAGTTTACTGGAAATCAAGGATTTCAGCCTCCCATCTCACGTTCCCCAGAGGCATTGCAACTGCAGTCTCCTTTAAAAGTAGCTTGCTCCCTCATATTACTAGTTGTCTGTAATTTCCTTAAATTCTACAACTTTTAAACTTAATCCCAGCTTCTTATTGCCCTGTGAAATATAGTACCACCTTTATCTTCATCAAACTGATTAGCTTTGTTGTTCTAACCTGGCTGACATTGAGTTGTTGTGACAGTATAGGGTGCCTGGAAGAGCTGAGGAGGGTAAGATTTCTGACAAGAGTTAAGCAAGAGCTTAACTCTTACTGGCATTTCCCTAGGGTGGTAGAGGGAGGAGCTGGCTGAAATGGGCTCTGAGAGTCCGAGATGATTACTGAGTCAGGGGTCAAGATCATTCCTTCTCCCCTCCCCCCATTCTGTTACCATAATAGTTTGGTTTTAATGTTCTGGATTCTGTTTGAATTCTTCAAAGGCTTTGTTAAAACTGCCAGTTAGTCATTTTTGCCAGGTTTATGCTTGTTTATATAATATAGGTATTGTGCTTTGTATATACATATCTGTGATGTTGCACTGCACCAATTTTATTAGTGTTGATTTAATGTGCCCACATTACACATAAGAAACAGAGGAAATGTGAATATTTAGCCCACTCCAAATAAAGGCTTTGCCAGTAAAGGCTTTGTGATGCAATACTACCATGTTTTTTAAATTATGGGGAGACATTAGATCTTAGAAAATGTTTTCTCCCCTTAAAACAAGAAAATTCTTCCCAATGTGACAAAATAAAAACTCCCCTAAATTTAAAATATTTTAATTAAAATCTAATTTAGAAATTATATTTAAAATAGTTTAGAATATTTGCCATGAGTATAATGGTGGACTTGAAATAAGTGTTCTAAATTAATTCTGGAATATTAAAAATGCCCTTCAAGCAAAATTCTATTTGACTTAAATTTTTTTTAAAACTACACTGTACTATTCCTTTTAATTTATATACCCGTTTAAACTGTTTCGTTCAGAATTCCCTATCAAAAATGCTGAAAGTGGGGGAGGGGAGGCAAGGGCAATGTAAGTAACCTTAACATTTGTACTCCCATATTATGCTGAAATTAAAAAAAAAAGGCTGAAAGTATCAATCCTTTTTTAGCCAAATATGTTTGAAAGAATCCTGGCTGAGTTTAATTAGTTGTAGCTACTTTATTTTACTCTTTCAATGGTATACTCTCCCCATCCAGGTTCTAAAATAATAGCATAATCTGACTATGCAAGTAAATCTTTACTTTCAGATCTGTATTATTAATCTAGGTTACATCAGATATAGTTTATTCTTTATTTTTGGATAAGATTATTGGATAAGATTAAATACACATAATCATACAGAATTACTAGTAGGATATATGCTAGAAGTGTTATTAAAATAAGGATTAACATTGAAGTAAGGTGATTTTCCATATAGTTATTAATTGAAATAGAAGATAGTAAAATTAAGATCCCACCCTGAAACAAATCATAGAAAACCCAAGTGCATCTCCATTAAATGGTAGACTTCTATCTTCTGGTTAACTGGGAATTAACCGGAAAACCCTTTGAGGTTGAAAAACTTTGGAATATATCAGAGTGCTTCTCTGCCCCCCTCCACCATGGCACAGGATTTTAAGCCTTCCCCATCCATTTGTAATTCCTTGATCATTTCTGTGAACATAACATAAACTGCTATAATATTGAACTAACTATATATACCAATCTTGAGGTTAGCTACTTAAATTTCATAATTTTGTCTTTCTCATAAAAGCATATATCTGAATTATGATTAGTTAAGGTTGCATTCTCCTATTTCACTTCTATTTTAATGCATCTAGTATCTATGGACATTGATTGTATACTGTGATATATAATCATACATGTGGATACACATATCGATATACATGTGGATATGTGCTTAGGATCCAGACAGTACTGTCCAGAAGAATGTCCTGCAACAATGAAAGTATTCTGTATTTGCAGTCTCCAATAGGGTAGTTTCCAGCCATAAGTGGCTAGTGAGCTTTTGAAATGAAGCTTATGCAACAGAGGAACCAGCATTTCTAATTAGATTTAAATAGCACCATATGACTAGTGGCCAACATATTGAACAGAGCAACTCTGTAGATCCCAATTCTGCATATGTAACTCTTTATGAAGTGTTGAGTGAATTACTTAACCTCTTTACAAAATGTAAATAATATGTACCTTTACTGGTATTATGATTTTGTGAGTTTATATGTATATATAAAGTATTTAGCATAGTATTTGACCTCAAGGAAGAACTCAATACATATTAGCTATTACTACACTCATTTTATGTTAGCTGTTGTACAAGTATCATTGAAAGGAATACAAAGAAGAGAAAGAAACATGCTTGTGATGTTTACTTGCCTTAACCAACATTTCAGGGTTCACCAGAGGATGCTGTTGAAAAGATGATGTGGCATTTTGTATGGGCCTTACCAGAAAGTTCTGACAACAAGGAGCTTTGATGTTGTGTACACAGCCTGAGGAGAGGCAGAGAAGTTGAGGTGCTTATCCAGGCAGGGAGACTGGTTTATTGTTTTCAATTTATTTGTCAATAAGCAGATTGTTCCTTATTGGCATACTCAATATTTTAAATTTTCTAAGTATAGGTAGTTACTGGGTTTGGACAACCCAACTTACAGCATTCCATATTTACAAATGGGCTCCCAAGGCTCCCCATAAGGATAATTTATAATTAAGTAAATTAATAATTTGGGAACTAGTTTCTTCCACGAATGTAAACAAAACCCTCATGGCCTAAGAGGTTGATTGGCACAGCATCTTTATACTGGTGGCTAGCCTCATTGTTTATATGGTCACTTATGCACTGCATCATTTTGTCTTTTTAATTCAATTTTGTGAGTCTGCATTTACCCTCATGACCGTGCCTCCAAAGTGAAAGTCAACTGCAAGTCCAGGTGAGCCTGCAGTGGAAGAGAAAGATAACTACAATAGAAACTAAATTAGAAATAATTAGGCATTGAGAAAGGCCAGACGCCATCATTCACTGGGAAAGCATTAGGCTTCAGACACTTGACTAACAATTATAAAGGATAAAGTGAGAATAATGGAACATGGGAAAAGCAGTGCTCTATTGAAAGTATCAATTAATACCAACCAGTGTAGTGGATTAATTACTGAAATGGAAAGGTTATTATTGATTTGATTAATCAAAATAAGCTTAACATCCTGTTATCATAGCATTGATAACAACATAAGATGAGTGTTAATCTTAATGTTTTTTTGGAATTTCTCCCATCTAAACTTTTTGTATGAGTTTATTTTTGTGTTCTGTTTGTTTGAATTAAAAGAAAGTGCACAATAGTTTCTATACTATTATAGAGCATATAACTTCAGACAAGTGTTGTCCCATGTAATGAAACAGAGTCACATTAACTGAAATAACTAAGGACTAACAGTGGTTTCACAAAATTTTAGATCATGTTTTCCTACAAATGGATTGAAAGATTAGGGTTGACGTTAAAGAGATTATGGAAAGCTTCAGTTTTCCAAGATTTCTGAAATGTGGAATCCCAGATAATTCTGTCAATTTGTATTATCTTTATTTGTTCAGCTTAGTGGGGAAACCTATATTTATAATCAGGTTTGTCTGGTTCTAAGTCTCTTGTTCTTTCTTTACACCTTTTCCATGTAACAGGGCTAGTCTTGATTGATAACTTGCCCTTAATGTTATTTTCCTTATGCTTTGTGTTTTTATGACTTCTTTTTGAACCCTCACTTCATTTCTTGTTTACTGCATTCTCTATAATTCAAACACATTCTCTATGACTCAGACAATGGTATGTGCTAGGTGAGTATTTGTTGAAGGAATGAGTCAACCCATAGCTCTGTTTTTTCAGTAGCTCATCTAATGTCAGTAGGAATTCTCTACCACAGTGGGAAAAGGCAGAACAGGGGCGTCATTAGTTTGTATATGTTGCTTTCTATCTGGTTTCATAATATAATAGAGTCAGTCAAAATAGCTGTACATGAAAACTACTATATCATTATTACACACATTGAGAATGATTGTGGAGTCAGCAGTGTATATTGTATTTCGGTCAATGTGTGGACATGAACTGGTACTTGATTTCCTTGCCAGATTTACTGTAAAAATACTTTGTTACCTTTTCCTTATTTTTCAGGTGGCACTCTCTAATTTTATCTAGCAGCTTCGCTAATCACATTGGGAAGTTACAGTTTGGTTTGAGATCTTGATCTCTTGATGTTTAAAGTATGTTTGTTTGACTTGGTGTGGTGGCTGACAACTATAATCCTAGCACTCCAGGAGGCTGAGGTGGGAGGATTGCTTGAGCTCAGGAGTTTGAGGTTGCAGTGAGCTATGATGATGCCACTGCACTCTACCCACAGAGACAGAGTGAGACTCTCACCCTCCACCCCAAATGTGTTTGTTCAGGGGGGTGAAAGTAAAGATGAGTAAAATTTAAAGGTATCCAAGATTTTCTTTTGAATACTTAATCTACCTTTTGGGCTTCCTTCTTGCCTAGGGAAATAGTACCCCCAGGTATAACACAGGTACCCCCATTATGGCACCCACCTTCTCTGCATTCCTTAATTATCTGAAATTAGTTCTCTTTCTACCTTGGATTTCCTTTCCCTTACTTCTGTGGCTGTCAGCCTGAGACAGGAAAAGTCAGTCTGGAAATTCCAGATGTTATAGGGAAGAGATTTAGAGCATGTGCCCACCTGTCATACATCTTCATGCCATACGCTAAGTATTTTCTTCCATGTTGATGTTTAGATAAACCTTAGAGTACCATCTTGCCATCCCAGATTTCTCTGACTCTTGTCATCACTTTCTCTTTAGCTTACCCCATAAAAGCCTTGTGTATGTGTACTCTGATCCTATGAAAACTTTTCCCCAAAGCCCACCACTGCCCTTTTGTTTGCTCTTTCAGGGGCTGTGATTGTTTAACAGACTCCTTGTCTGCCTGTCTGCCTCTGATGAGGTTTTGTTCTTTGGAACCTAGCCTTTGGCAAATAAATCCATCTCTGGAGTCTTGCTCTAGATAGTGCTCACTGAACCAGAAAATTGGGGGTGAGGTCACTGCTTGTAAGAGAATACCCACTTCCTTTCTCGGTTGGATATATGATATTGACTGTATCCTGGTAGCACTAAGCTTCTCAAGTGTTTTTAAGGTACATTGGCCCCGGGCAGTGCTCAGAGCACTGCCCTACTTGCAGTTGAGGCAGCTGACAGTACTGGACAGGATAGACAAACCTAGAGAGTACTAGGGAAAGAACTTAGCATAGCATGGTGAACATAGTAGACAAATGATCACTTAGCTAGAGAGAACCAGAGTAGTAAAAGTGGAACTAACAGCCTCGACCTGAACAATGTCACTGGAAAGTGATCTTAAGATTTTTAGACTGATTTACACTAAGGTTAATTGAGTCTCCACTTGAGAATAAAGACTTTAACATTAGGTATTTTATCTGTTTGTATGCTGTGGTTACAGAGAGTGTGGGTATAGGTAATGAGAAGATACAAACTGGATCTGTGGTCTCCAGAGCTGGACAAGAGCCCTAAGATTGTATGAAAAGAGATGTTTATAATCTAAAGTGAGCCTTGAGAGTCTTAGTGTAGAAATTATTCCTAGGTTCTTATTTAATGACCCAGGACAAAAACAGCAGTATTTCATGTTGTCAGCATTCCCTTCTCCAGCTGTTATAAAAAACCTACTTTTGAGGTGGTTATATATATTGTTACTCATAAAATATTTCCTGATGCAGCAGAATCACTCACTGGCTTACAACTTAGATAATTTAAGTATTCATTTAATTTATAAAATTTGTTATACATCAGTATATTAACAGTATCACTCGTTAATTTTAAATTTATACCACTGTACATTTAGACAGAGCCTAACCATTGCTTTTTAGTTCAGAATTCATGTTACAGGGATTTTAAATTATGTATTAAGGAAAAAAAATATTCTGGTCATTGGGTAAGACTATGTGGATATCTAGACTGTAAAGCTAAAGCTGGAATTTTGTTTAAAACATACTCTGAGTTCTATCATGTTTTCACCAATTTTACCACACAGATTAGTTAGCAGCAATAAGAATTCACTATTTTTGCCACTGTGAGCTGTCCAAGACTTCCAGTCAAGTATTTCTCTGGAATTCTGGGGTCCCAGGTGATGTCTCACACGAGCTCACAAATATAATACTCTGATTTTCCTTTTTGTTCCTCCGCCTTTAGTGGTTACTCCTTGGGAAGCCACTTGAGGCCAAGGCCTCCCCACCATTGCTGCTAGGGCTCCCAGGGCACACTGATGTGCATGCCAGGGCTCTTCTGGAGCTTCTAAGCATGAACCTTTAACATGCCAAAGCCCTGGTGCTGTGTTCCTGGAAGAAATGTTCTTGAGGAATGCTTACTCATTATCACTAGGAAATTATGCTTGTACTTCACTTCTCACAGACTCCTGAAAAGCCATTCTTTCAGCTTCTTGCAGCTGCCTTTCTCCAGAGAGCCAAATGGGAAGCCATGGAAATAGTAGGATTAGAAACCAATATCTGAAGCATACTTCCCCCCTAGTGATTTCCTTAAGATTCCCAGCAAAAAATTTTTCCTCTCTTGAGGGCCAAAAACCAACCAACTAGACAAACCTCATGTAAGACCATTCATGACTTTGTGAGCCAAGCTCAGAAATTTCCAAATCCCACTTTAGGTTCAATCTGGAACCCTGATTGCAATTACTTAAAGATAACAGTGACCATTACTTGTAGATTGCAAGGATTTCCATCTTAAAGCAATCCTGTTCTGCTCACATAAACTCACCTCACTCTTCAGTCAACAAAACTCGGAAGCTACCAGACTGTGACCATGGAACAAAGCAAAGCCCCAGATGTGTGGGATGAATCAGCTTTTACCACTCTATTGTAAATATCTGAGAATGGCCCAATCATTTTCATGTAACTCATGAAAAGAGTAACTACATTTCTTACCATCCACTTTTGAGAATAAAAGGAGACACTCACACACTCACACACACACTCTCTCTCTCTCTCTCTCTCTGTATATATATATATATATATATTTTTTTTTTTTTTTTAAAGAAAAGGGGTCTTGTTCTGTCATCCAGGCTGGAGTGCAGTGGTGTGATCATAGCTCACAACACCCTCATTCCTATGCTCAAGTGACCCTCCTGCCTCAGTTTACCAAAGTGCTGGGATTACAGATGTGAGCCACCGCACCTGGCCATCATTTATGTCAGGACAAGAAATATGAATGAGCTATAAAATAAACATTAAAAACCTTATTTTTATCATGTTGGCTTCCTTCCACAACCATATGACTTGATTACTATTTTTATATGTATTAAAAGTCTAGATTTCTTGACTATAGGTTCATTTGAGAGCAGTTGCTTCATGGATTTATCCTATCTGATTAATGCTATTTTCTAGGCATAACTTGATTTTTTTCTTGTCCCTACCAACGAGAAATATTTTTATTTTCAATGCAGATGCAGAGTTTGCAGGGTGGTACAGAAGCTATAGCCCGATTGGATCAGTTAGAAGCTGATTATTATGATCTGCAACTTCAGTTGTATGAAGTACAGTTTGAAATCTTGAAGTGTGAAGAGCTACTATTGACAGCACAACTAGAAAGCATCAAAAGACTTATATCGGGTATGATGTGGGTTTTAAGCATGTAATTCCACAAAAGAGTGAATATATGGGGGAAATGCTCAGGGACAGCAGCTATGTTTCTTCTCTTAAGAGGTTAAAAAACTGTTGGGGGGATGGGGAGAATGTTTGGCATCAGTTTAGTGCTTACTGCGTGACAGACACTGCTAAACACTTGCCCATGCTCTTAACCACTACCCCGTGTTGCTGTTCTGTGACAGAAAAGAGAGATGAAGTGGTGTACTATGACACGTACGAAAGTATGGAGGCGATGCTGGAGAAGGAAGAGATGGCAGCGTCTGTGTACTTACAGAGAGAAGAGCTGCAGAAACTTCAGCAGAAAGCACGCCAGCTGGAAGCAAGACGAGGACGAGTTTCAGCTAAAAAAGCATACCTCAGAAATAAAAAGGTATTTAAGTCTTACTTTTATTTATCGCTTGGTCTTTTTTTCCCCCATTACTTAGTTTTTGATCCACGTCCACTAATTCTAATCCGTTTCTGTCAGTAGAATTTGCGTATGTTTTAAAACTAAGAGTTAACCTCTTGTCAGAGCTTAGTCCATCTTATTAAATACACATAGTTCTCTTGTGAATTGCCCGTTTAAACATATTGGAACAGCCAGTGGTGTTGTGCTCTTTACCTTCAGAAACCCTAAAGGCAACTCTGCTAAAAGCCATGACTACTGGATGCCACATTAATGCAGTTCCTGGCTGCTGTCTTATTTAGAGGCCACTAATGCTATACAAGTCTTCTGACCTCAGTCTTGAAGGAATTTTATAGATTGTTACTTATTTGTTTTTAATTTTGAGCACATTGCAAAATGTTTGAAACGCAACAAAAATATTTTTTTAAAAATTAGCCAGGCTTAGTGGCGTGTGTCTGTAGTCCCAGCTGTTTCGGAGCTGAGGCAGGAGGATTGCTTGAGCCCAGGAGTTCAAGGCTGCATTGAGCTATGATCACAAACTTATGACTGCCTGGTACGGTACTGATTTCTGTTAGGCTCAGATATTCAGGCAAAAGTGTTCTCTGAGAACCCGCCTTCTTGCTGTTCACCACATTCCAGGGCTTTTACTTCCCCATGCCACAGAAAATCAAAGGCCTTTGTTTTTTGAAATAGATAACTCTTGCACATTAAAGAAATTCAGGCAGGCGTCGCTCCACAGTAAGTCAGAATGCAAGACCTTTCAATCACTTTGCCCCATCCACAGAACAGTTACCTTGGCATCCAGAGCCATGGCTTTCACATAATTCTGTGCCTTTCCTATTTCCACAAGACAATGGTAATTGAAACTCCCTGTTTTTTCAAGCCTGGGCCTGATGGTTGTGAGCATGATATTTCAGCCTGTGCCAACCAGGTAAACATTGCAGTGATTCCAGCAGATCCTAGCACTGTCTATAGAAAAAAGTTGGAGGGGAGAATGAAATGTAAGTATACTTTAAAAGAACAGGCTATTTAGGTATATTAGAAACATTATTTTATATATTGCTTTTAGGTATATAATACAGTACCTTAGAAACTAGTTGGAGTTTTGCCAACTTGAAAGTTTTTGGAAGCATTTTTTGAAAATGCAATACAATTTAAACTTAGAAGTCTGATTTATTTTAATTCAACAATGTGTTAGGCAAATTGTAAGGCTTGGTATACAAAGATGAGCAAGGCACAGTCGCTGTTCCTTTCAGCCTTATAGAGGAGGCAAACTGGGTGAATACTTGAATGTTCTGCTGGCTAGTAACAGGGAAGAGAAGGGAGTAAGGAGAGGCTTATAAGACATGACGCTGGACTGGGTGTTAACAGCCCAACAGAAATTTGCCAGATTGATGGTGTTGGGGGTAATTCCAAGCAGAACAAAACAGTGCCCTGCCAAAGACACTTGAAGCAGAAATAGCTTCAGGGCACTATACACGGTAAGACATGCTGCAAGGACTGCATTATGGAAAGTTTTATATACGCCACTAACAAGCCTGGGCTTTGTTCTGAAGATAGTGGAAATTATTGAAAAATGTTAAGCAAAGGGATAGTATGAACGGATTTAAATTTTAGGAAGATGGGGCAACATGAAAAATAGGTTAGAGAGAAAAGAGACTTGGAGGTTCTGTTTGGAAGGTGTCACATTATTCTCCACCTCAATCAAGTTGAGATGTTAAGACTGTGAACTAAGTTAGTGGCCATATAGATCGTAAGGAATATACAAATCTGAGAAGTATACAGATCTGACACTTTGCAGAAGTAGAAAGTCAATAGGATTTAGTGATAAGTGGTGAAGGAGAAAGGAGGTGCTATTCTCCAGCAGATTTCCATGTTCTGGATTAGGCATTGAAGTGGGTGATGATGCCACCAACCAAGATGGAAAACCCAGAGGAAGAGCACATGTGGCTGATAGGTGAGGAGCTAAGTTTTAGACTTGCATATAAGAGGTCTTGGGGTATCCAGGTAGAGATGAGACAGTTAGGCATATGGGTCTGGTAATACAAGAGTGGATGAAATGATCCTAGAAGAACTTACTGAGTAGGTGATTCTTAGGAGTGGTAGGGGTGAAGGTTTGGGGCTGATAGGAAAGAACAAGGAGAAGGTGGTGGAACAGGGTAGATACATAATTTGGTTGGGGAAAAAAATCTTCCTTATACTTAAATATTCAGTAAGCAAAGCTCAGCAAAACATTCTTGGCTAGGGCATAAGAAGGCATCGTACAGGGCATAGGTTGAGCTGCTCTGATATAGTGTGAGGGAAAGAACGCTGCCAGACATTTGAGTATGTGCAGAAGAAAGAGATCAAAGAGAAAGAGAGTTGTTGAAGTTAGAAGAAGGAGAGCTTGAAGTCATAGAAGTGAAGAAGAAAGATGATTCTACCATGTAGGGTGGTCAGCAGTGTCAGGTACTCCAGAGAGGTCAAGTGAGAAAGCAATTAGTGGGCTCCATGACATTCAGTATTTGAGACTATTGGGGCCTTATGTTGAGAATTTTGTGGAGAGAGTTGGGGGCAAGAGCTAGATCATAGCAGTCTCAGACGGAGTATAGCACAGGTGTAGAGTAGAGACTAAAGGAACAGCAGAGGAAGCTGGCTACACACAGGTCAGAGTTGAAGAAGTAACCTCCTTGGTGACCATGGCACACATAAGTCTGTGCTCTTTTAGTGGCATCAAGAGCCTGACTTAGGCCAAACTCTTCCAGCTCTTCCCTTAACTCTTCCCTTGTTGGCATGTATTAGCTCATATCAATTTAATCAATATCCTTCAGTCTTCATTCTTATCTTAATCTACATCTGAGGGAAGCCACCCCCTGGAGAATATACCCATTTACACTTGTGTCCCCATCCCCCAAGCCACCAACTGAAGTGACGTAACTTCAGAGGGAAGAAGGAGTGATGTATGATGAGTGAAAAGACAGGAAATGAGAAACACCAAGTCCTAAAAAGAAACTGAGATGAGCAAATATGTAAGAAAAAAGATAAAAATAAGCCTCTCTATGGAACATCGTCCAATATTCCCTTGTTTACATATCGACATTGCCAAGGTTACTGGCTCCTTGATTTCTCTGTCACCACAGTAAGATTGCATGCCCAGGGCTAGTTCTGATTAAAAGCAAATCATGTCCTATCTCACCTCTTAAAAGAGTGGAGATAGGTGGTCTCTGTCTATACCGTCAGGACTTGAAGTCGGTGCTTTGTGATTAAATGCTTCAAGAAAAGTAATAGAAATAACATCATTCTTTATGTATTTTTTATCTTTAATTCTTTGACGAGTAGTCAAATACGGTAATCCTTGCCTGAAATCTAGAAAGCTCAGAAAATCGGAAGCATTTGCATACTTAATTTGGTGTCATAACCAGGCCTGAACTGACAAGAAGTTTTGTTTATTAATCTTGATCTCACTTACTCTGATTATTCATAACATTTCACTGGAAAAATATTACTTACTATGGGGTATGGATTCATATCCTACTCATGTTATGAGGTTATGCAACATACCACACCATTCTCTAAAATATGAAAAGTTTGAATTTCTCGACACACTTTACCTCTTTTCTGGATAAGGGATTGTGGACCTGTATCCTCATTTTATAATGAAGTTTACCAAGGCTTCTCGTAGTGAAATAAATCACCCAAGGAAAAGCAGTTTGTATGAGGCAGAGGTACAGATTCCATACTAGGTCTGTGTGACTCAGGAGCCAGAGTCACTGTATCACTATACTGTCACAACACCAAGTAATGCTACCTTTGTTTTCCCAACTGCATGGGACAGATTCTTGTTGGGCAATAGAGTGAACCAGTGTGGGTGAAGAATGTGATGTATACATTTTGCTTTAAAATACAGTTTACTGACTTTAAAGGTTATTGTGTGGCTTTCTCTAATAGAAAGAGTGAAGTGCTGTAGCTGGGGTATGTTGGAGACTAGTGTCAACCTTTTTATTTGGAGAACCCTTTTATCTCAAGAACCAAAGGATAGTTAAATTAGGAAGGACACAAGTCTACTTTGTATCATCCCTACCCTTCCAGAAAAGGAGAAATCAGGAGGTCTAGCACATTGACTACCACACCAGAAAAAAAATTTTTTTATAGACCACGGTGTTTTATTGCAAAAATAGAATAAAAACTTCGAAAACAAAATGCTCCTTTCTAAATTAATGAAAAATTGTGTTCTTTTTTATTGTTTTCTGTGTGTGAGTTATATGCAACTTGAAAAGTAGTTCACGCAGGTCCCGAGGTAAACAGACATGCGAGTTACGTATGCTTCACCAGGCCCCGGGCTCAAAACTAGTGTGAGTTAAATACAACTCACATGGAAGTTAATGTGCTTAGAGAAGTTGATAGTTTAATAGTCTGATTTGTAAGATCCTGATTTTATTTGGCTTACACAGTAGTCCAGGTAAGACACAAGGAGTAGTTTACATGTAGTAGTTACATATTACCTTGCTATGTAGGTGGTATATGTTAAGATTAAACGTTATCAAATAAACCTTGGTATGGTATTCAGAGTCTTTCAAGTTTCACTTGTATTAAAACACATTTTATGTATTTATAGGAAATTTGTATTGCAAAACACAACGAAAAATTCCAACAGCATACTCGGAGTGAAGATGAATATAGAACTCACCACACAGTACAACTAGTAAGTTTGGACTCTTGGAGACTTGGAAGAAAACTTAATTTTTTACATGTCTTAAAGTGGATAAACTCTATAGAGAAGAATAATCTTATAACTTGATGTTAGTATTAGTTCACTTTATTTAATGAGCACTTTTTAGGCAAAATTGAGTGGCGAGTACAGAGTTCCTATACTCTCAACTCACAATAGCCCCCCCCATCAACATCTCATATACCCCATCCCACACTTGCATAGCCCCCCAGCCCCACTCCCCACCCCCAATGTCAGCATCCCTGGCTGGAGTAGTACATTTGTTACAGTCAGTGAAACAACATTGGCACATCATCACCACCCAAAATCTGTTGTTTGCATTAGGGCTCTTTCTTGGTGGTGTGTGTTCTGTTTATTTTGACAAATACACAAAACCATGATTCTGCTATTGTAGTGTCGTACAGAATAATTTCACTGCCCTAAATATCCCTTTGTTCCACTGTTCATCCCTCCTTCTCCCCAAACCCTTGATCTCTGTGTAGTCTCCATACTTTTGCCTTATCCAGAATGTATAATTGGAATCATATGGTACATAGCCTATTCAGTTGGCTTCTTTAACTTAGTGTCATGGGTTTAAGGTTCCACCACATCTTCCTGGTTCGATAGCTCATTTCAATTTAGGGGCAAATAATGTTTCATTGTGTGCATGTCACACCGTTTGTTTATCTAGGCACCTATTAAAGGACATCTTGGTTGCTTCCAAGCTCTGGCAATTATGAATGAAGTGCTATATAAACATCTATGCAGGACTTTTTGTGCACATAAGTTTCAGCTCATTTGGGTAGATCCCATGGACATGAATTGCAGTTAGTATGGAAAGAGTATATTTAGTTTTGTGAGAAAATGCCAAACTATCTTCCAAAGCGACTGTACCATTTGGCATTCCCGCCTGCAGTGAATGAGAGGTCAGGTGGTTCCACATTCTCTCCAGCATTTGCTCTTGTCAAGGTTTTGAAGTTTAGTCATTCTGATAGGTATATAGTGGTATCTCATTGTTGCTTTAATTTGCATATTCCTGATGACAAAGGATGTGGCACATCCTTTTATATGATTGTTTGCTACTTGTGTATTTTCTTAGGTGTAGATGTTGGTCAGAGTCCAATTTATCAGTTTTTCTTTCATGGATTATATCTTTGATATTGTATCTAAAGTCATTGCCCAACCCAAAGTCATGTTGATTTTCTTTTTTTCCTTTACCCAGCTTGCATCTGGAAAAGATTTTTTGCTGTTATCATTTAGGAGTTTTGTAGTTTTGCATTTTATATTTAGGTCTATGGTCCGTTTTGGGTTATTTTTTATGAAGGGCATGAGGTCTATGTCAGACTTTTAAATTTTTTTTGCATGTGGATGTCCTGTTCTAGCACCATTTGTTTAAAAGATGACCCTTTCTCAGTTGAATTGCCTTTGCTTCTTTGTCAAAGATGAGTCTGCCTTTTTTGGTTTATTTTGGGGTGTTCTGTTTTGTTTCGTTGATCTAGGTCTTTTTTGCCTCTTGTTCGCAGTTACAAAAAATTTGCTGGGATTTTGATTGAGTTAGCATTGAATTTATAAATCTTGTTAGGAAAACCTAACATCTTAACAGTATTGAGCCTTCCTATCTACAAACAAGGAATGTATTTCCATTTATTTAATACTTTGGTTTCTTTCATTAGAGTTTTATAATTTTCCTCATGTAGATTTTGTACATATTTTGTTAGATTTATATTTAAGTATTTCTTCTTCTTTTGTGGGGGGGTGCTAATGTAAATAGTATTATGTTTTTAAGTTGAAACTCCAATTATTCATAGCTAGTGTATTAGAAAACAATTGACTTTTCTATATAAACCTTGGTATAATCACATTTTCCAGGATTTTTTAATGTTAATTTTTTTTTTTTTTTTTTAGATTTTCTGCATCTGTCATCTGCAAACAGAGACAGTTTTATTTCTTCCTTCTCAGTCTGTATACCTTTTCATCTCCTTTTCTTATCTTATTGTATTAGCTAGGACTTCCAAAATGATGTTGAAAAGGAGTGGTAAGAGGGGACAGCTTTGCTTTGTTCCTGATCTTAGCAGGAATAAGTTTCTCACCATTAAGTATGATGTTATCTGTAGGTTTTTTGGTAGATGCTCTTTATCAAATAGAGGAAGTTCCATATCTCTTTCTGGTTTACTGAAAGTATTAGTTTACTTTATATAAAATTACATTAGAAACCTTTCTACACTGCCAGTATTGCTGTGCTTATCACGCCTACAGAATATTGCACTGATAGTAGCCTTCTCAGACACATGCCCTAAACTAATCAACACCGATGATTTATATTTAATTAAACATCAAAAATGCCAGTGTGTCCAGATGCAGTGGCTCATATCTGTAATCCTAGCACTCTGGGAGGCTGAGGCAGGAGGATTGCTTGAGGCGAGGAGTTCTAGACCATCTTGCGCAAGAGTGAGACCCTGTCTCTACCAAAAATAAATTAAATGGCTGTGGTGGTATACCTGTAGGCCCAGCTATTTGGGAGGCTGAGGTGGGAGGATCACTTGAGCCTAGGAGTTTTGAGGTTGCAGTGAGTCATGATGATGCCACTGCACTCTAGCCTGGGTGTCTCAAAAAAAACCCAACATGACCATATCTGTGTATTTGCTTATTTTAAAAATTTTCTTTCTTTAGTGTCACACTAAAGGCTAAAGGGCTAAAATTTGTCTACATTACCCCTTAAGTTCATTTTAGCACATTTTTAGCTAAAGCTACCCCTTATTCTTGATTTCAAGCAAATTAGCCAAACTACCCATAAACTGTAAGATTACCTTTTTCCTAGAAGCTGGAAATAGCAGATTAATTAACGTACTTTTAATTTTCATTACTATTTCCGTAGGTCAGAAACTGCTTTACAAGATTAGTAAAGGGGCCAGCATGAGTGAGGTGAATAAAGATACTCCCTACTATCACCGTCTATACCTGCATTATTAGCTTAGTTATTAACATTCTACACTTTTGCATGAAGATTTTGACTCTTGATGAAATGCTCATGCTTTGGCAGAGGAAGTAACTAATTAAATTTTAGAACCAATATCAGATCCTTTTAAAAATGTTTTTTGGGGCAAAGAGGGATAAAAATGAGGAAATTGATACTTGAGGGAATCTCAGAAATAAACATTATGTGCCTTATAATTTTGCCTAATGCCAGCCTGGATAGAAATATCTAATTATCAGAGAACGAATCCATTAACTAAATAGTCATTTTTAACATGCATAGCTAAAGTAAAATGAAAGTTGGCTTAGATCAAAAGAGATTATTATATTTCAAATCTAGTTTTAAACCACTTTTATTAGAATCTCAAGTGGTGGATTGTTTAAAAATACAATTCTTAGAGGCCAGGTAAAGTGGCTCATGCCTGTAATCCCAGTACTTTGGGAGGCGGAGGCAGGAAGATCTCTTGAGCTCAGGAGTTCAAGGCTGCAATGAGCTATGATTGGGCCACTGCATTCCAGCCTGGGTGACAGAGACTCTGTCTCTAACTAAAGAAAAGAAAAAGTAATCCCTAGATGTTAACTTTATTGTTTCAACAATTTTCCCTGGAAATTCTTGCAAATTAAATATGTAAGACCAAGGCTAAGGAGGCCGAGGCAGGAGGATCCCTTGAGCTCAGGATTTCGAGGTTACAGTGAGCAATGATTGTGCCACTGCACTCCAGCCTGGGCAACAGAGCGAGATTCCATCTTTAAAAAATTTATTTTCTATTTCTTTCTTTTTTTGAGACAAAGTCTTGCTCCGTCGCCTGGACTAGAGTGCTGTGGTGTCAGCTTAGCTCACAGTAACCTCAAACTCCTGGGCTCAAGTGATCCTCCCACCTTGACCTCCCACAGTGCTAGGATTATAGGCATGAGTCACCCCACCTGGCCTCCATCTCTAAAATCAATAAATAAGTAAAACCAAGGAAGTTTATTTTAATATTTGATAGTAAACTCCAAAAACAGGAAGATTACTCATTTTATTAATACTACTTTTTTATTGTTATTAGCTTGGAGACAAATTGTATAGGAGAAGAAAATTGTGGTCATATAACAAGTAGATTTTCCCCATTAAAAATGCCACCTTTTTTTGTTTGTTTTTTTTGGGGGGGGGAGTAATGACATAACTCATGGCATTCACCTCAAGAAAGCACACATGGAATACTTTTAAGATGTAATATATGGAATCTTCGAGAACTTGTGTTGCTCACAATTGCTTCTTTTAGTACTGCCTACTTCCTCCATGCTCTGATAGGTGTTCCCATCCCCCATTTACCCTTCCAGCCCCTCCTTCGGTAAGTTAACTTCATTTTACAGAGTCATTAAGTGGATTTCGCATGGTTGTAGTGAAGGGGGGACTTGGTATTCAACCCAGGCCTGCCTATTACTGGCTATAAACTTAAGCATAATACTATAATACTATGTTCTAGAAACATTCTACTTCCCCACACAGTCTCATCAGCTCAGGTCTCAGAAATTTGAACCTTTCCCCTTTCTCTCTTCTTCTGGGGTCTTTTAGATTGTAATAAGACCTAATGTTGTATTTACCACCTGATGGAGCAGCAGCATGATTAGTCAGTTAATTTATCTCTGAATTCCATATCCAACTTTTTATACATGCATGTTAACTAGTGTTTTTTTTTTTCTCTCAACAACTGAGCACTACCATCCATTGAATAAAATCCTTTTAAATTTAGAAAAATTGATTTACCTATGGAGTCAGTGCTGCTCTAAAGGCCTTAGAAAGTCTCTGTCCCCTTGCGCATTCATGCCATGTGTCTGGATGTGGGAAGCCACAAGCTTATTCCCAGTTCCAGGTAGCTATGGGAGGCATACATGAGGTTTTAAAAAGTTCCTTCCTTTTGCTGACTCTGCTAGGTAGGAGAGTTGGACATTCCAGCTATGTGAACAGAGATGAGCATGGAGTAGGTTAAGGAGGTGGAGTGTATTCTTGTCTCAGTATGACCTTGGGCCATTCTGGGCTTTAGTTTCTAAAGTGAGAATTCATATGGAAACGATGCATCTGCTTTCAATGCAGAGTTTAAGTCATAACTTCTTTCAGTTTTCCCATCTGGAAAACTTTATTATTATTTAGCAAATCTTTGGTCATCTGGTACTATTAATATTATTGAAGAGATGCCCGACTTTGTATCTAGTAATAAGTGGTCTTTGAGGATTCTTACCACCCACTTTTAGAACTCTCTAAAAACAAAAGATCTTTCTGGCCTTTTATAAAAGGAAGAGCTACAAGAACATTCTTCTTTGCTTACTTAAAACTCCTTGCCCCACTAGGCGTAAATCAAAGGAGCTAATCTATGTCCAGATGATCTGACCAATAGTTAAAGTGGAACTGATCTCTGTTGTGGGTGATAATTATATCCCTTTAGGGAACAGGTCGACTATCCTGGCACTCTTCAAGGCATTCCGTGATCAGTAACTACAGATCAGTCACACATATGGTTAATAAAACACTGCTACCACTCTTCATCCTCCTGCCAGGAATTTCACTTTAGTCCTTGACACTGCGTGGGTTTGTTTTGTTTTGTTTTTTGCCCTCATCCTAACTTCCTATAGTGGCTGCACAATTTCTCAAGAAACATATTTATACATGGATTAAGCCTGATGTTCTGAAGATAGTGTCTACTATTACTGAAACAGTCCGTTCTTGCCACAATTCCAAGTTAAGTATGTGAATTAATACCTCATGAGATTGATTCTTCTCCCCATTCCCAAATCACTTTCCTCTTGAACCTCCCACTCTGGATTATTGGTACCACCATTCACCTAATGTTGGCCAAGTTAGGAAACTTGAACTCTGTCTCCTCCTCTCCACCAGGGTGCTTGACAGCACTAAACCTCATGTCCATTAAACATGCCTACTTCTCCCCATCTCCACTTAGACATTCTGCTTTTTTTCCTTGTGCGTAATACAGTGCCTGGTTGGAGTGCTAATCAATAAGTGTTTGATGAAAGAATGGAATGTCTTTATCTTAAGCAGACTTTCCCCTGCCATTTTACTGTTTTAGATGATACTTTAATATACTTTTTGACTTTTTCTACTTTAGGATCTTAAAAAGTTTTCTTGATTTTACTTACTGTTTCTAAGTTATTCTTATTATCTAAGCAAGGTCATTTTCCTTGAATAAATTAGTATCTTGATGTCTATGTATAAAGTTTGATTATACATTAGATGTTAGGAATATATCCTAAACATTTCTTAACAGCAAACTTTAAAGTCCTTCTATTATGAGCAGTTTTAATTAGTGGCTTGCAAAATAGTTTCTCAGCCATTTGTATATTTAAAAAACCCTTCTGTGTTTATCAAAAGATGCATTATCATTATAAAAGATTAAAACAATATAGGAAAAGTTACAAAGAAATAAATCAATGCTGAAATCCATTTTACTTTTAACAGGCATACCTGAATCTGAAAGAACTATTGGAATTTACAAATTTCTTGACAAGAACATTTGGAAAAACAATGAGTATTAGGATAATAATTTTTAAGATTGTTTCAACCTTATACTTGTACTATGAAAGGGGATGAAATTATTGCCTTTATGCTTTATTCTGGTTCCCTTTTCCCTCCACCTCCCAATATGCTATGAATCTTCACAATGTAAAAATAATTGGATAACCTGAAAGTTTCCTGAATCTGTGAGGGTCTCCATTTAAAGAATACCAATGATACTTACATCAGATTTTTATTCTGACATTTTCTTCAAAGCTAATTAAGCTTTGTCTTTTTCCATTTTATTTCTTGTGATGTCTTTAAGCCCGTCTACAGGACCTGCTTTCAGGCATATTGCGCTTCTGTTGTGGTTTTCATGTAATAGCTGCCACCCTCCCACCACCAAATATGAATGTGTAGACCTCCCCCACCCAGTGCCATTTCCTTTTTAATTGTTTCTTATCTTGGAATGGTGCAGAGAGAAGCTACCTCTATGCCCCATAGCTATTCATGAGGCCCGTGTGGTTCCCTGTGTGATGCGTGGGAAGCCCTTGTATCATAGGCTATCTCTGAGACTGTTGCATACCCTTTTCCCTACCTTACCCTTTCCCTACCTTGAAAGTAAAGATATTATTTTTTGTCTTGTTCCTTCCCCTTCAGCTACATCCATTGCACTATTTATGATAAGGAATCAGATATTTAGAGGAACATTCTTAGCTTCTCCTGTGTCTTGCTTATGTTCCCCAGTTTTATTGCTGATTGATAATGGTGGATGGGTTTTTCAAGACAATGACATTTATTTTTTAGAGAACTCTCTTACATCAAGGTCTGAAGATGACTCTTAATACTCTTCCTCATTTTGGTCAATTTTCTTACATATGGCTTGTATTTATCATAATGTATGGCTTCAGGTTGATATCATCTCCTCATATTCTTTGAATATAGATAGCGTTTTCTTCTCTAATTTGTTTTGTTTCAGTTGGAGTCAGAGAAGGAAAGAAGAGTCAAGACTGCCTTTATTCAACTATCTTTTAATTATAAGGTCCTCCTACCCATACTTTATGGAATTCAATTTAATAATTCTTCTAATGATAGTTCACATAAATTATACAGGTTGAGTATCTCTCATCTGAAATGCTTGGTACCAGAAATATTTCAGATTTCAGATTGTTTCTTTTCTTCTGATTTTGGAATATTTGCACATATATAATGAGATATCTTGAGGATGGGACCAAAGACTAAACATGAAATTTATTTATGTTTCATATGTACTTTATACATACAGCCAAGGTCAGGTGTGGAATTTTCCTCTTGTGCAGTTATGTCTGCTCAGATAGTTTTGGATTTGGGGAGAATTTCAGATTAGGGAGGTACAACCTGTTTTTTAAACCTTATGTCTCTTACTTTGGGTACATGCTAATTTATTTTGGCTCTAAGAACTATTTTGAAATGTGGTCATATATGGTGTGCTTTTCTGTCCTTATGTGTCGATAAGTATCATGTTATAAAATTACATCTTATTCAAAATCATTTCTATATCACATACCTTTATTTTTCAATTTCCTTGTATCCAAAGCTCACCCTTATCTCCCCCCTCACCTTTTTAAGGAATCAAAGGAAAGTAGGAGATGTCTTTATCTTCTTACATTTTGATATAATCATGCAAGGCAAATGTAGCAGAAATTCTCTTTAGAAATTACATTTTCCAGGAGAAAGCTGGTGGGAGAGAGGAGAGAGGCGATAGAAAATAATGGAGGATTAAATTTGACAAGGACAGAACAATGGAAGAGTGGTTATTTTCCATGTGAAATAAGCTGGTCGTATGGGAGGTATCTCAAGTTTTTTAAAAACACAGCAGGAATCTGTATAGAAAGCCTTTTCATTTATTTTGCTGAATGAGAGTTTATTATACAGCTTTTAGATGATTAAACAATATGGGAAAAATTTTAAATTTATATATAGATAACTGCCTAACTATTAACATAAGGTATGGTATTAAACCAGATGACTCATGGATAATGCACAAAATATATTCTTTCTAACTACAAAGTCAACTATATTTGAGTTATCAGAATGTAGCACTTAGAAGTATTTTATGCTAAAATTGTTTAAGCCAGAACCCCAAAGATAAAACATTTTTTATTCAGAGATTTCATTTTACCTAATGCAGTACATGTATTCAGAGTACTTTAATTGGGAGTATATGTAGGAAAATGAATATTATTTTTGTCACCATATTAGTGTGAATGTTAAAACCATTATTTACATTAAAAACATGCTGTGTTTCGTGCAGTAAAACATTTTGTTCAATTAATCATTCTCTTAAGCCATCCATTTTATGTATTGGTAGAACTTCTCATCTTCTTTTCATATTAATGATAGAAATGAATGAGACACATTATAATGGAATTATTAATTTTTTACCAGAAAAGAGAAAAATTACATGATGAAGAAGAAAGAAAAAGTGCCTGGGTTAGCCAAGAGAGACAGAGAACGTTGGATAGACTTAGAACATTTAAACAGGTAATAAAATTATGTTCTCTTTATTATTTTTCATTTAAGACATAACTTTTAATACATGTCTGTGGGATTTCTTTTTATGATTAAAAACTTGGTTTTTCCTTTTTTATTTAGAAAATCTTACAACCATGGCAAGTCATTTTAAAAATTGTTTTGATTGTATGGATCTCTTTCCTCTCTTTGTTTCCAGAATTAGTATTCTTGTGACCCTTGGCTCATAGCTTTAGTATGAGAGGAATGATCAGGGCTTCTGAAAGCCTGGATTCTTCTTAAGTTTACAAAACATAGTTAATTCATAACCGACTATCTACCTTAAGCATCAACTTGTTATTTATTCCACATCCATCAACCTATGGTGGTAATAGATGGAAGTGACCATTGGCAGAATTAGAGGGTAGGTCTACATATATGCAAAATGCTTGAGCAGTTCTCTTGCTAGGCTCACCCATGACTTTGGACACTGATATCACAGCATCTAAACATCTCCTCAGAACTGTGCTTAAGTTTAATGGGTCTAGTTGTTAAAGCGCTCTGGAGACTGACTTCAGTTGTTCATGCTGAGGATCACCTTATAGGTGAAGGGTTTTTTTTGTTTTTGTTTTTGTTTTTTTTGAGACAGAGTCTCACTCTGTTGCC
>VBSM01002608.1:23675753-23689848 GCA_008086735.1 Cheirogaleus medius
AGAGGGCATCCTTAACACAAAGATAAGCCTTGTATTGTGTTAAGTAAATGTTATCTAGCTAATGACGTTAATATTGGGTTTTACTATAGTAACAGCTACAAAATGAGAATTTCTTATATCTGTACTCCAAAAAAATCTCATTCCTTCTCCTTCGTTCCATTACAAAAGGCATATGATGTTATAGGAGCTTTTTTAAAATGCCAAGCTGTTTATTAATGTTTTAATTTTATCACCTGTCAGCATCTGACAATGTATAGGAAAATAATAGTTTCTTAGCTTTTTGCATACCAGTAGCATGTATGTTTAAATCAGTAATTCTTCGAAGATCTTTTTAAATCATGTGATAATTTTGAACAGTTGACTTCTTCAGTAGAGAAGAGCAGGATAAAGCCTTAATGGTTTTGATAGGCAAGTAATAAAGGGGTTCATGATAATTGTTTGAAAGGTACTAGGCATCTTCTGTTTTTCTGTATAACATTATTTAAGAGTGAAAATCACCACAGAGAAACAAAAACATCTTTCACTTGAAGGAAAAATAAATAGGCATTTGCTTACAAATTGTTATGATATCTTCTGGTATTTTAGAGGCATCCCGGGCAAGTTATACTTAAATCAACCAGATTACGACTGGCTCACTCAAGAAGAAAAAGTGTAGTAAGTCCTGTTCCCCATGAGGATCAGTGTGATTCTCTACCAGGAGTGTTACAAGTAGAAGAGAAAACTGACGAGGTGGGAGAAGGAAGAAGCAAGCTTGGGCCACCACAGATAGCAAACCCTCAGAGCCTTGCACAACTTGAAGACTCTTCATTAGCACAACTTGAAGCCACTTCATTACCTCTCAGTGGTGTTACCTCTGAACTGCCTCCCACTGTATCTCTTCCACTTGTGAATAACAACCTCGAACCATGTTCTGTTACCGTAGATCCAATCCCCCCACCTCATCCCCCAACACCACCTCCTCCCCCCCCACCTCCTCCTCCCCCACCGCCCCCACCTCTGCCTGTTGCTAAGGACAATGTCCCCGAGACACTGGAGAAGGATCTGCCTAGAAGGGAGGGGACCGAGAAGAGGATCCCCAAGTCTGCCAGTGCCCCTTCAGCACACCTCTTTGACAGCAGCCAGCTGGTCAGTGCCCGGAAGAAGCTCAGAAAGACAGCTGAAGGTTTGCAAAGGAGGAGAGGTAAGTTAAAAAGATATTTTCATGTCCCATCTGTTGTAGGAAATTAGGAATAATGGAAATACTTTATAGTTCATATGACCATATAAAGCTTAAAGCATTATTTTATTTTTGAACATTATTTGATAGTAAACAGGATTTCAAGGTCTCAACCAAGGATAATTCTTACCAACCCCCATCAGCAAATCTGTATCGGTATAGAGAAATATATACCTTCTTGAGCTGTTACGCATGTTTTAAAAATGTGCCTCCAAAGTTAGATTTATCTGTTTGGTAGTGCATAGTGAGTGGCTCCTTTTGTATTTGGGGGAAAAAAATCAGATTTTAATCCTAAGAGAAAAGAAAAATACTTACATCAGAAAGGATAAGGTATCTGGTTAGGACCGTGACACAGGGAAGACATTGGCAGGATCATGTAACATTTGGTCACATATTTGTTGAGGACTTTTGTCCAAATACATTCTTTGTATAGAAAGACAAGAATAGGGAATAATTGGTGCAATTTACTGCATGTCAGATATGCCTCAATAAAGTTATTTCTAAAAAGAACAGGGAATCATTTTTGCTTTTTAGGAGCTTTCAGTTTGCATGGGGAGCACATATTATAAGACAATTTGCATATTACATTTTAATCTGAGATGCCTTTCTGTCAAATAATTCTTACCACAATCTGAGTAAAATTACACATGTAAAACAATTGACAAGTGCACAGCTACTATGATGAACTAAAATTTAATCTTTAAAAATGAAATGTATAACCCAGTCACTGTCTGAATTTGGATTGGGCAAGTACAATATGGAAATCCTTTAGGACTCTCGCTCATGGTATTACTAAGACCACCTCCTAGCTCCCAATCCGCTCACTTCTCTCCCATGGGAAATGCTGGGCATTACCAACAATACCTTCCATGGAATTGAGTCTTGGGATTTTTTTTTTTCAGCAAGGTTAATCAGGGTCCCTTCTGCTCTGGCAACTTCCCTTCCGTACACTTCACAATCCATTTTGTAGGCGGTGTTTTGGTGTCCTGTGCTTTCCTAGTCAAAACACTATAGATTATACAGTTTGACTGTAAGTGCAATCTAACTCTAATTGTTTTTGTTTCGTTTTCCAAAGTGAGCTCACCCATGGATGAGGTGCTAGCTTCCTTGAAGCGTGGTAGTTTTCACCTGAAAAAGGTTGAACAGCGAACTCTGCCTCCTTTTCCTGATGAAGATGATAGTAATAATATCTTGGCACAGATAAGAAAAGGGGTAAAATTGAAGAAAGTACAGAAAGAGGTGTTGAGAGAATCATTCACACTTCTGCCCGATACAGACCCTCTCACACGCAGCATCCATGAAGCTCTTAGAAGAATTAAAGAAGCATCCCCCGAGTCAGAGGATGAAGAGGAGACTTTGCCTTGCACAGACTGGGAGAACTAACAAGTAAATGGCCTTATTGTCTTTTTAGTAGCCTTCAGTAATACAGCTTTTATATTGGATAATGAGTTCTGGCATTTTTATTGAGTCTGAGGCTTATTGTTTATTATGCAGCTCAATTTTATTTTATTTTTTAGATGGCCAGAGAAACTGTGAATATACAGCTCAATTTTAGCATGAATCATAAATTTGTAAACTTCATGGCTAGGCACGGTGGTTCACACCTGTATTCCTAGCACTCTGGGAAAGCCGAGGCAGGAGAGTGAGACCCCATCTCTACTAAAAATAGATAAATTAGCCAGGCATGGTGGCATGCCTATGGTCCCAGTTACTCGGGAGGCTGAGGCAGGATGATTGCTTGAGCCCCAGGAGTTTGAGGTCACAGTGAGCTACGGTGATGCTGCTACACTCTCCCAGGGTGATAGAGTGAGACTCTGTCACCCAAAAAAAAAAGATAACCTTCAGGTAGAAATTTAAGATAACACTTTCTGGAAACTTAATGATAACTTGAAAAGGACTATTGCTGTGTAAATGCTATGTTTTTAATATCCTTTTCGTTAAAAATTTCTGCCATACAGCTATATCCCAAGTAAAGTGACAGTCGTATTCTTGCCTTAGAAAATGGATAAGGCTTGCCAGGAGTGGTGGCTCACTCCTGTAGTCCCAGCTGGTCAGGAGGCTGAGGCAGGAGGATCCCGCCAGCCCAGAAATTCAAGTCCGGCTTGGGCAACATAGTGAGACCTGTGTCTCTAAAGTGAGTGAATGAATGAATGAATACATACATAATACATTTTTTAAAAGATCAATTTGGAAAAGAAAAAAAAAACTCAGTAAGTCTTTTCTAAGTAAGTATTTCAGTTATAAACTTTTATGCATATTAAATTTTGATGTCTTCTGTCCTCCTTTCCTAGCCTCCCAAAGTGCTGGGATAACGAACATGAGCCACTGTGCCCACCCTTGACATCTTATTATTTTCCCACAGAAGAGTTTTCTATGATCAGTCTGGAAAAATTATTGTGTTGTTTGAATATTTAACTTTCTAAACTTTTAAATCTGCTTAGACCTATCACAGTTACAGTATTGTCTAGATAAATTTGCAGCTATTATTAATAAATATATAAAAATTGTATGTATATCTTAACGAGCACCCTGTGTGTATTAATTATTCTCTTTGGTTATTCATGTGACATTCTCCTAAGGTAATAGACAGTTGTTATCCAGTGCATTTTAATAAGCTAATTATAGAGTAATGTGGCACAAATTACACTAATGTAGAACCAGTAAAGATAACACTGCTGCAAATTAGATAATATATATATAGGATTGGTCATGATTGTAACTGAAATGTTGTCATTTATGCAAAATATATAAAGTATGCAAATAAGTTCCATTAATTATTATGCTCCCTTGGAATATGTTTCTGTGGGCTTCAAACATTCACCAAAGGAGGGAAGACTTTAGTCCTGGAGGGACTCAGTAAAGGAATAAATAACTTGTTAACACAGTGATTCTTAAACATGGTTGATCATAAGAATTAGCCTGGGGAGCTTATTACAAATGCAGATTCCTGGTCTTAACTGAAGGATTCTGAAGAGATCTGATGTATGTGCAGGCACACATTTTGATTTTGAAGACTTAGTTAAAAAAAAAATTCAATCTGTTGGTTTTTAAATATTGAAAGATACTATTTTGGTTATTTCAGATAACATATTACTAACAGCAATTTCACCTGTTCCTTTGAGCGTGGGACCATCAGGAAAATGTTCTAGCACCTTTCCACTCTGCCTCTCCCCATCAGCATCTATACCAATCAGTAGCTTAAACAAAAAGGATGAAAAATTGTATTTTTCTTGATATGTGGTGGTTACGTTTAATATAATTCAGCTAACAATCTACAGTACCATTGACCTGCCTTTTCCCTGTTATCTTTTTTGTTTGTTTGTTTGTTTGTTTTCCCAGTCTCTACTGTTTTGTCACAGCGATTTTTCCTGTTATCTGTAGAGGCCCTAATTGTAGTCTATTTGTATAACTTATTTGGATCCCCAAATAATTTCAAGCCATTTTTTGCTTGTACACATGTCCACTCTGCTGTGTAAAGGAATGTAAATATGTCAGTGTGTCTATTCAATTATGACTGTCTAGAGACTCAGATATGTCTGACTGGGAATATTTTCCACTGTAGATATTTGTAGATTTTCTGCTACTTTTACAGTTCTTGCTACCCATTGTGTTGTCTCCTTCTGCTGTAGCTGTAGCCTGTGCCTAAAACTACCATTTTTGCACTGATTGGTTAATTCCACAGCTGGGCCCTCACATAAACGAGTGTTTAGCTCTTTCATTACAGCTGGTCTGCACTGGCCCAGTTACAGCACACCAGCAGCTGCTCAAGCCAGCCCGTCTTTGTCTTCTCCCATCCTTCCAGATCCTGCCTAACAGCAGACACTGTAATCAGCGTTTTGCATGCTCAAGTGGCTGGGATGTTTTTATAGCTTCTGGCAGCTAATTAAGCCTTAGTATCAGATGCTAAGAATATGGTGCATGGTGTGTACCACTTTGAAAATTGCTTAAAACTTTTTTTAAGGGATATAGGGGACTGATTGTCGATGGCTGCTGTATGTGGTACAATGTTGAGAGAGAAACGACGAACCACTCCCAGATAATGAATATATGAGCTCAGGTCATCTGCAAAGTCAACCTTAAAGGACTGGATGAACCCTACACTAGAAGCAAACCGTAGACTAGTGCCACTGATCAGGCAGTGAGAAAGGAGCTGCATATCATGGCTTGTGATTTTGGAGAATAATTTTCAAAGACTCCGAACTTTCAGAAAACCTCTCTGTAAATGACCAAAAAATTTGTACTGTAACTTGTATTAGCTGGTAATTTAATGGGTTTCTTTCTTGCAGATTTTAAATCATTAGTGCAATTACATACCTTTTTTTTAAAGAGCTAATTTCTCAAACTTAATCAAGTAAAAAGTGGAGGTCCCCTGTTGTGCCTTGATTCTTCTCTGAAACTCAGAGAGATAGCCATAGTTAATAGTGTCCTTCAAGATTTCTAAACATGAAATGATGTGTAATTATATAGACTTAAACTTTCTAACTTGTTTCCTGTGGTATCCTTCTTTAACCACGACGATGCTATATAGTTAGTAAGTTTAATAGAATATAATGTGAGCCACATATCCAAGATAAAACATTTAATAGTCATATTAAAAGCAAAAAGGAACACATAAAATTTATTTTAGTAACTTTATTCAACACAATGTAGCCAAAATTGTACCTTTCAACATGTAATCAACATGAAAAAATTTGACAGTTTCTTTTTTCTTTTTTAAGGTACTAAGTCTTCAAAATCCAGTGTGTATTTTATACTTAATAGTAGCACATCTCAGTTCAAATGCTAAGTATTCAATGGTTAAAGAGAAGTGTCCTACCAAAACAGTAAAAGTGTATGTAACTGAAAAATATTTTATATTGTTCCAGATTTTTAATTTAAATCAAACTAAAACATTCAGTTTCTTAGTCACAGTAGCCACATTTCAAGTACTTATTACATGTAGGTAGCCACAGTATTAGAAAATGTAGAACTATAATAAAATAAGTTGATACTTTTACTCATATGCCTGCCAGCCTTTATCTGATAATTATGTCTTTGATATATATGCTCTTGTGCCATGGGTAAGGCCAGAGACCTCAAGCACAACACTTTTGAATAAAAAAGTCCTAGTAAAATATCTACTTAAAGATCAGATTTAATCCTGTTCTCTAAATGTCAATATGTAACAAAAAAATTCTCTATTGAATTTTAAAGAGACCATTTACTAGTTTTTACTTTACTGTCAGTTTATGGGGACAAATACTTTAGATTTGAATTTACCTTTTTAGTATTCAGTTTTGACATAAAGTATTAGATTCATTTTCGTTTTTGTTCCTTTTACTCTAACAACCTTTTAAGTGATCAAAATCTTTATTCAGATCATTTTTCATTTTTATTGCTTTAGGAATACAAACTTTATCCTTTAAAAAAAGAACGTATCTCCTATATAGTATACTTTATAAATGTCCATTTATAAGAAAAGAATATCAGTATTCATCCAGGATATTGCAAAGGGTATGAGGGAACATATATACACAGTATCTTTAAAAGGTCATTTATTTATTTAAATGTACTGTATTTATTCTCTTTGTAAACAGGCAACAGAAAGAAGAAAAATACCTAGAGTTGAAGATTGATTCTGATTCTTTGGAACACAACAGCTTAAGCACCTGTTTCCACAGTTGGATTACATGAGATCCAAAGTATATTGGCTCAGTGGTGTGTGAAAAAGGCACAATTGGCAAGTTATCACTTTCCAGTCATTCCATTAGGTGGTGGTTAACATGAGTTTTAGATGTGCAATGTTCCTGATTGCAATGAGAAAAAAAAAGGCCTTCTGGAGATTTCTGGGGTTTTTTTTATGCACCTTCTCCTCCCGTCTATCTGTTTACATCCTTCTAGTGGCCAGTTAAGCTAGGAAGAACACTGGGTTGACAGATTTACTGTGAGCTGTATTGGGACTGCTTTGAGAGCCATCTTTCACTGCGTGGAAAGTCATGTAAAAATACAGAGCTTCTTCCATATCAGCTATATAAATAGTGTGACACTCTGAAAAAGTTTATCGTGATAGCTATATGTCAGGAATTAAAATCAGATGGAAATGCACTTAAAATCTCCACATTACTTATCTCCAAAGGAATTTTCATAAAGATGATGAACATCTGAAAAGCCACACAACAATGGAGACACATCTATTAATGTGTTCACCACAACATGATACATTTAATATGGCATATTTTTAGAAGACCACAGTCTCACACTTTTTAAAGTTTTGAAGTAAAAATTTCCATGCTTTTAAATTGCTTTTAATAATTCTGAATTTATAATAGTTTGGGTTTTATGTGCATTCTTGTTTATGAGAAGCAATACTTTGTAATTTGATATTTCTAATTATTTTTAGTCTTTTTGTTTGATCTATTGCTCAATTACAATGACTCACATGACTTTCCTATTGAGAATCAAATCAAGATTCAAAAATAGGGATGCAGATCTTAACCCTTTTTATCAACCACCATTTTAATTTTTTATTTTATGCTCCACAGTGAAAAGCATGTGCTCGATAGAGTAGTTAAGCAGAAAAGTCACCTTCACTTGAAATGCTTTGAGAATTTTGAGAGAGAGCCTTTGTTGTTGTCACTAATATTTTAAACTTATATACATAGCTCTAGGTGCTGATATATTTGCTATAATTGAGTCCTTAAAGGATACATTTATATAAATGGGGCCATTAAGGATTTTCAGCAGGGACCGTTGTAGGTTTGAATGAAGGTAGATATGTTGGACCCAGTTTATATACTCTGTAGAGAGTAATTCTGCATAAATAAGATCTTGCCCTTCATATGGAGGGAGTTAAGAACTGAAATACCAAAAAGAACTTTATTTCTTATAAGGCAGTTCTCTGGCCTAAACCCAGAAAATAGTACTGCAGCAAAAGCCCTCCAATGTATATGAATTTGGTATTCCTGGAGAAAAAAGGAAGTGCTCACAGCCTTGTCATTTTAAAATGTTATTTTCTTTAAAATAATTATGGAGAAAATCTTCTGCCAACAGGTTATACGAGAGAAAATCTTTTTGTTTAAATGTTGGTAGTATGTTTATTGATGAGACTGGGAGCTTCTGTGTAGCATTTTCATAATATATTGGTTTTATTCCCAGCACTATTCCAACATCTTGTTTGGAAAAATCAGAAATACAGATCTAACATAGAAACTTCATCTCAAGACAGGGTAGGGGATGGTGTTGGTGGTGTCCTATATTAATGTATTAAAGCATGCTTCTTTAACCCAAAGAGTGATTGGTTAGATTGTTAATATATTTGAAAAATTTTTAAGCAAATTTGCAAACCTTTAAAAAAATCATGTGTCAGTTTTATGCTGTCCAATTTTTATGTGACCACATGTTGACATTTCATATATCCAGTTTTTGGGATGTTTGTTCCTAACAAGTTTTTTTCATTCAAATTTAGAAAAATACAGAAGGATATAGTGTTAAATTAACAGAAAACACTGGAACCTTTATATGTTGAGAGGGAATTGCCACCCATTTAGTGTTACAGCTGGGATTCCATTATAAAATAGGCTCACTTATACAAGGGTCTTGTAGTCTGTCTTCCTGAGCCATGTTGTAATAAGTCTCTAGCAAACAATGGAGTATATACAGAACTCTGTTAACCCTTGTAGTGATGCACGCACAACTCTCTCTTGGCCCATCCCATTACAGCATTCCTCGAGGGTTACCTCACACTCCTGAAGGTGAGGTTAAAAAGCAGAGTCTTGGTGGCTGGCAGCCAGCTGTGCTCGTTCTCTGGTTCTCAACACACTCATTTCCCTTCATCAAGGTCCAGTTTCCTACTTACACAAAATTACAGAAGACTATAGGTCACAAACCATTGGAGTTATTCAGATATTAAAATTTCAAATAATTAAGGTCTACCTGTTCATCAAAATTACCATTGGAACCTCCATGTTAATTATGTATGCATGGTTAAATTTCCCTTTTTCCTTGTCCCCAGTAAAATGAGTATCTTTGGCCTTAATATTAAATTTGTATATGTTTAGTTATCATGGTACTTACAGATGCCCACATTTCCAAACTTGCCTGTGGACCTCAGGCCTGTACTTTCCTTATGGCTCAAAATACTTGACAGTTATATTTCTGTTAATATATCATTTCTTCATCCACAAATAGCTGCTTGGTCATGCTGAATCAATTTAGAAGTTAATTTTACCAATCTAGTCTCAACCACAATATATTGAAAATAGGGGAAACAAGTAGATGACAAGTTTGGGATATTTTGAGATTAACTTTACTGCACACTTGAATGTTAAATTCAATTATTTCTCTTACTAATGCAACCAAAATTAGATGTATATAACCAATGTGGCCCACATAGAAAGGGTATTCTTAATGATTAAGATCCTAGATGTCTGTAGCATAGCAGTATGAAGAAAAGCCTGGCTAATGAGGATTTTTAAAAGATTAACAATTGTTTTGCTTACATTTTATAGGCTTACTTAGTTTGTACGTAGCATCAAAACAATCATTCCTTAGTTCTTCATTGAGGAACTGAAATATTTCTATAAGATGCATTTCTAATGAGACTGTTAGACCCAGCTATAATAGTGGGAATCAAGGGAATGTGGAGCTTTTTTCATAAGGGAGAAACAGGAACTTTTCAGCACTTCACTTACCCTATATAGTGGGGGTGGGTGTCGGGGGAAATCCTTGTTTCTACAAAGTTGAACTATGTAGCAATATTTGCTAACACATGGCGTGGCTACTTTCTGTTGTAATTTGTGTAAAACTGTAAAGCATACTTAATGGACATTGTAGACACTAAGAATTAAAACTCTTGAATCAGTGGAACAAAAACTAATGGGCAGCATCCTGTTTGGAATGGGACCAGTGTACAATTACACAATTTAATTTTATACATTCCCTAACACTCCATTTTTAAATTAAATTCACTGAGTGTGTTTGTATAAACTTAAGCCAATGCTTTTAGCCTAAGGAAAGCCTTTTCTTTCCCTAAATACAATAGGTTTTTTTTTTAGCTTTATTATCAAAGTATTATGAACTTAACATCAGATACCAACATGTAAAGTACTATTGGGTCCTTAAAGGCCCTGTCAGGGAGTTGAAATTTCATACTTACCAGGTTACTTGTAAAAAAATAAAATAAAAATAAAAACATAAAAGTACAGCTGTAAAACATTTCATAATTATTGCAGATATGTTAAGATGCAACCATTTGGTAATGAAAGCAGAAACCTTCAATGTTTTGCCTAATTCTTGCACTGAATATAAATGATAATATAAAATTAAATATGTATTTGCATTTTAAACAGATTTTATTTCCCATTTATTGCTTAGCATAGAAAAATAACTATGCTTAGTGTTAGAGGATTGACCAGCAAGATTTATTTCAGATGGAAGAGGGGTAAAACGATGAAAGCACCTTACTGTTGGAGCATGTTGCATTTATTTAGTGCTACTGAACAATTCAGTAGTTATTTCTGAACTTTGCTGCAAAGTACGCTTTAGTTAAAGCACATTAAGAAGAGTCTCTGCTTAATTGCTTTGTAAAATGAAGCAATGGTATTTTTTATCCTATAAATATAGTGTAATTTAAAAGTTTTTCCTACAAAATGAGTTTATATTGCTGCCTAAACTATCATGTTATGTAAACAGGTTTTTTAAAGGTGGGAGGGAGTCTACAGATTCAGTGTGTGTGTGTATTAAATGTTTGCCCATTGAGCTATTTTGAAGATCTGTTTACTCTAAAATTTTCTGTTTTGCCCACAGTAATCTACAACTTGGCATTTGTAGAATTGATTGAATTCCCAATTTATAATGTTTCCCCCTTCTACAAACACATTTATTATGCCACCTTAAGGGGCATGTACAGAAAATACCTCTGAGGTTGACTTGTTGAATATTTTGTGAATGTTACTTCACACTAATCTCAAAGCAGTCATTTGTTTTAAGGGTTAGGGGAAAGCTTTTTGTTTGTTTTAATCCAGGTACTAAGAGTGGCTCAATGTGGGGGGTTGTTACTGTGTCCAAAAGACCTTGAAAAATGATGATTAGATGAAAACAAGGGTATGGATGTTGGTTGTAGGGTTCAGTTTTAACAAGGGAAATTTTGGGCTTTTTTTGTTTTTACTTGCATGTTCTGTTGTGTAACAAGTTTTTCCACTTTTTCCCAAAACTAATTATGTTGGTTTTAAGAAGTCTCCATAATCACAAGGTGGCATTTGCCTTCATTTGTGAACCAAGAGGGGTAGATGATGCAACCCCTATGCAGTGACTTCTGACTTCAACTTTGACAGAATCTCCACTGTCTTTGAATTTCTCTATAGCTTATGTCTGGCCAAGTGTGAAACCATATTATGTAGTTTATGGAAAATGGAAGGCTACAGATCATTTCGCATGAATAATGCCCTTTAGGGCTAAGGAGACTGACATGTTTTTTAGCCTTTCTGGGAAAATGAAAATTTTAATGGCAAACTGACTCACCATTTTACTAGCTTTGTGCAATATTATAAAGGTAGAAGCAAAACACTAGCACATTGTGCTTGGCTTGTAAGGATGGCTTTTAACACCATTAAATGGACAGTGTGTGCACAGTGTATTGTAAATGCCAACTCTTGCAAATTTACAATACTTAAATATGCTCATTTAACATTCTAAAGTATTAAAAGTACAAAGAAAAAACTAAGCAAGCATTTATAGCAATACTATGAAATCTCCAATAATTGTTTTGACTGTTGCCTTTTGCTCTTTAGTGCAACTTTTCTGCATTGTAATTATTGTATTGCTTTGTATTTCGTGTTTTTTACACTCATGACTTCAGAGTTAAGTACTTGTACACCAGGTATTGCAATCACCTTTCTCTTATTGTACATGCAATGTAACAACATACAGTTTTGGTGCTTAACAATATTCCTTTTTTCTTTAATAAAGGATATTTATTTGAATTAACTTGATTTTGCTTGTTTCAAATAGAAGGAGCACAACAAGTTGTGCATTCGTTATAATGTGATAATCTGGAGGGCAGGATCCAGACACTATCTACCTTGTACTTCTGCGTCTGCCTGAGCACTACTTGTTGTGAGGTATTTTGATGGCATCTTTACTTGTGCTAGTAATGGACTTGTTCCTGTTGTTTGTGTAAATATCCGTAGTTTGGAAGTGTTGACTTCTAAAATTGGAATGTCTTTAAATGCTTTCATTTTGGTAGTCATTTGTGATCATCTAAATTGGGGGAGATTATTGGCTTTATGCCTAAACATGGAATTAGCTTAAATAAAGCCCAGCTGATACCCTTTCCGGAAGTTGACTTGATATGGTCCCCTCATCACACAAGAGGCACGTGTCTAAGGGGAGGGCTCCTTTAAGGGACTTGGCTCCTATGCAGGGACTTACTGCGTAGGTACTTTGGAATAGTAAAGGAAGAACAGGAAGGGCTCCAGTGTTCTACCCTGGTTAGCCCTAGCCATTTTTTGTCCCCTTAGTTAATGAAATTTTTCTTGGCTGATTTTTAAAAATCATTATTATTTGGGCTATCTAGTCACTACATGACCAACTTTCTTCTTTTAAACATTAGCTAAGCCCCTTAAACAGCTTGTACCATGAACTAAGATAATATGTGCCTGGATGGATATAGTCATTTATAAAATGAGGGGTTGAACAGAGTGGGCTCTGAAAGTTAATTCTAGTACCTGGATTAAGTATTAAGACTGCAGTCCTCAACTCCCGGGGCGTGGCCTGGGACTGGTCTGTGGCCTGTTAGTAAACGGGCTGCGCATCACTCCCTGTGCTCTGCCACCGTCCTTTGGAAACCGTCTGCCGTGAAACCGGTCCCTGGTGCCAAAAAGGTTGGGGACTGCTGTATAACGACATGAGAACTTTCTCCAATGGAGGATATACAGAACTCTGTGAACCCTTGTAGTGATGCTCACACAACTCTCTCTGATAGCATGCAGCTGCCCAGGGAGCTCTTCATTTGGATGCTCACACTTACCTGAAATGCAACATTTCCAAAATGGTTCCCTAGCACCATCAAAACCTGACCTCCCCAGTTTTACCCATATTTGCAGTTCTTCCAGTTCCGTAATTCGAAATCTGTTTCGAATGTTATCCTCGATGCCTTTCTCAATTTCACCTTCCAGATCCAGTTCGCCGACGGGAATAGTCACATGTAACTCTAATTGACACCTGGCGCACATCTACTTCCTTCTCCATCCCCATCCCCCACACCCTCTGGTCCAAACCCCTTCATCTGTCCACCCGCCTACCTGGTCTTCCCACTGCTGCTCATCTGCTTCCAACTCACCTCTACCCACACCGTGGTGAGATCATGTCTCTTCCCTGCATACAACCCTCCAATTACGACGGCACTTAGAATCAAACCCGAAATCTTCCTATGGACTACAAGTGTGATGTGATTTGGCTCCTGCTATCAGCCCATTGTTTATTAGGCTCTAGTCACATTTATGTTTTCCTTACCCTAGGACCTGCATGCAAACTGTGTCCCCTTCCTAGAATTGCTCACCTCTCTCCCTTTTTTTTGAGTATAACCAACTTTGTGTCTCCCAAAATTCATGTTAAAGTCCTAACCCCTCGTACTCAGAATGTGTCCTGATTTGGAGACACAGTCCTTACAGAAGTAATCGAGGTAAAGCGGGGTCATTCGGGTGGGCCATGACTGGTGTCTTTGTAAAAAGGGAAATTTGGACACAGACATGTATACAGGGAAGACCGGATGTGAAGAGACAAAAGCAGCAATGCCATCTACAAACCAAGGAGAGAAGCCCGGAACAGATCCTTCCCCCGCAACCCTTAGAAGGAACCAATCCTGCTGACAATTTGATCTTGGACTTATACCTTCCAGAACTA
>VBSM01002608.1:23690038-23700287 GCA_008086735.1 Cheirogaleus medius
CCCCCCCCCCCCCAACGTCTGCTGGCACCACCGGTCAGAACCATATAACTCATTCTGCCCAATGAAACAGAAGCAGTAATCTGCGTCACTTTCAGCTCGAGACTAGAAAGTCCACGAAAGTCGTGGCAATCTTTTGTGGCAAATTTCACACAATTTTCCCATTCACCTGTTGCTGGCATTTGGGTTATTTTTAGCTGACTATTGTGAATCATGCTGTTACATTCTAGCATATGTCCCCCTGGTTCAAGCATATACATATTTCAGCTGTGTAAGGAATCACTGGGTCACAGCGTGAGCATATGTCCAACTTTTGTAGATAATGCCTACCAGTTTTCCAAAATAGTTGTTCCAATTTACAACTTACAAAAGAGCACTTCAGGTAGGACTGGAAAGGGCCTATACCAAGAAACTCTGTGGGGGCAGTTAGATTGTGTTTTTGTGAATATTTCACAAGTTTTTTTAAAAAACCCTAACATAGGACGTTGAAGGGGTAGACTCACAACTGAGGGACATGGTGAGCACTGCGGAGGGGAGGGGCACCTCTAACCCTTGCTAGGGAGACACAAAGACACAAAATGTAACCAAAATGTTTGTACTCTCATAATTTCCTGAGATTAAAAACAAAACAAAACCCTAACATAGGGCTTTTTAATTTTATTAGAATTCTAGAAAATTAGCTTCTAGAATTCGATTGCCCCCTATTTTTATTTTTATTAGTTGGCAGGAAACTCACTACAACACTACCGGTCGGCTGGCTCCCCACCCCCAGATCTCTGCTCTCACCACAGAATAGAAGTGGGCTACGTAGAGTCACAGAGACATTTGCAGGGTTTTCTCCACACAGTCAATGGAGACAAAAACACACAAACTGAAGAAAGCTACTCTTAGAAAACAGAGACAATTCAGAGACTAGGAGAAAAAAGCTTAATTGAAATTACTTTTATCAGAAAAATGTGGTGTCATACTGCATCCATGAGACAATAATGTTCTGCAATAAAAAGGAATATTCTGAGAACAAGGATCGACACCTAGAAACTAAAACTATGAGATATGAAATTACAAATTCAACACAAGGTTTAAAAGATAGAGCAAGGAACTCCTAAAACAAATAAGTTGCCAAAGAGATGAACAATAGAAAAGATAGGATTAATTCAGCTAATCTACATCTGGTTCATGCCAGAAAGGAGAGAAATGGAAGGGAGAAAATTATTAAATGATACAAAAACTTACTCTTTTGTTTGTAGCAATGTGAGGTGGGCTTTCTTTCATGTGCAACAGAAAGATTCTCAAAGTAAGGTGCTCCCTGGAGTGGGCAACGTGGAGGTCACTGGTTACCTTGGCAAGAGCAATTTCAGCGGAGTAGTGGGGGCAGAATCCGGAGCAGAGTCTGAGGAGTGGATGGAAACTTAGAAGTGGAGGTAGATTGTGAGCACACAGTTCTTTCAGAAGTTTTACACTAAAGAAAAAAGACAAATCAACTGACGGCCATCAACTATCTTGATTATAAAGGGTAAGTAAGAGACACTAGAGTGTGTGTGATGATTAAAAAAATAATAAAAAGTAAAAGTAACTTGAAATAGCAATTGTATTCCTGTTTCTTAGGTAAACAAAAGACTACATTTATAATCTATAAATTTTTAAAAATTAAGAAAATTATTCAATTCAGGTGCCTAAACACCTTTGACCTCAATGATGAGGATTAAAATTCAAGGGAGTAGAGGAGGTGAGGAGGATAGGAATTTTTTTGCTAGTACCCATCTCAATTCTCCATAGTTATATAACATACATGAAAATAACCATAGACCTATTCTTGTCAATGGATTGTCTAGAAAAAGTTTCCATTCTTCTCCCACTTTGTATTCAGTGGTTTTTTTGAGACAGAGTCTCGCTCTGTTGCCTGGGCTAGAGTGCCGTGGTGCCAGCCTAGCTTACAGCAACCTCAAACTCCTGGATTCAAGCGATCCTTCTGCCTCAGCCTCCCAAGTAGCTGGGACTACAGGCATGTGTCACCATGCCCAGCTAATTTTTTCTATATATTTTTAGTTGTCCAGCTAATTTCTTTGTATTTTTAGTAGAGACAGGGTCTCGCTCTTGCTCAGGCTGGTCTCGAACTCCTGACCTCAAGCGATCCTTCCGTCTCTGCCTCCCAGAGTGCTAGGATTATAGGCGTGAGCCACCGTGCCCAGCCTGTATCCACAGCAGTACGTGGTAGAGACAGGTTTTAAAGACCAGGTCTCCGCCGTCATGGTGATTAGTACGGTGGGAAGCAGTGGACACCTACGTTAGCCTCATGCACGGCATGCGGCATGTGTGCAACACAAAGGTTGCTGCAGCTGCAACGCAGCGGGGCCATTAGGAAATGTGATCCCATGAGGAAGAGAGTGTGGCCTCACCTGTGCAGAGACACCTCTGGAAAGTGTCCCTCAGGAACCTAGGATACTTGACGTCTTCTGCCAAACTCCGCGACTGTTTTTTGGGGAAATCTGTGTGAAGAGCAAAACATGTTACCAGCAGAGGAGGTAATCCACAGAGCCGAGAACACTGCTAACTCACAACCCTCGCGTCTGTCTCCCGCGGACCGGCACCAGCAGCACGCACTGTGCACGTCACCACAGAACAGCACGACCTGCAGAGGGACCATCTCCGCCCGGGGAACGTGGTGCTCCTGCCCAGGCACTGAAGAGCCAGATGCAAGGTCTTAGGATGCTGCTAAGACCTGGGCCTGCCAAATTGTAGTTTGAAAATTAGAGCCATGTTCGTCTGAATGTTAGTGCAGTTTCCAGAAAGGCCTAAATTACTCCCTGGCAGTGGCTGATTCACTGGAAGAATCTGACTCAACTTCAATCAAGAATGTGCTGTGATGAATGTTCTCTCTGTACAAAATATCTACTATTTCAATAGCCGTCATGGGAAAAATACATGAAGAGTAAAAGGAGCAGTAATGACTGAGAAGCAGTTCCTAGTCACAGAGAACGTTCCTACCCAAGAAATAATTTTATTCTATTTTTGCAAATGCAAATAAGAATGGAAATTTAGCATGGTTATTTCCACCATGGAACAGGCTTTTGTAATTGCTGCCAAGTTCTGCAATAATCATAAATGCCTCTCATTCACGCACAAGCTGAGGTTGACCCTTACGCTTCCTCACAGTAGGTCAGACTAAGATGTTGCTGTCTTTCTCTCAGCCAGAACCCAACCATTTCACAGCTTTCATTTAAAAAGGAAAAAAAAATGCAGCAGGCCAAGAGCTGGGATTTAGGATCTGGGTTTAGAGAGCTAAAGATGCTACACTTTTTCAACAAATCAAGGAGAGAGGGTAATGAAGTGGCAACTCTTGAAGGGAGTGATTTTTAGTCCTATTCTGGCTGTGTGAGCTCAGGCCAGCCGTTACCTTCTCTGGGCCTCAGTTTCCTCCTTTGGGACATAAAGGAAGTTCCTTCCAAATCTAACATCCTGTGATTCTATGAGTCATGCCAACTAAAACAGGTTACTTCGGGTGGTTAATAAAGCAACAATGTGTTCCACAGCCTTCTAGTTTCTGAATAGAACATTCAAAAAGTAGAATGGAATCTAACCCCCAGAGAAGACATATCCCACTGCAGGCAGAGTGGAAGACGAAGTAGATATCGAGGGGTCTGTGATGCTAAAGAGACCAGAGGCTGCCCGCCGCCTCCCTCTGCTCCCCTCTGCCCAGTCAGCTGGCTCCTCAAGAATCCACAAGAGGCTGTAGAGGGAGAAAGGTCCCACCAGCCCAGGACTCTGTTTAGTCCCCAAGATAGTTATTTCTTTGGGGAGTTTACCCCAAACCATGAGCTAAATTCTTTTCCTACAAATTCACATAGGCTCTCCAGAAACCAAAGGGCTTTCCAGCATGTCCAACGTGACAAACATTGGCTCATCAACACCCTCTTGATCTTGTGGCCCCACAAAACTAGTCTGCTGCCCATTATGTCTTTTCTGCAAGCCTCAGATTTAATAGTCAACAGTTTACAAAAAAATTTCCCTCTAATAACCTTATTGAGAAATAACTTACATACAAGTTGTATCCATGTAAAGTGCACAATTTGATGAGTTTGGGCAGTCATGGAACTATCATCACAAACAAGTGCGGAGCATTTCCATCACCACCAAAAGGCGCCTGTACTCTTCTCCAGTCCTATCTTCTGCCTCCAGTGACAGGAAACCACTGACCTGCTTCTAGATTAGTCTGCATTGTCCAGAATTTTGCATAAATAGAATTATGCAAGTACATACTCTTGCATCTGGCTTTTCACCCAGCATGGTGAGATCCATTTATGTTGCATGTCGATACAGGCAACATGTATGTTCCTTTTTATTGCTAAATAATAATCCTTTGCATGGATGTACTACTTTTTATCTATTCATTCACCTGCTGATGGGGATGTGGGTTATTTCTGGTTTGGGTCTTGCATTTGTGGGGGCTGCAACCGCGGCACACTTACGGAGGAGGGCAAGTCTGGCCACAGGATGACTCTAATAACAGAAGTCCAGAAACTCGCCATATTTTGTGTTGTGATGGCTGACTAGAAGCATTTCAGACAGGTCTAATCTGCTTACATGAGCTAAAATAGTGTGTGGACCATCATGTTTTCTTGTGGGTTTGGGGGAGGGGGGCTCGTTTCTTGTTTTTTGAGACAGAGTCTTGCTCTGTTGCCCTAGCTAGGGTGCATAGTTTACCGTAACCTCGAACTCCTGGGCTCAAGTGATCTTCCCGCCTCAGCCTTCCTGGGACTACAGGCGCAAGCCAAAACACCTGGCTAATTTTTTCTATTTTTAGTGGAGACAAGGTCTTCCTCATGCTCAGGCTGGTCTCGAACTCCTGACCTCAAGCGATCTTCCCGCCTCGGCCTCCCAGAGTGCTAGGATTACAGGCATAAGCCACCACGCCTGGCCAGACCATCATATTTTGAATACATTATTTACAAGAGAACGTTGGTTGAATAAAAAAAGCAAAACGAAACACAGAGATCTATGAAGAAGGAAAACAGGCAGGCTGTATGTCTGGAGCCAGCAGGGTACTGAGAGTGACTCACAGGAGAGGGTGTCTGTCTGTGATCCACTTTCCCTTCAGGGAATTGTATAATCTGGGGCAGAGGAGAGCACACTGACCCTCCCATGTCCTAACTTAGGAAGTGGCCGGGAGACAGAGGGAGCTGATCTAGGAAGGGAACACACCCTTGGTCCCATACCTTTCCTGAGACCCAAGAAGCCACATTAAGACACCTTTCTCAATCCTGGCTGGTGGCACCAGCCCTGGGCATGGGGAGACTTGGTCTGCTGCTTACAGAGCTGGGGCATAAGCCAGCACTAACCTCCTAAAACCAGGCCTGGGAAGTGAGTGTGGTGTGGGCTCCAGCTGCAGGCACTGGAAGCAGACACCTCCTCCAGGACCTGAGCAGGAGTTGCCATAGAGGCTTGGCCTTGAGCTGGGCAGGTGCCCTAAGGCTCAGGGCAGTATTGTGGCCTAGGTGTGAACTGCTGTGTCTGACTGAACAGCCAGGTCAGCTGTGACACCCAGGACAAAAGAGCGAGCCCTGCTGGGAATCAAACTTGATAGGGATGCAAGTCCCTCACCCACTGGCCAAAGCTGTGGCTGCTGGGACTGGCCCCATCCTTCCCATGGCAGAACCTCAGCGCAGGGGTGGTTGCCCCTCACACAAGCATTTCACCAGGGGCCTAAGGACCGCCTGCCACCCTGTGAAGGCTGGTGCATGCACTCATCACTGGAGGGCCTGAGTGCAAGCTTGCCTGGTCCAGCTCTACCTGGCTTCACTCCCCACTCTGAGACAGAGTGCGGGATCCAGGGTCCTGGGGGTTCCACAATCCAATCCAACACCTGACACACCCAAGCACTTCTCCCAGGAGACAGAGGTTGGGCATAAACATCCTACCACCACCACCTCTGCTGACTCCTACCTGCAAGCACCTACCGGCCCACCCACACAGCCCATTGCAACCATTGCCATTCACATCACTTGGAACCAAGAAGATCATTTCATCACCATCGCTATTAACATTGCCCATGCCACAATGGCTGCCCAGGAGCTCAAGAGTCCTTTAACTCACCAGTATCCTGCTGTTATGACTAGCATCTGAGAAAGCCACCTGGAGGACCAAGAATTGGCCTGCCTGGAACTGCCTACACAGGTGCCAGCATACACTCACCCAGGGCACAAAGATAGATATGCTTAGCCCACCATCACTACCACTGAAACCTGAAGATGGGTCCAAGTGGCATGCCAGTCCCCAGCACAACTTAACCACAGCCTCCACCGATAATTGCACCCTAACACACCAAGGAAACCACAGATACAACTAATGTTATTTATAGACAAATGAATCATACAGAGTCTTCACTGCTGCAAACACCAAGAAGCAAAGCCAAAAGGCTATACTGAACCGACATCATAGTCACATGTTTAAGAAAATACCCCCTTCAAAAAAAGTAAATTCAAAAATAAGAAGTGACTGTTAAACCAGATGTGCAGAAATCAATGTAAAGATACAGGAAACATAAAAAAGCAAGGTAGTATGATAGCCTCAAAGTAACACAATAATTCTCCAGCAACAGGTCTTAACCAAAAAGAAATCCTCAAAATGTCAAATATAGAACTCAAAATACTGATTTCAAAGAAGCTCAATGAGATATAAGAGAAATCTAAAAACCAATACAAAGAACTCAGAAAGTCAATTCAGGATATAAATGGGAAGTTTACCAATGAGATAGATATCTTTAAAAAAAATTCTGTAACTGAAAAATTTCATTGAAGGAAATATAAAATACATTCAAAAGCTTCAACAATAGACTAGACCAAGAAGGAAAAAGAATTTTAAAAATCAATTACAGGCCTTTTGAAATAATCCAGTCAGAAAAAAATAAAGAAAAATAATTTAAAAAATGAACAAAGCCTTCAAGATGTTTGGGACTACATAAAGCAACTGAACTTATGAATTATTGGTATTCCAGGAGGTGAAGAGAGATCACAAGGCTTAGAAAATCTAATAGAAATAATAGATGAAAACTTCCCAAGTCTGGCAAGAGATGTAGATGTCCAGACACAGGAGGCTCAGTAATCCCCAAATACAATGCAAAAAGGACTTTGCCACAGCACATTATAATCAGACTGTCTAAAGTCAAATTGAAAGAACAAAATCTAAAATCAGCAAAAGTGTCTAGTCATCTATAAAGGAAACCCCATCAGACAAACAGTGGATTTCTCAGCAGAAATCCTACAGGCCAGAAGAGAATATAGCGATATATTCAAAGTTCTGAAAGAATTAAAAAAAAACCCCTGCCCAGCAAGAATTCTATATTCAGCAAGATTAACTTTCATAAGTGAAGGAAAAATAAAGTCTATCCCAGTGAAGCAAATGTTGAGGGAATTTGTAACTACTTGACCAGTCCTACAAGAAATGCTCAAGGAAGTACTAAACTTGGAAGCAAAAGAATGACATTCACCCCCTTGCAAATACATGAAAGTATAAACTCACTGGTAATCACAAAAAGAAGAAAGAGAAAGAAATCAAATGGTTCTACTACAGAATTATACCAAACCACAATGAGAAATAGAACAAAAAAGAAATAGTTTATAAACAACTAGAAGAGACTTAAGAATATGACAGAGGAAAAAAATGCACATGGCAATATTAACCTTGAACATAAATGGATTAAATGCTCTACTAAAATGGTATAGAGTATCTGAATGGATAAATAAACGTAAGACAAAACTATATGTTGCTTACAAAAACAGTTACCTTGGCTGTAAAGACACATATAGACTGAAAGTAAAGGGATGGAAAGAAGATATTCCATGCAAATGAAAACCAAAAGCAAGCAGGAGTAGCTATACTTACATCATATAAAACAGGCTTTAAGTAAAAAACACTGAAAAAAGACAAAGAAGGTAATTATATAATAATAAAAGGGTATAATTCAGCAAAAGGATATAATAATTTTAAATATCCATGCATCCAATATTGGAATTCCCATATTCATAATGTGAATATTGCTAGACTTAAAGAGAGAGAGGCTGGGCATAGTGGCTTATGCCTGTAATCCTTGCACTCTGGGAGGCTGAGGTGAGTAGATTGAGCTCAGGAGTTTGAGATCAGCCTGAACAACAGCAAAACCATGTCTCTACTAAAAATAGAAAAAATTAGCCGGCCATGGTGGTGCACACCTGTTGTGCCAGCTATGCAGGAGGCTGGGCAGGAGGATTGCCTGAGCTCAGAAGTTTGAGGTTCCAGTGAGCAATGATGACACCACTGCACTTTGGCTGGGGTGACAGAGTGAGATTCTGTCCCCCCCCTCAAAAAAGATAGAGAGAGAGAGAGAGAGAAACAGTAATAAAATAGTAGTAGTGGGGGACTTCAATACCCACTTACAGCATGAGATAAATCATTTAGACAGAAAATCAAACATTGGAAAAATTGGGCTTTAGAACAAATGGACATCACAGGCATTTGTGGAACATTATACCCAATAACTGCAAGATATACATTCTTTTCATCAGCATATAGGACACTCTCTGAGATAGACCATGTTAGTCCACAATACAACTCTCAACTAATTTTTAAAAATCTAAATCATATCAAGTATTGTCTCAGAGCACAATATAATAAAATTAGAAATAAATACCAAAAGAAACTTTGGAAATTATAAAAATGCATGGGAATTAAACAACACGATCCTGAACAACCACTGGGTCAACAAAGAAAGTAAGAAGCAAATTGAAAAAATTTTGAAATTAATGAAAATGGAAACACAATATATGAAAACCTGGGGGATATACAGAAAGCCATGCTAAGAGGGGAGTTTAGAGTATTAAATGCCTACATAAAAAAAATAGAAAGATTACAACTTAACAATCTAACACACCTCAAGGAACTAGAAAAGGGAAATCACAACTAACCCAAAATTGGCAGTAGAAAAGAAATAACAAAGATCAGAGCAGAACTAAATGAAATAGCATTTAAAAAATAATACAAAAAAATCAATGAAATGAAAAGTTGGTTCTTTGAAATGATAAATAAAGTTGAGAAACTGCTAGCTAGGCTAACCAAAAAGAGAGAAGACCCAAATAAGTAAAATCATGAATGAAAAAGGACACATTACAACTGATGCCACAGAAATACAGAAGATCATCAGAGGGTATTATGAGCAACTATATGCTCACAAACAAGAAAACCTAGAGGGATTGGATGAATTCCTGGAAACATAACTTTCCAAGATTGAATCAGTAAGAAATAAAAAACCTGAACAGAACAATAATTAGTGAGATTAAATCCATAATAAAAAGTCTCCCAACAAAGAAATTCCCAGGACCAGTTGGATTCACAGTCAAATTTTACCAAATGTACAACAAAGAACTAATATTAATCCTCCTGAAACTGTTCTAAATATCAAGGAAGAGGGAATTCTCCCTAACTCATTCTGAGGCCAGTATCACCTGATAACAAAATCAGACAAGGACCTAACAGAAAAAAAGAAAACCTACAAACCTCATGAGCATAGATGGAAAAATCCTTAACAAAATACTAGCAAGCTGAATCCAACAGCACATCAAATAAATAATATACCATAATCAAGTTGGTTTTATACCAGTGATGTAAGGATGGTTCAACATACAGAAATCAATAAATGTGATATGTCACAGGAACAGGATCAAGGATAAAAACCATATAATAATATGAATAGATATAGAATAAGTATTTGATAAAATTCAGCATCCCTTCATGGTAAAAATGCTCAACAAACTAGGTGTAGAAGTAACATACCTCAAAAAAAAAAAAAAAAAAAAAAGCCATATACAACAAACCCATAGCCTGCATCATACTGAATGGGGAAAAGTTGAAAGTATTTCCTCTAATAATTGGAACAAAACAAGTGTACCCATGTTCACCACTCATATTCAATATAGTAGTAGAAGTCCTAGCCAAAGCAATTAGGCAAGAGAAAAATAAAAGGCATCCAAATTGGAAAAATGGAAGTCAAATTGTTCCTGTTTGCTGATGTTATAATTTTATATCTAGAAAAACTTAAATACCTCACCAAAACTATTACATTTGATAAATGCATTTAGTAAAGTTGCAAGACAAAATTAATGTACAAAAACCAGTAGCATTTCTATACACCAATAATGATCTAGCTGAGAACAACATCAAGAAGACAATCCCGGCCGGGTGCGGTGGCTCACACCTGTAATCCTAGCACTCTGGGAGGCCGAGG
>VBSM01002608.1:23714486-23725361 GCA_008086735.1 Cheirogaleus medius
AAAAAAAAAAAAAAAAAAAAAAAAATAGGAGCAGGAACAAATAAATAGGGGCCAACAGGAAGAAAAAACTAGAATTATAAGATCTGAGGAACACTATAGTAATTAAACCTCAAACCTGGTCTTGAGCTTCCTAGTAGCCAGTGATGAGGGAATGATGGATTTATGTAGTTCTCATTGCCTAGAAGGAGCATAGGACAAAAGGGAACAAATTCATTTAGTCCTAATCTCTGAAAATAATTTGAGATATTTTATTAAAAGGGGAATTTAGTAATATAGTGAAAACATCCTGATAGCCCATTGACAAAACGTGCAGAAATGTTCCCTGTGTATGAGAACTATAATCTACTTTGCAGTAATATTATGGAGACAAGGACAGCCGCACCACACCACATTAACACAAATTAGTCCCTGGTAGTCAGAATCCTGGCTTCCCCAGGCAACTAGAACATAGCTTCCAAATTCCAACTAAAGGCCAATAATTTCCTGATTAATAAGGACAAGAGCTATCACAAAGAATCTTAGTTTGTAACACTGCACTATCCTTGGGCTGGATGCTCTATTGATTTAGTTTGATTATCTGTGTCACCTACCAGTTCTTCTTTAGGTCATTTTGGACCTTTCTTTACAGCCTCCTAACTCCTTCCTTGTTCTCTGCACACCCTTTAAATGTCAGGGTTTGCTAGGGCTCCTGTTCTCTTCATCCTCATTTGGTTTCATCTGCTCCTGGCTTCACCTACGGATTGTTTTCTGGTAACTCCCAAATTTATTTTTACAGCTTATACTTTCTCCCAAGCTTCGGATCCATGAGACATCTGGAGAAGCACCTCAAACTCAACATATCCAAAGCATCTTTCTTTAAACCAAATCTAGAAACTTAGAAGTCCTCCAGAGTTACCATGTCCCGCAAAGTCTACTGGGAGTCGGTACATTTTCTCAGGCCAAACTAGGGAATATACAAAGAATATAATTTCTTTCTCTTTTTAAAAAATCCACTGCTTGGGCTGGGTGTGGTGGCTCACGCCTGTAATCCTAGCACTCTGGGAGGCCAAAGCGGGCGGACTGTTCAAGGTCAGGAATTCGAAACCAGCCTGAGCAAGAGCGAGACCCCGTCTCTACTAAAAAGAGAAAGAAATTAATTGGCCAACTAAAAATATATATAGAAAAAATTGGCCGGGAATGGTGGCACATGCCTGTAGTCCCAGCTACTCGGGAGGCTGAGGTAGAAGGATTGCTTGAGCCCAGGAGTTTGAGGTTGCTGTGAGCTAGGCAGACGCCATGGCACTCTAGCCTAGGCAACAGAGTGAGACTCTGTCTCAAAAAAAAAAAAAAAAAAAAAAAAAAAATCCACTGCTAAGAGTCATAGGAAGAATATAATTTTATTCTTCCAAATTTTGTCCTAAACAATATTTATTCTGCCTGGCAGCAGCAATATTCTATTTGTCAATTCAAGAAAAATAGCCAGTTTAGGGTTTGCCGTTTACCACCTCCCTTTTACCACTGACATGGCCCATGTGAGTGTCCAAGTACTGGGATCTGGGGAGTGGTAGGTTTTGGTTCTTGATCCACCCCTAGCCATGCTGGTATTTGCTGAGACAGCTGGGCTCCCTCTGGCCCTGGTCCCTGGCACCTTTCTCCACCAGCATCTACTGAGATGTGCATCTGGTCTTTGGTCCCAGATCCACCCAGGTGACCCTGTGTCGCCCTAATCCCTAACTCTGTCCAGATGCAGTGGCTCTTTTGTCAACTACTATACCTACTGAAGAGGGTGGGACAGGGAAACTTCGGATGCTTTCCTGTGCCACCCTTGGGCCCAAGAAATGTGCTGGGGCTCTCAGACTAGAACACATTGTCATTGCAACTCAGTGGCTGCTGCATCATCCTGGCCCAGGGAAATTCTTCTGTCGGTCAAACCTGGAACCTAAAGCATGGGTGTCCTCTGTTCTTTGATCCCCAGTCCTGTCTGAGGGTTCACTTATTTATCACCCAAACTCCCATCTAAGGCTGATATACTGGGGGAGGAGGCTGTGCTCAAGGACCCTCCTTAGTTATATTTGCCACCTCTCCTAACTTTGTTTTCCTTTGACTCTTCTTCCTCATCACCCAGCAGGTGCCATTTTTAAAAATCTCATTTGAAGTGGGAAACTCGAAAGTAGAGAATTGATTCTTTCATCATTGCAGCAACAACCCAATCCTGAGAGCCAAGGGAGTAGAATATGTTTGTTATTGCCTGAATTGGGGGGAGCAGGGAGAGAAAAGAAGAATAAATGCCAAGAAAAAAGCAGAAATTCAAAATTCAAAATATCCTATCACATATCTCTTGAATATCTCTCATATTTTAGTTCAGCTGTTTGGCATCATTTCCAGTTTTTTCTGTCTCTTATTTGGATTGCTACAATTAAAAAAAAAAAAAGTTTTCCTGAATCCTGAACCTGGTCTTCTATAACCTTTCTTTTAGCCATTCTTGACACTGTAGCCAGAGTGATTTACTGTCTCTAAAATATACACGTGGTCATGTTACTTCTCAAAGGTTTCAGTGGTTTCCCATTGCCTTCGGAAAAGTCAGAACTGCTGAGGACAGGAGACAACGTCCACAGTCTAGAGTCTGTATACCTTGTCTACTCTGGTGCCCCAAGCTCAGCCATCAACCAACCCAGGCAGGGTGTTAGGACTGCGAATTTGAACGTGTGGCTTGCTTTCCCCCATCACTCCAATACTCAAAGCAAACATCTATTCATCCTTCACATCTCAGCTCAAATGCTACCTCCTCAATGATAATGGCTAATTACCTCCTACGTATATTTCTTTCATAAGTGTTGATGTCTGACTGCCTCTTGGTCAACATGTACGCTTTCTTCACTAGACCATAGGCTTCTTGAGGACAGGACTGTGTCTTCTCATCTTTGCATTCCCAGTGCCTAGTGACTCCACAGGTACTCACAAGATGTTTAACTGAATGAACAGCCAACTGGCAGGGTATGCTACCAGAAGCAAAGCCACCCATCAGGTGACAAAAGGCTCCTGACGTAAGAAGGATACGTTGTCTGGATATACTACAGTTCAAGCATTTCCCTATTCCTTTTTTCCTTTCTATTCTACCCATTTCTTTCCCACTTTGAAGGCTATAAAGCACAGCAGTTTGGGTTTTAAACTGCCCTATATACCTTTGGTGGTCCCCCAGGTATCCCCAGATAGTTGCACCGTACAACAGTTAATAGACCAAGTCACAAACAAAGATTAAAATTGACATGTAGTATCCTCTCTTTTCTAAGGCAGTAAACATGTTCAGTTATTCAACACATTTATTGAGCAATTACTATGTTCAAAGCATGTTGCTTGATGCTGCTTGAGGTAAAAATTAGAAAGATTTCCATCAAGACTAGTTGAAACAGTATTTTTTCTTTCAGTTTTAGCATTCATCCAGAGTTCATTCTCCCCAATAACTAGGAATATAAAAAGCACTGTGGAACATTTGGTAACTAGGTACTAATTAATCCTGAATACCCTTAACATTTAACAAGTAGCCTCAAGGAGGGCAAGAAGGGGGCAGGATAAAAAAGGAAAGAAAAAATATGAAAATGTTTAAATAAACCATATATATCCATAAAACAGTATACTCTGAAGAAGTTAAAAGGAATAAGGTAGATCTTTATGTACTAACTTGGATAGATCTTCAAAAAGATTTAAAAAGCAAATTGTAGAACATACCATATATTAAAATTTATATACTTTTTGCCTCCCAAAACTAGATATTTCTATAAGCACATATATGTATATGTAAATGCACATTAAATTATGAAATTATTTCACATTGGTGAAATAATGATGAAATTATTATACAGCGGTGGCACACGTCCATAGCCCTAGCTACTTGGGAGGCTGAAGCGGAAGGATCGCTTAAGCCCAGGAATTGGAGGTTACAGTGAGCTTTGATCAAGCCACTATACTCCAGCCTGGGCAAAAGAAGACCTTGTCTATAAGAAAAAAAATGCTGAAAGGACATACATTAATCGGGTTATAGTAATAATTTTTAGGGATAGAACTGAGAAGTCAACAGTGACTTTTCCTTTATCTATATTAAAACACTTATAAAATGAAATCACATACGAATCACTTGTATAGTTAAAATTAAATCTATTTTTTTCCTAAAAAAAAAGAAAGACACACATAGGAAGAAATTCAAAGACATAATACCACTGTGAAATGGAAGACAATCCATTTGATTCTTCTCATTAAATTGCTAAATATTGCAAATTGATAAACTTTTGTACGTGACTTCTTACGAAATATCCGCAAGTCATAGTTTAGGCATGATGGAGTGGGAGAGGCACAGAGAAGGGAGAAAATCTGGATTTTACTTCTGGTCCTGCCTCTTACTTGGCCAATCACTTTAACTCAGACTCCCTGTCTATAAAATGGGAAAAACAGTAATAGGTCACGAAATTATTGTGAAAACTGTTATGAGATGGTGTAGTTGGCCATGCACCATAGCCTATGGAGTTTTATGTATAATGCTGATTTTTTTTTTTTTTTTTTAAGAAACAGGGTCTCACTCTGTTGCCCAGGCTCTGGAGTGCAGTGGCATGATCAGAGCTCACCACAGCCTCACACTACTGGGCTCAAACAATCCTCCTGCCTCAGCCACTACAGGTTCATGCCACTCCACCCAGTTAATTTTTAAATTTTTTGTAGAGATGGGTTTCACTGTGTTGCCCAGGCTGGTCTCGAACTCCTGGCCTCAAGCGATCCTCCTGCCTTGGCCTCCCAAAGCGCTGGGATTACAGGTGTGAGCCACCGCGCTCAGCAAACACTGAGATTTTAATGCACAGAATGTACTCTAAAATAAAGGCTCTGCCAAAGCAGACCAAGATTAATCACTAAATAGAAAATTATGAAAAAAGATGGTTTAAAAGTTAGAGTTTATTAGACAATTCACAAGTGATGTGCAAATTTTGTGGGTTATTTGGAGCCAATTTTGAATATCAGTAGCTCCTTTTTTCTTCCTGGAACATCAAATATGCTTGATGTGTTGCCCAAGTAGTGCAAGTCATGTCTACTCAAGGAATTCAAATTGATTTCAGACGAGATCGGAAGCGTTCAGGGTGGTATGGCCGTAGACTCAAACTGATTTCAATTGTTAACTTAAACTAGAAATAAAAATAAAATATCATACAGCAGTCTTAAACTATATACAAAGAGTTTTTGGTTATAGTTTGAGACAATTTCTACAGAGATTGCATGCAGTTATCTGTTTATGAATCAATACAAAGAGTCAGGATCATTTAAGATAGCAGAAATGTTAACTCTCTAAATGCACGACAGCAATGCAAACACAAAATTACCTGTTCCTAGTAATGCATTCAGTATCAAAATAACACACTTAAGGAGATAACATATGATATATATACTTAAGCCTCTAGAACTTGACTATGAGGAAAGGCAGATAAGCCACAGAGATAGTGGTGCTGGTTAACTTCTTATTGGCTGCAGCCCGTATACTCCTCTTTTAAAAATGACAACTACATGGAAGTCCAGCATATTAACAGAAAGAATGGGATATAAAATTTAATCAATCAATAAGAAAAATGAAATTATTTTCATAAATAAACATTTGAGACTAGGTTTATAGAAGACGTAAGTTATCTTATGTAGAGCCTATTTCTTTTCAGTTGTACATTGAGAAAGTCCTGATTCACACTGAGAAATGGTAGCAGTTCCTTAACAGCTCACCTTGAAATACCAGGAAGCTCTTCATTTTACCAGAGATGGCCTCATTATGGCATCTGCACAAAAAACAGTTAACCTGGCACTGATGTTTGCTGGATTTCAACGTTTTAAGATGTTATAAACTACATATTTGAGTTTGTTGGTTTTTAAGTTAAAATATATCTTAAAAGCAAGTATTAATGAAGGATCTCAACAGAACACAGTTTGAATACCATCACCTTGAGACATGAGTTGATTTGTTGGTGTTTTTGTGAGAAATGTGGCTTTCTGAAACTCCACTCGAGGCTCCCCTGACTCCCCACTCTTCTGGTTGTCCACGCATCCCTCTTGGCCATTCTTCTTTCACAAGCTCTTGTCCTGCACCTGGCTCAAGGTGACGTTTTCACCCTGCATTTTATCCATTTCTCATGCCCTCAATTACCATTACATATAGTGACAACTCCCAAATATCTATCTCCAGCTCATATTTCTCTCTCAAGCTCCATCTAGACCCACAGCTCCACCTGAATATCCTAGATGCATGTAACACTCAAAACAGAACTCACCATTCATATTCCTTTGTCTCTGTCTCCTCACCTCCACCCAAACTAAGCTTCTCTTCTCCCTTGAATTCACTATCTTAGTAAATGGGGTTGTTCACTTGATTGTCCAACTCAAGAGATCCAGAAGTCATCCTGTATTCTGCTTTTTTTCCATTTCTTCTTCTTCTTTTTTTAAGAGATGGGGCCTCACTATGTAGTATCTATTCTCAGGTGTGATCAAAGTGCACTAGAGCTTCAAACTCCTGGCCTCAAGCAATCTCCCTCCTCTGCCTCCTGAGTAACTGGGATTACAGGTGCATGCCACTGTGCCCAGCTTCCTCTTTTCCTTCCCATTTAAATCAGTCAAGAAGTCCTACTAATTCCACTTCCTAAATACTTTCTGAATCCATTCTATCTTTTCCGTCCTCATCACCACTGCCATAAGGCAGCCTCTCAAAAAGGATTGTAATTTGCATAGTTGCCCGACTTACAAAACATATTTTTGATTACATCATTTCTTTGCAAAAAGCAATTCCTCAATGTCCTTCAGAATGAAACCCAAATCTTTCATATGACTTAGAGTCCTTCCTGCTTTCCCTTTGCCGTCTTCTCCATGACCATCTTTGCCATGCCCTTCCCTAACATCCTATGCTACAGCTGTTCTGACCCATTCTCATTTTCTAAATGTCCCAATGCTTTCCCCACTCTGAACCTTTGCACAAGACATACTCTCTGCAACCCTCTCTGACCCCTTCTTTAACTAGCTAGCTCCTGCACCTCCATCAAGATTCAGGCAGGCATCATCTCTTCTGGAAAGACTTCCTAATACCTCTTCCTTCTGGGCTTCCCTGCGCTAGCATCTCCTTTATCACAGAACTTGTGCACTGGGAAGTAACTAAATTGTGAGTTTCTCTCTATATTCTCTATTCCAAATGGGACCTGGGATATAGCAAGTGCTCAATAAATGTTTTAGTAAAGACTGAATAAAAGACATGACTTGGAGGCCAATGAGTCAAATACAGGTCTATCAATAAAACACTAACCCCAAGACTGCTTTCCCTGTGAACTGGTACTTTGTTCTACAAATCTTTTAAGTTTACCCAATTTGAACCCAATCCTTTGGTGGTTCCTCAAAAAGTTAAACATAGAATTACCATATGATCCAGCAATCCTACTCCCAGGTATATAACCAAAAGTAGGGACTCAAACAGATACTGTATACAAATATTAGCATTATTCACAACAGCCAAAAGATGGATAAGACCCAAGTATGCATCAACAGATGACTGGATAAACAAAATGTCTTATTTAATATATCCACACAATGAAAAATTATTCAGCCTCAAAAAGGAACAAAATTCTGATATGTGCGACAACATGGATAATCTTGAAAATATTATGCTAAGTGAAAAAGATACATACAAAAATACAAATATGATTCCACTTACATGAGGTACTTATAATAGACAAGCCCATAGAGGCATAAAGTAGACCAGAGGTTACCAGGGGCTTGGCAGGGGGCCAGGAGTGGGGGAGGAATGGGGAGTTACTATTAAATGGGTAGAGAGTTTCTGCTTGGATTGATGAAAAGTTCTGAAAATGGATAGTGGTAATGATTATATAACATTGTGAATGCACATAATGCCACTAAATTGTACACTTAAAATAGTTAAAATGGTAAATTTTATGTTATGTATAATTTATAATAAAAAATGTTGATAATTTGATACATGAAAAAAAACTAATTCTGGAGGTTTTTTCCTTTTTCCAAGACAGGGTCTCGCTCTGCAGCTTGGGGCTAGAGTGCACTGGTGTCATCACAGCTCAGCTTCCCAAGTAGCTGGGACTACAGGCACATGCCACCATGTCAGGCTAATTTTTCTATTTTTTTGTATTGACGGGGTCTCACTCAGGCTGTTCTCGAACTCCTGGCCTCCAATGATCCTCCTGTCTCAGCCTCCCAAAGTGCTAGGACTACAGGCATGAGCCACCATGCCCGGCCTCCTGGAGAGTTTTTATTATATTCCCTATCCCCAGCCTAGGACAATGCAGGTACTTCTATAATTATTCACTGTCTCTCCTGACTGGGAACTATACAAAGTATTTTCACCCTGATCTCTAGTATCATCCATCTAAACATCCTAGAGCCATGTGTTACTTCTACAACTGATCAAATAATTGGATCAATGTGGAAAGGCTTTAACTTCTATGGAACTAGATTTTGATCACAAAGTCGCCCAGTACTGACTGTAAAACCCACATCCTGTTGAACTCCTGTTTAGTGTTGGGGTATGACTTTTAAAGATTTACAACCAGTTTCACTAGGAACTTTAAGAGAGAAGCTGCTTTCCCAACGTCTTTTATAGTTTGTTACTTAAATTTTATAGATTAAAATTCTACATGTGATGAATTACTTACTTTTGTTGGATTATTGGAAGTCTGTAAGTTTAAAATAAATTGGGACCAAAACATATTTCATAAATATGACACCTGCAAAGAAGATACGATTTATAAATTCATGATAACAAGCACTTTATAAACACCAAAGAAGGCTGAAGGAAGATGTTCAAGAAGAGTAAATATGAAATATTTAGTTAACAAGTCCCCTAACAGAGATATGCTAGAGAGGCAAGGAAGACAAGCCAGAGGGAAAAACTATACCAGAAATATGAGCAAGACCTCTACCTTCTTACTGCTGTATCAGACTGATAATCGTGGGAACAGAACAGGTGCAATCATTTGAGCCTTTCCCCTTCCTTGGCTCCCTCCCCTTCCAAAGGAACACCAGGGCTGCTATATGTAGAAATCAAAAGTCAAACAATCAGTACAGTGCCTATAACACAGCAGACATTCCACAAATACTCCTCGCTGTTCCATTTCATATGGAAGTTGTAAAGAAAGCATTTGCTTCAAGCATGTCCACTTTCTAGCCATGCTTCCTGAGACTGTCATTCTCATAAAGTAAGGTAGAACAAGCAAGTCAGTCATATCCACAAGCCATATAGATATGACTATGTAACCGTGTATATAGTTAAGTTATAATACACAGATAACAAGAAAAAAATTATGAATGTTAATAGAAAAAATATTCACAAGACATTTTTCTGTGCTATAGAAATGGCCTTAATTTTACATTTCTTAGGCATCTTCATTTGGCATTATTAGGAAAAAGCAGAGTAATATTTCTATCCTTGGGTGTATCTGACATGAAAATAACTGACAAAAAAAGGTCAGAATCCCACATAATGGTAAGTTCTGAATGTTAGGTGTCTTATATTAAGTTATAAATCCTGATAAGACAGGTGACAGGGTCCTCTGAAAGTCTGAAATTCATTAGGGCAATCCCAATTTCTTTAGTTAAAAGCAGCAACAAGGCAGGAAACAGTTGGAGGTGCATATGTGTTTCTGGCTATCCCACTATACCCTAGGTAAAAACTGAAGGCAGCATGTTCCTATTCATTTTGGAAGGTCTGCTTTCACAAAAAATATCCTCTTCCCACCCCGATTCCTGGTACCCTCTGGAATGTGTCCTTTATTCTAAAGGATAGAGGAGATCAGAGCATTGACTAGAAGTCAACTGAGAGTTTGTGGCCTTCTTTCTATTCTAGCATGGATGCAATTTCTCTCCCTGGGTCACATGTTTTTGGCGAAAATACATAAAATGTGTTTTTTCTATCTAATACACTAAGCAGTGTAGTGCTGACTGAGTTTTTGAGTTTTCTGGGATAAAATTATTAGCTATTTCACTTGGTAATTATTTTTTAAAAAGCAAAATGCTTCTTTAATTCAGTAACTGTGCTTGTATTTATGTGACATCAATGTATTGGTTTCCCATAAAGAAAAACTGTCGTAAAAAATTTAAGGTCCAATCTAAAATAAATATTATGAAAAAATACACTTTCACAATTTAGAGTAAGGTGATTGATATATTTGTTTCCTTTCTAAATGATCCTTTTAGTAATTTCTAAAATATTCTTTCACATACAAATTATCTTCTCAACAAATACTTATTCCTACTAAAGTTATTGCAGAATGTCCTATTGAGAAATTTTTAAAAACTGTCAATCTCAACTTCTTACCTGAAATTTTTCTTCTTTTAAGATTTTATATAAATTAATTCACCTCATGAATGATAATGGAACAATGCTATACATTCAGGAGGCAAAAATTCAAGGAAGATAATTTCATGACTTCAAGCACAGAATTTCAGGATGTTAAAATCATTTGATATCAAACGAGAGGATTAAAAAATCAGCAACAAACCACTGTCACCCAACAAACTTTCCCCCTGGCCTGCCGCCCATTCCAGTACTGACAGAAAATCAGGACCCCAACAGGAAAGCTGCTGAAGTATATAATTCACAGTTAAATAAAAACATGGAAGACCGCAGCACACATGTAAATGAATAAATTTAATTTCAACAGGGCAAAGAAACGAGCTTTAAAAGAGGGGAGTGGCAGCAGCTAAACTTTGAGTGTCCCTTTTAGTTCCACCTGGGGGAAAAAAGTGTTAAGTTTTTCCTCCAACTGCTTCCCAACAGTTCAGTGACAGCAAAACATCCAATCAATGTATGGTGGTGCTGGAGGTCTTCTACAGGGACAAGGTGGGATGCAACTTCGTGAATATTTT
>VBSM01002608.1:23734447-23770050 GCA_008086735.1 Cheirogaleus medius
AAAAAAAAAAAAAAACAAAGATGAGGCATGAATCCGAATTCTTAGAAAAGAAAAATGACCAAAACCTATAAAATGGAGTCTCAGAAAAAAGGTCATTACTTTGTGAAAAAATGTCTTTCTATGCAGAAATGAATAAAAAAAACTTCTTATAGCTTACCTGTAGTTTCTGGGTCAAAGAGTCCCTCTGCTCTTGTAGTTCTCTGGCATTATCAATTTCTTGTTTTAATCTTTCTATTTCCTAGAAAAGGTAGAACAATGTCTTTAACAACATTAAAACTAAATCAAGGAAAAGGAAGGCCTTATTTTTCCCTGAAATTATTGTCCAAGTTCTTCCAGAAAGATGACTTAAAAAAATTCCTTTATCCTGACTTTTAGAGGGATGAACTCATCTTTAATAGATATGTTGTCTAGAACAGAATAATCTTAAGCAACAAACAAGTCTAAACTTGGTATCTTTTGTATGGCACTGCTTAGAAACAATAATCTGAACATTTTAATGTTTAAAGCTTTGTGGATATAATTCTTTCTTAGGATAGTAAACTTTTTGACTGGAAACCAAAGAAAGCAACAGCTTATAAAAGTCATTTAACCTCTAAAGGCTTTCTGTTGATTGTATAAATGCAACTCTCGTACAAAAGGTAACAGGCAGTATCTCAATCTGACTGCCTTATCATAGTTCATAACAACAGAAATAAAGATGGTGAAAATATGAACAAGCTTAATACGACTCAAGAAAAATTTCATCCTAAAAAAAAAGCATACAACCTTACTTTATTCCATCAAATATCTTTAAATTGACACTGACTCATATTTTATAAACATATGTTAGCTAGACTACAGATGAGGGAAAAGTAGCAAATACCTCTTCCTTCACTTTGAGTGTCTCTTCCAGTTCTTGTATTGTCTGATTTAATTCTGTCTTATGGGTATGCACTGCATTTGCTTGGCTACTAACACATTCAAGCTCAGTCACCTAAAATTAAATGAGAACACGGGTTAAATTAAATGACAGTTTCAAAGAGTTTCTCATTGAAGACATAACCCTCCAATAAGTGAAAAATGAATTTAGAATCAATATACGAAAATAAATTTTAAGAAATATTAAGATACTCAAGGTGGAATGAATAGATTCTTTAAAGATATAACTTTAGGACAGGGGAAAAAGACCAAAGGAAATAATTATTTATATGGTTTGGTCATAGAAGGGTTAGGAAAGCTTAAATTAAGGGATTAATAACAGTAGAGAATCACTATAATGAAAGTCTTTTTTAAAAATTTCTTTTGAAAACGTATTCAAGATCAGATATGGCCATCTGCCCTCCATCTGTAGTCTTCAAATTAAATATGGGTTCTGAAAACTGGCCTTGCAAAAGTGAGAATTTTTTCAAATACATTTCCAAAATGTAAGAGAATCTGGAAGAAAAGATACGCTTAAAATACAACTTAAATCATTTGATATGAGAATGACTTCACATCAGTAGTGCCTCTTATGGATAAGATAACATTTTAGTCAATAAGAATTTACTGAGGGCCCAAAGAGCAATATAACTTTTAATGAGCACTTGATATTTTTTGAAAAACAGAGAAGGGTATTTTTCCTTGAAGTTATACCATCCAAAAATCGAGTCAAAATAGGCAGAAGTAAATATAAACATACCCCCACCCACACCCCCGCCATCATAACCATCACAGCTCTTTACATACATCAGGCTCTCATAAATTTTGGTTGACTAAAGTAAATTCTAGACTATTAAGGAAACAGAGTAAATCCTTCTCCCTTGCTTTTTCCAAATATCTAATTACTCTCTACACTCTGTTACTCTACTCTCATCATTTTCTTCTTTTCTATTATGTACTAATAGCCTTGTACAGACCCTTATCATCCAGGCCTGAACAAAAGCAATGGCCTCCCAATGGATTTAATTAGAACTTTTGCCTATTTTGATCAATTCTGCAAATTGTTAACAGATTCGTCTTTTACTGTGTGACTCCTCCACTCAAAGCCTTTCAATGGCTCATTTTTTTTACAATATCAAAACTAAACTCTCAGCTTCTCCATGCACTGGCTCCAGCCTATTTATCCTACTTATCCTCATTGCCCAAGACACCCAGTATGTACTTCCAATTAAAAGCAGGCAAAGAACAAACCATGTTCATGCCCATCTTGTTGATTTTACTAGAATGTCCCCACTTCCCTCTGAAAACCATTCAGATCCTACCAAATCCTTAAGTCATAGCTCAGCACATACTGTCTCCAGAAAGTCTTTACTTATTTGCTTAAGCCCTCTGGTTTATAAAACTGAGCATCTGTTCAAAAATCTTGGAAATTATTTCCTTATTATTTAATATATATTAGGTTTCTTTGGTTATATAATAAATTCCTTAAGGGGAGTTCCAGTTCTGATAGCAAGAGAGTAGTTTTTATTGGAATAACTTTCCCATAGTTTCCCAACAAACTGTGGGCAAAACATAAAAATCAACTGTTTGAAGCCCCTTGTGAGTAATCAAATTGGGCCAAAGACTGAAAGAAAGAGGTCGCTTTGAGTGAAATATACATCTACACATCTTTTTTGCCTGAAGTTACTCTGCAGTATGGCTGTACTGCTCCACTGAACTCAAGCAGAAACCATAGTCTTATTTCTCTGAGGAGCTTGAGGATTTTTACACTCCTTGGAACAGTTGAACAGCTAGAGGGAGTGGGAAAAAAGCAGAAAGAACTAAGCTGTGGTGGTACTCATCACAGAAAAGACAGTTTGAAGTTCTAGTCCAGCTAACAGAGGACTTTGGTAATAAACATCTCAAGCTTTCCAGTGAAACTTCAGAATTATGTTTTAGAGATAAGGATTTCCTAGGACTAAGTGATTTAGCCTAGGATTAGAGCAAAATTGAAATAAACCAACCCCAACAAAGCATAAAGTCTATGACTCTACAAATTCAAGGTAATCCACAAGTAATTTAACTGCCTGCTGAAACAAAAAATTGACATTATTCAAAGATAACAATCTATCACTACATCTCATTTACAAAGTCCAATACACAATCAAAAATGACTAGACAGATGAAAAAAAATAGGAAAACGTAACTTGTAGTCAAGACAAAAATCTGTCTAAATAAAAGCTGAAATAATTTGTTGCCAGTATACTTGTAGAACAAAAAATGCCAAAAGAAGTTATTCAGGCCAAAAGGAAATGATACCTGATGGAAATTCAGATCTACAGAAAGGAAAGAACATTGGAAATTATAAACATGTGAGTAAATAAAAAGATTCTGTTTCTTTCTTTTCTTAAATTCTTTGATATTCAATTGACTATATAAAGCAAAAATTCCTTAAAGGCAGAGATTATATAATAAGGAGACATGATAGCTGCTTAATGGATATTTATTGGCTATGACATAATGATCATGTTAGTTTGTTTTTTTTTTTTTTTTTTTTTTTTAGTGCTCACAATCAAAAGATAAGGTTTGGTTTTTTTTTTTGTTGTGGTAAAGATATATAACAAAATTTATCATTGTAATCATTTTTAAGTATATAGTTTCGTAGTGTTAAGTATATTTATTGTGAAATGGATCTCTAGAACTCTTTTATCTTGTAAAACTGAGAGTCCACACCCATTAAACAACTCTCCTTACCCTGCTGCCCTCTCATAAGTTAATTTTTTGTTTTTTTGGTTCTTTTTTAAATTTTATATGTTAATTTTTATACATAAGACCGAATGATATTTACTCAGGTTTCTAACTTTCCCTACCTGTTCTATTCCATTTCTATCTTACTTCTCATGTCATCCTGGTCCTATTACCTGAAATTGTGGTCTGTTATTAAGCCTGTTCCCTATTGTCCATGGAGTTCATCTCTTTGGCATCTTTTTTATAAAGAGAAATTAGTGGCATCTGCTTCCTGGTGGGTAAATGCATTTCCGTGCTTTGAATTTAAAAATTTCTGTATAAGTAATTGGGCTTCTGATATTAATGACATAGGATTTTCTGGTTTTCTTTTTCTGCCCCAAATCTCTAATATTACATTTTAATTTTTTTTTTGAGACAGGGTCCCACTCTGTTGCACACGCTAGAGTGCAGTGGCATCATCATAGTTCATTGCAACCTCAAACTCCTGGGCTCAAGCAATCCTCCTGCCTTAGCCTCCTCAGTAGCTGGGACTATAGGCATGCACCACCGTGCCTGTCTAATTTTTCTATTTTTTGTAGAGATGGGGTATTACTATCTTGCTCAGGTTGGTCTCAAACTCCTGGCCTCAGGCAGTCCTCCTGCCTTGGCCTCTCAAAGTGCTAGGAAAACAAGTATGAGCCACCATGCCCTGCCTAATGTTACTAACTTTTATAAAGAGTTTTCTACCTATATTTTTAAATTGTTCCTTCTTTAAAAAACAATAAGTAAAATAATAAAAGCAGCTCATTAACTCATTGCAACTCAATGAGTCAGTGCAACAGCTATATACCACATTTTACACAGGAGTTGTACAGAATATGTATTTTTGACTCAATACAACTACATGCCAATTAAGGATCTCAATTTTCACAGGAACTGTAGAGAGAATATGTTATTCCTATTTTATAGATGAGAATACAGAGTTGAAAGAGGAAAATAACTTACTAAAGGTCATACTGCTAATAACTGGCAAAGTGGAATTTGCAATCAGGCCTTTTGACTTCAATAGCTGACTATATTCTTCTTTTTCATTAATCTGTGGAAAATATTTTTCTTAACTAAACAAGCCCATGTAATACAACCCACGTATATATTTTGACAACCAACAAATAACCCTAGAAGATGTCTCCGTGCTGAATCTACATGCAAATTTCCTCTGATCATGAAAGCCTGTTAGCCCAAAATCCCTCTGGACAGCAGCCCTGAAATTACCCGCTTGTGCAGACGTTCTGCTTCCTCTTGATATGCAGCAAGTTGCTGTTTCCATTGTTTCACATTGGCAGTGGACTCCAACAGGGCTGCAGTGAGTTTGGCATTATTTCCTTTAAGGGTAGCCAGTTCAGCCTCCCAGTGTTTGCTGATTGCTGCACTAAAATAAAATAAAAAGAAAATTCTATCCATTATACTGTATGTTGTTACTTTGAAGGGACAGAAATATTCAGTTTTATTATAGGGTTTATAGTCTAAGAATGTTTTCAAAGACAACCCCAAAATAACAAAAAACACAAATGCTTTACTGAAATGTTCCTAGTGAAGAAAATCTGGCAAGTGAAGAAATATAAAAAGTACCAAAGTACTAGGCTTAATGTGGTATAGTTCCCACCTTCACTGTGACAGATACAGGTATCTATAGAAGAGTTTCTTCCCATTCTCTTTAGAAGAATAAATATCATATCCTGAAAACATCCATAAACAAAACCTAATAATGATGAGTGTCAAAGCCTAAAGTACAATTTCATTATTTTTAAAATAAAAAAAAATTTTTTTAGAGATAGGATATGGCTGTGTCACCCAGGCTGGAGTTCAGTGGCGCAACCATAGCTCACTGCAGCCTCGAACTCCTGGGCTCAAGCGAGCCTCCTGCCTCAGCCTCCAGAGTAACTGGGACTACATATAGGTGCATGCCATGGCTCCTGGTTAATTAAAAAAAACAAAAACTTTTTTTTTCTTTTTTTTTTCTTAGAGATGGGGATCTCACTATATTGTCCAGGCTGGCCTCAAACTTCTGGGCTCAAGTGATCCTCCTGCCTTGGCCTCCCAAAGTGCCAGGATTATAGGAGTGATGTATCACACCCAGCTCAAATTTCATTCCTTAATGAAACAAATGAGGAAGCTTAAACATCAATAAGGTTTGAGACATGTAATGCAGTATTTCTTTTGAAATTGTTGTCAATTTATTTAATCTTATTCAGTATTTTAAGATGCCCAAAATACAAAAATTCGCTGCAATAAATTGATCTCATTATGATAGACTACACTTAGAAATTGGTTCTAATGATGATTTCTGATATAATTCCAATGTCATATATATAAGAAGACTAAAGCAATCACCTTTTTCCTCATTTAATGCTCTACTTGATAAGTTACCTAGAGTTAAGTACCTCAGCTTAGACAATTTTCTATTACAAAGACAATTCTATTAGTTGGGAAGAACTCTCTTTTGAGAATTCCTTTCTTAACTTTCTAATGAAGAAAGACTTGCCTCATTTGAAAGAAAACTTGTTTTTCTTTCTCATCATCACTGAATAGTTTATTTCTATTAGTAAACTTTTACTAACCTCATCCCATAAGTAACTAGTGATACTTACACCCGGTTTCAATCACTGTTTTTGTGTTTGCTAAATTGGCATCACAAAGCAAATGCTTTGGTGGATTGGTATTTTATAGTAACTTTAATATATATTATATAAAAAAATCATAGTTTCCACATCAACATTCTAAAGGTCATCACTAGTAATAAGACATATCAGCATCATGAACCCCCAGATATTATGCATGAAGGACACAGATTGTTTCTGTGTTATTTTCGCCAAAAATGCTTCACTTCAGTCAAATAAAGAGAAACTGAGAGACATTCTGCAAAGCAACTGAAATTCTTCAAAAGTGTGAAGAAAATGAAAAAAAGACTAAGGAACAGAGTGAAGGAAACAAAGAAGAAATAACAATTAAATGCAAGGTGGGATCCTGGATAGGTTCCTAGAACAGAAAAGGGACATTGGAGAAAACTATAGTTTAGTTAGTAATATTGTATCAATGCTAATTTCCTGAGTTTGATAATTACATAATGGTTATGCAAGATGTTAACATTAAGGGAAGCTGGGTGAAGGGTATATGGGGACTCTGTATAGTTTTTGCAACTCTTTTGTAAGTCTAAAATTAGTTTAAAATGAAAAGTTAAAAATATTCCTAAAGTTTACTAAGAAAATCTCAACAAAACATAAAAGAACAGAATCAAACAATAAGCTATTAATTTAACAATCCATTTCTATCCTCAAAAAGCAAGATCTTTTAAAATTCTTCCTTTGTGAAATGATTTTTCAGATTCAGATCTTCTGAGTAAAGCATGTACAATTCACCTGCTCTAACTGAATTATAGAGTTTTTTAAAAAAACCACCTGTCAGTTTTTCCTCTGAAGAGATGAGTTTTATTTAAATGGACCCCTCAATCTGGCAACTGAAGTCTTAATGAGCTAATTTAAACACTTGCTATCTGCAAACAGCAAACCCCTTTAAAAGTTAAAGAGAAGAAAAAATGATTTTGAATATTTATTTCTAAAATCCATTTGTCAAATTATACAATTATAAAATAAGATGAATTACCACGTCTTTGTAGCAGGAGAAAAACAAAAATGAAGATATTTTTATATTATATTTCTCTAGGTTTAATTTTATAGTCTATAGGTAACAAAATACATTAAGAATTCAAGAACTCAGCCTACTTCACAATTATTTCAATAATTATCTGTGTGATCTTGAACCTATCTCTCAACTACTTTGATCCTCAGTTCTTCATATGTCAAATAAAGAGATTAGTCAAGATCTACATCTTCCAAATGTTAGCATGTGGCCATTTACATTTAAACAGCTTAAAATTAAATAAAGTTAAAAATCCAGCTTCTCAGTCCCATTAGGCACATTTCATATGCTCAACAGCCACACACAACTAGTGGCTACCATACTGGACAGCAAAGATATAAAATATTTCATCACAACAAAGTTTTGGACAGTGCTGTCCTAGATCTACATTTCTTACTTTTTTTTTTTTTAATGAAACAGGGGTCTCACTTGGTTGCCCAGGCTGAAGTACAGGGGCACAATCATAGCTCACTGCAGCCTTGAACTCCTAGGCTCAAGTGATCCTTCTACATAAGCCTCCTGTTACCAACTTTCCAATTCTGTTGTTACAGGCTGATTTGTGTCTCCCCAAAATCCATATGTTGAAGTCCTAACCCCCAGTACCTCACAGTATGATTATATTTGGAGACAGGGTCTTTAAAGGGTAATTAAGGTTTAATGAGGTCATTAGGTTGGGCCCTAATCCAATATGACAGATGTCTTTATAAAAGGAGGAGATTGGGACACAGACACATGAACCCACAAGGAGAAGACAGTTATCTAGAAGCCAAGGAGAGAAGCCTCAGAAGAAACAACCCTACAGATACCTTCATCTCAGACTTCTAGCCTCCAGAACTGTGAGAAAATAAATTTCTGTTAAGTCAGCAGCATTTGTTAGGACAACCCAAACAAGCTAATACAAATAATTTTTTTTAAATCCACACTATGTATCCTATCAATCTGCTCCATCTTCCTGGACTGAAGCAAATGGATTATATTTCCTGTTCTAGTCAAACTGGGTTCTCTGTGATGATCTCTTCCTTCCAATCAGATTCTCATTTTCCTTTCTATGAATTTTTGCCCAAATTTTCTATATTCAGAATCTGTTTATAAGATTGCATTTTTTTTTCTTTTTGATTCAGGTCTTCCCCAACAAGTATTTCCAGTTACACTACTCATCCTTCTACTTTCCAGTACAGCCTGGTGCTTGCCAATCTGTGCATGTTTAGCCATGCACTGACTAAATGAAAAATGAAGGCATTCATTAAAGTAAAAGGTATTCATTATAAGTATAAAACCAATCTAAGATTAATAATGAGTAGTAAATTTTGTAATATACTGAAATCTTAATTAACTTTTCAATACTAATACAAATTTTAAACATAAATATTTTGGACCACACATTAAGGATGGGACTTCAAACTAGTCTTGGATAGTAAAATCATATGCAGTTTCTTGACTTCTACTTTATTTTATTTTATTTATTTTTTAGAAACAGGGTCTCACTCTGCTGCCCAGGCTGGAGTGTAGTGGTGCTATCATAGCTCACTGCAGCCTCGAACTTTTGAGCTCAAGCAATTGTCCTGCCTCGGACTACAGGTGCACTCTACCATGCCTGGCTAATTTTTAAATTTTTTGTAGAGATGAGGTCTCACTATTTTGTCCAGGCTGGTTTCGAACTCCTGGCCTCAAGAAATCATCCTGTCTTGACCTCCCAAAGTGCTGGGATTACAGCCACCACGCCCAGCTTGACTTCCATTTTAAATCTCTCATGGATGCATATAAGATAATAGGAATTTCATGTATAAAACCGTAGATTTGGGACTTGAAGAATATACAAAGAACCTGTTTAAGAAAAGGTTAATATTCCTGAATAAGATGTCTTGTTTTGGTGTAATTTAAAAGTTAATGCTGATTGGCAGGAATACTTTATATATGATCAGTCCAGGTACTTATAATACCCAATCAATTATTTTAAAAGATTCAGTTGTTGAAGTATATGTTTAAAGTGGGTTAGCACATTCTTCAAATTCATTCTAGGATTTTCCAATATTTTCATATTTAGTTGGTATTTAGACTCAAAGAGGCTCAAGTTTAAGATACAAACCTAGTAAAATCTTAAAACAAAATATACTATACATTAATGGTAAAATCTAGGTAAGTGTAACATGTATTTTCTACCTGTATCAAGAAGGTAATATCACAATTTCATACTTGGAGTTGTATTTATTTGTGAACAAGATGGCTAACAAAAGCATTTCTAAGAAAGACTCCTGGGAGCCACAGATAGAGGGTGTTTGTAACTTCTTGCAGGCTCCTTACCACTGACTTCTATCAGGTACTCAGGAGAAAGACTAGAGGCAGGGAGGGAGACGAGAGAAAGGATCCTGGATAAGGGGAGAGGCCACCATTGGGGGAAAGTCATAATGCCTGGCCAGGACCCTTCTCCTCCATGGGACAAAAACATTAAGCCACTGGAAGAAGAATCAAATTCTGTCCTTCCCCACTTCCCTGGACATAGCTGAAGACCTGTTATGGCTGGGGACGAAGAGAATAAAACTCTGTAACTCTGTGGGAGGAACACAGGTCTGGACTCAGAGGTCTCTAGTCTCTCAGAGAAAGGCAGGAAAACACTACACAAGACTCTCAAATACACAAGGCTGAATTTACCTGCTACTGGGAGAGGGGTGGGATTACTGAGAAAGCCTTACTCCTGAGACACTGAGACACAGGGCTTACCTAAGACAGGCTGGACAAAGACAACAGAGAACCTCCTCCTATCCTCTACCACCAAGCTGACAGCAGCCTTCCACTGTGAGAGGTCAAAACTCTAGAGACAGATCTCCTCTGAGGAGCACACACATAAGAAAGGTCAAAAGATGAGTGTGGAACAGCAAGAAAAATACTCTAGCAACCCAGCCCCAACCTTAAGCACAAAGTAATGTAAAGGCTATGATACACTCATGGTAACCACAGCAACAACAAAATCCAAATCCAGTTCAACCCCTGAGAAGACTGACTTAAGTCCCATACTAATAACCTAGCAGAAGAAGAATCATGCTCATTTCTAGGAGGAAATATTATTTACCATTACTGTCCTACACACAACATCTGACATTCAGTAAATTATAGGATGTATGAAAAAGCACGGAAAAAAACCCCTCACTACCAAGAGAGAAAGCAATCAACAGAATCATACTCAGAGATGAAACTGATGCTGGATATATCAAACAAAGAACTAAGATAGCCATGTTAAAGGCTTTAATGGAAAAGGAGGATATCATGCTTGCTCAGATTGTGAATTTTAGTAGAGCAATAGAAACTGTAAGAATCAAATGGAAATGTTAGAAATAAAGAACATGATTACAGAGATGAAGGATGCTTTTGACAGGCTCAGTGAAACTGACACAGCTTTATGAAAAGTCAGCAAACATGAAAACAGATGAATAGAAACTAGCCAAACTGAAACACAAAGAGAGAAAAAAAAAACAGTATCCAAGACATGAAGGGCCATATTAAACTAACACGTGTAATTGGAATCACAGAAGGAGAAGAGGGCAGAAGACATATCTGAAGACATAAAGGATGAGTATTTTCAAAAAATAAAAATAAAAGACATGAAACCACAGATCCAAAAAGCACAAAAACTTTAAATACAGAGGAACAAAAATAACAATTACAATAGTCCCCCCTTATGCATAGTTTTGCTTTCTGTGGTTTCGGTTACCTGCAGTCAACCAGTCCAAAAATATAATTAATATATTAAAATAAGCTATTTTGAGAGGGAGAGAAAGACCACATTCAGGTAACTAATTATACATAATTACTGTATATTATCATTATTCTACTTTATGATTAGTTATTGTTGTTAATCTGTGCTTACTTTGTAAATTAAAATTTATCACAGGTATGTTTGTATAAGAAAAAACATAGTATACAGGATTCATTATTATCCACAATCACAGGTATTCACTAGATGTCTTGGAGCATATCTCCCATGGTTAAGGGGGACTACTATATAAGTAGACTTCTAAATAAAACACTTCTCAACTCAGAATTCGACATACTGGGAATATATTCCTGAAAATAAAGGTGAAATACAGAGTTTTTCAGACAATCAAGAGCTCAGAGAATTTATTACCAGCAGACACACACTACAAGAACTATTAAAGGAAGTTCTTCAAATGAAAGAGTATGATCCCTGACAGAAATGTAGATCTACATAAAGAGATGAAAGCATCTGGAAATAAAATGATAGATAATTTTATTAAAGGCAATTCATAGGAGAAATAAGTTTTTTAAACAAATGTTGTTCAAACAACTGGATAACCACATACAAAAATAAATAAATCTCAACCCATATCTCATATCCTATATAAAAATTAGCTAAAACTATAAAACTTCTAGAAGAAAATCTTTGTGACCGTGAGTTAGGAAAAGATTTCTTAGATACAGTACCAAAAGCATGGAACATTTAAGAAATTGATAAAAGGGGCTTCATAAAATTAAAACCTTTTCCTTAAATAACACTACTAAAAATAAGAAGAGATCTTGGAATGCAAAGATGGTTTAACATACAAAAATCAATATACATAGTAACAGAATGAAGGGGAAAAAACCCCACATAATCATTTTAATTGAGGCAGAAAAATCATCTGACAAAACTTCAATACCCTTTTATGATTTAAAAAAACTCAAATGAGGCATAAAAGTAAACCACTGCATGATAATGCACATGTAAATGCACTTATCACTATTGAATTATACACTTAAAAATAGTTAAGATGGCAAATTTTGTTATGTATATTTACCACAACTAAAAAAGAAAAGGCTACACAACGTATGATTTCCTTTATATGACATGGAAAAAGTAATAAATAAATCAGTGGTTCTCAGGGAATGGGAGTGTGTAGAGGAGCTGACTACAGAAGAGCAAGAGATAATTTTTTGAAGTGAAAGAACTTTCTTTTACCTTGATCATGTTGGTGGCTACACAATTGCACAAATTTGTCAAAACTAATAAAACTGTCCACTAGAGAGGGTGAATCTGTAAGCAAATTGTACTTCAAATAAAAAATATCATACTACTAAAAGAACAAAAAAAGCTTGTAAGCACTCTTCAATGCTCTTTCTGTGACTGTAGAATTACAAATAATCAGAAGAGTTGGAAAGTCAGGCCTTAGACTGGGTAGAATGGTCTCTAAACTACTCCATTTATGTCTGTATTTGTTGGCATGGGAAAAGACTGGGCAGGCTGGAAGTAGAATGGCTGTGCCATATAATTAAAGTTTTTTTTAAAAAAGGAGGTAAATGTGCCTCTAGAAATGGTGACAAGCAGTAGATGGGAGAAGTAGGATTAAAGAGGCAAGGACATGCAGAAAGGAATGGGTCACTGACAAGGCATAATAAAAAAGTGGTTTGGGGCAGTAAGAGATTGAAGCAAGGCCTCTGGAAAGGGAAAGAAAAAGATGAAGAATATAAAGTCTTAATACATTAATTACAACTTGTTTACTTCCTTTCCATGAACATGTCTTGAGTCCCTAATATATGAAGTGTGATCTGGCCCCAGATAAACTGCCTAATGAACTCTCATTAACCATTTTTTCTACTTGACTCTGCAGAGCCCAAAGTAGTGCTGATTGCACTTAAGAAAATAAGAGTTGAAGTAAATTTTCATATGAGATACTTTTATGCATAGTATACAAAAGTACAATAAACTATACCCTCTGAGACTTAATATTCCTGAAATAAGTACTATAGAAGAGCAGTTAATGCTAAGTTTTTATGTTTCTACATTTTCTTATACTTGATTCCAAAGTAAATAAATATGTACTTTTGAGGCTATTTTGTAATATCAACCAAAATTTTATCTGTGTTGGTAAATTTGAATCTTTCAGAGAACATTCTTGCTTCATCTACTTTATGAGCTTCTCCTTTAATAATCCATCTTTCTAAAGCAGTGTGAAATACAACTTAGGAAATAAAGTGTTTTTGCTGTTTATCAATCTTTCCTGTTCTCTTTGTAGCTTCTTCACATATTTCTTTCATCAAGTATATAAATGCTTCTGTTAGAATACCCTATATAATTTCAACTTATAATAAATTCTAAAGGGTATCATGAAGGAAGTTCTACATGTGAACTATCTCATATGTTTGTTCAATCTTCACACACCCTCATACTCTCACATTAATTTTGAAAAACATTCCTTTCTTTAATCTTCAAATCTAAGATATCACATCCCTCCCCCATTACACTGATTTTTAGCAGTAATACCTTGGTATTAATTCTGACACCCAGATTTTAAGTTAGCATCTTACATTTCAGGAATACTTGTTTAAAAATGTTGGAGTTCTCTGGCTGCGAATTTGGTCCTTTTTTTACAGGTTACAATTTTGGTAGTTTTACCTTAAGTAAATTGTTCACAAAGAAATGACTAAATTGTTTAGCTGGGAATACCAGTGATTCAGAAGATATATTGAAACACTACTATGATCTCATGTCTGAATGCTAGTATAAGGGCAAAACAATTCTTTATTCTTGTGTTGGGTAAAGTTTCCCTTCGAAAACGACCAGCTGGCTTCCTGTTGGGCTCAAATCTAGAGGGAGTTCAAAACACTCCAAAAACATTATTTGTAAGGTTCCTTAAACTGGAATTTCAGTTTTTCCTTTATTTAAAGTCAAAGTTCTATGAGAAAGTATTAAACTTTATTAAATTAGTTATGTCAAATCACGAAGAAAAAGTACTTCTAAAGACTATATAACAAAACAAGAGTCTACTTCACGAGCAATACACTTATTTAACCTGTGGAGTGAACTCTGTATGTGAACGGTCACTTGCAAAGCCTAAGAAAGCTGCCTCTCTCCCATGCCTTCAGGGCCCAGGACCTGTCATCAGAATCTCTAGAAGGGTAACTAACCTTTGCATGTACTTTCTAGGAATGTTAATTACGTGGAACTGAGAAAAATATTCAGATAATCTTTAAGGAGGATTTAAAAATAGGTTGCAATAGGCTTTTTGGTCAACATTATTCTCTGCATCAGCCATGAGGTCAATTCCTAACTATGAGAGCACTCAACAACACTGCCTGCTAGTTTGTCTCCTCACTTCCCATCCCACAGCTGTGAATGCAGAAGCAGCCCACATTGACTTAACTTGTGTGCCACTTTCTGGTTAGGTGCTGTCACATCAGCCTGTTAGACCCACACTAGTTCTCCTTAGAAACTAATGGTATCTTCAACAGTTTAGGGTCTGAATTTTTCTTAATAAAATTTAAGTTGTCCTTTTAAAGGAAAGAAGTACCTCCTAAATGAAAACAGAGTAGTAACCTTATATTGTTTATAAATAACATTTATCGTCAAAAGGACTTGAATGAGTAGTGATTTCAGGTCCTGTCAGGCAAATAGCCTAGTATATGAAGAGATTTTTCTCTCAAAACTTACTGTAGTTTTGGCAACTCATTAACCTCCTAATTGGAGTACTCCTTGAGATCCTCTTAGCAGATGTTTACATTGTTCAGTTCTTGTTACTTCCATTGACACCTACTTTTAAACACTGCTTCTGACCCTAACTTTTAAAAAAATGTATGCCTTGATAATCCCCCAGGTCTTACTTTCCATCTCAAATTCCTTCCCTGACTTACAATCCATCATCTTTGCACATAGCCTGGCATTTCTGGATTAACACACAATACAGAAACTGATGGCTAGGGATAAACACATTATGACACATGTTTGCTAACAAAGTTCCAGTTCCTATAGTGAACTAGAAATCACTTGGTCATATTCTGGGAAACATCATGTTTAGAACTGAAATGGAATTTAAGTACTAACACTTTTAATAAACAAACATTGGCTTGGAAGAAAATCCCAGACATAGAAGTAGTTTTTAAAGAAACACTGATCACCAATGTTACTGAGGGCACAAAACGATAATAGTGGGCTGAAAAATGTGGACATAAACTGCGGAGTCAAAAAGTCAATCAGAAGAGCTGGACTCTGAATGTAATAGAGTTATAAGAACACCTTAAACCATTTATTTTACAAATATTACACATATAAAAAAAGAGGCATATATTAAAATCTATGTCCAAGTTAAGTCTAAAAGAGCTGTTATAGTCATAGTTTAATAATATTTTTTCTTGGTAGTACGCAAAATAATAAAGTGTCTTATAATCAAAGTCATCTCAGATCAGATAAAATACGGAATTTTACTTAGCTCTAGTAAAGAAAGTGAAGCACCACTGACTTTCTATGGAAGTATAAAATTAACACATTGACTGCCACATTAGAGAAAAATATTTTTCCATGGTCTTTTATTACAAAAATAGAATAAAAACTTCCTAAACAACAACAAAAAAAATCTTTTCTAATTTAATGAGAAATTTGAGGAAAAATGAAATATTTTGACTTCTAGTGATTTAATCCACATTTTCAGAATTTATCAATGTTAACTGTAACAATAAGAACATCAACAAGTAAGATTTTCACAGGCCAACTGCAGAGTTTTGCCCAGATTTTGCTACATGAGGCCCTGGGTCCCAAACTAGGATGAGTTAAACAAAACTCACATGGCAGTTAATGTGTTAATCTGAAACAAATTACTTCAAAATGTATAATATATGCCTTTTTTAGCCTACAAATATTTGAGTTGTGAAAAATTCTGTTAAATACATACATCAAGCAAGAATCAATTGTTGAAACATTTGGTTAAAGTGCAGGCTGAAGTCTCATGATTTGGTTCAGACTGTGGCTCCAGTCATTTGCTAGTTATGGGCCTTGGGCAAGTTATCTAATCTCGCTAGTTCTCAGTTTCCTCATCTATAAAATTAGGATTAATAACAACTATCTTCATAAGGTAATTCTGTGGAGCAAATAGCCTATGTAAATATACCCTTGAAGAAAACAAAAAATAGACACTCAAATGTTAGTACCTTCTGTATATGTACAGTCAATAAAGAATCTTGAAAGAATCTTCAGTGAGCTACGAAAAAGATAAAAAGATTTAACGTTAAATATTTTAAAGGGGCTCTTTTTGATTAGTGATGTCAATAACTGAAATAGATGTAATTTAAATCAAACCCACCTCAGGTATATACTCAATGATTTATATCATCCTCCTTAGGCACTATAGATGTATTACTTACAAGTTTAAACCTTTGCTGTAGACCTCAATAAATTTAGCAAGTTAAGGAAGGAGAAAATAAGTAAATAGAAATGATTCTCAAAAGTGGTATGGTTGATTTTTGCTTGTGAGAGGGGAGAGGGGAAGCATTGAAATCTGAATCTGAACCACATCATGTGTACCTTGTAAAAATATCCTACACTTCAGTGCATAGTTTCCCATCTGACTTTAGAGAACACAAAAAAATCTAGCTCTACCTCCATTTTTATTCACTATAATGAAGAGTCACATAAGCAGCCCTTAGAAATGCCTTGGCTACTATAACTGTGCTCCTAGCATTTCTATGTGCTGATGAGTAGCTCCCACTATAGGTGGTTCTGTACTGTCACATGTGCTAACATCTGAGCACTGCTTGCCTGGCTGGCATAGTGTCTTCTGTGGTCTTTGCCATGTGTCCTAATGTAGCTGTGGCTATACAAGGGGTCTCAATTTCACTTCCACCTTATATTCTCACTGCTGTCTCCTACCTACAATACTCTAAAGCCTCTAAAGAGAGTCCCTTCGAAAATTTAAAGCAGCCTATTCTCTTTAAGATAAATGTGGATATCAACTTCTTGCTCAAAGATATTTGTGAAAGGCTCAAACTGCTTTACAGTGTTTTAAATATTTTAATATAAATCATAGTTTCCCTGCATCAGTGAATTTGGAAGGTTGGAAGTCAGAAATGAGGGGAGGGAATAAAAAGCTATTCAGTGGACCTACTGCTAGTTCCTACGTGAGAAGAAAAAAGAATTAACCCAAGGTGATACTGTGAATTATGTATCACTATATTCATACATGTCAATATTTGTGATGATTTCCCTTTAAAAAAAAAAAACCCTGACCAATGACTAAAAGCTTCGTTTGGAAATTTATTCACAGCATGATGTTAGATTATCCTACCAGTAAGATGTCTTCAGGAAACTAGCCTTACATACTAAGTAAAAAATTATTTTTCTTTCAACTCTTATGAATATACATCTATCTTTTGCAAAGAGATCAATTAATTTCAAGCCTGTTCTCTTATAGTGTAATAGTGTTATAATCATTATAATCTATTCAAGACAGAAATGAATAATTTTATATGTCTATAATCTGATTTAGTTTTTATTTATTTATTTTTTTATTTCAGCATATTATGTGGGTTGATTTAGTTTTGAAGGCTGAAATACCTCTGTTCCTTTGCAAGGTAGGTCACTTAAGGAAAACTTGCCCTAAAAATTGTGTAGCACAACATTTAGTATTGTTGGGGAAAAAAACATTATAAATAATAGAAATTACTCTAGGTACTGGCAGAATTGAAAAAATGATTTACAGAGATTTTACCAAAGCTAAAATTTGCTAAAAATATATGGACAATTTTACAGTAAAACTTCTGTTTCTCAATCTCCTGTCATGAAAACTTTGCATCTTTTAGAAAACAGTAGTAACACATAATTTCATTGGCCATTATTTGATACTCAGAATCAGAGAACTTTTGTATTTCAGTTTAAAGTTGTTTCTAAGAGGCCAGAATCAAAAGACATAATTTTAAGTTACTTAAATGTTAGAGTAATAGCATGAACAAAATTTTACTTGTTTCTATTATTACCAGAATCATCACCAACTTCCTTTATTTAATGCATATATAAACTGTGTAAATAATATGCGAAAGTAAGGGCCAGATCAAAAGTATTATGCAAATTAGCACTAAGGAAGGGGAGATGATAACAAGTGAATAGAACTCAGAATTAATAATAGCTTAGTCCACTATTGATTGCTCGGCTATTATCAAGAGAGGCTTTTTTGGTTTCCCTTCTAAAGCCTTCCCGATCAGCTTGGATGGAAGCAAAAGCCTCATATCTCTGAGAACTAACTTCACTGGCCAACGTGATGAAGTCTGGATGCACTCTAACTCCAGATTAGTTCAGCAAGAGTCACCACTTTAGCTACAGGAAGATGATATAAGTGAAATCTCTTTTAGCAGGATATTTGCTTTGTTGTCTTTTGGGTAACAGTGACAGTCTTGAGCATATTCATCACAAAAACTCAGTTTCCCTTGACGATATACCCTCTTTTGTAGTCTGTGACTTTGAGAGGATTTTTCTTAGTGTGAAATTGTTACATATATCTGGACCATGATTGGGCTTCATTTATATACTAAGCTTCATTAAAACTAAGTGTGAATTAACTAACACAGACTATTAAATCCAATTGCTGTAATGGATGGGGACTTTGTCTTCCATAAAAGAAAAAGAGCTTGGCCTTGAATTAAGACTCCTGCCTTAAGGTTTTTCCAACTGAACTATGTTTTTTTCATATGTGCTATTCCTCTGCTCCATTACCTTATGGATAATCTACAACTGGCTGTATGCAGTCATATATAAAGTTGTGGAGAATGCCACGCAGAGATCACTAAAAAATCGATGACAATTTTTCAACTAGTTTGAAATATGAATCAACAAAAATTAGTGATAATCAGATTATACTAATCAGAAATGAAAAGTTGGGACCAAATCCTTGAATAGTCTGGTAAAGTACGGATTAAATAGATTTAAATTATTGTTCCAAAGGCCTTAAACATCATAGCAAAACTTGTAAAACATATTTCAAAATAGAGAATGGCTACAAATATGGACAGACTAATAATTAAAGTAAGAAGGATATTTACATTTCTTTTTGAAGATATGAAAATAACAGACATCCATGTCATTAATACACAAAGTTGAAAGACATGACTTTGTGGCGATGGATGACTGCATGCTTTTCCTGTATTTATATGAAAAGCAAATAATTTCCTAACACATATAAATGTAAATATCTGTGGAACTACTTCAGACCCTTTGCTAGGCTTCTTTTATACATGAACACGGATTCCACTAAAATCAGGCTCTTAGTCCTAAAATGTGCTTCTGAAAGTTTTACTTGGTTTATTAACAGCTTTTAGAAAACCAGCTGCAATGACCACATATCCCAAAAGCTTGAGAGGAGCTTGTAACGTACACATTATGTTCACCAATTAGTGAACTGCTTACATAAAATGCCTAGTTTTATGAACTTGTGATGACTGATGATTTTTTCCTCATATTTCAACCAGTTAAATTATATCTCTGTGATTATTACTGATTTATAGAAAACAAACTAAAGCCTTAGGAGAAACTCTATGTAAATACAGATCTGGAAGTCTAGCTTGCCATGCTGAGTATTCTTCAAGAATCATATTAAAATGACTTATGGAAAATTTCATATACAACCTAAAACATGTTAATCTTTTCAAAGTAAATTACTCTTTCAGATTCATTTCTGTAAGTGAATAAAGAAATTCAGGAAGAATGAAAAACTTAGATTACATTAAAGTACTTAACACTATATTCACAGAGGATCTTAACAGTGCTAAACAATATTCTTATAACAGTCAGAAGTAGCTCTTCCTCAAAATTTTTAGCAGTTGAGCACCATAGGACAAAATTCTATAAAATTTGGGCACTTATATATTTTGACTCTTGGGTTTCATTTGGAAAAGAAAGATGTAAAATAATAAAAGAACTTCATTTTCTATCTGCATTAAGATTTGCATTTCTAATTTATTTAGACATGTAATGCTAGTATTTTGATGATCATGTATAACTAAACAGGCTATCAGTTTGTGTAATTTCTCAACTTAATTCAAGCAATCGATGAACTAAATATAATAAATCAAGTGTATTTATTGTCTTTTATGTATCTAATATTTTGGAGGACACAGATGTATAAGATATCTCCTTCATCATCAAGGACTTTCTACCTTAACTGCAGGGGGAAAAAATCTAATAAATAAGGAAAAATTAACCAATTACCTGATTCAACAAATGTTTATTGCATATCTATATATCAAGTACTCTACTGGACAATGTGATTCAAGTATGCATAAGCATGGCTATTGTCCTTAAGAAGCTTATAGGCTAGTAAACTAGAAGTATCTTTATCTCTTCCTATTCCTTTACTCTCAAAGCTAAGTTGTAAACAATCCTCTCATTTCTTCCATCCTAATCATTCTCTATAGATTTTTTTTACTTATTACTACCATGACCTCAGATGAGGGCACTAAACACCCAACTGCTTCAAGGCCAAATGAGATGTCCCTCCCTCTGCTTATGGGCTCCCTCCCCACTTTACTAGGCCAACTTCTGTTCACTGGCAGGATGTGTGAGGTCTACACTTATGACCCAGCCATACCACCACCTCTTCCCCTCACTCTGATGTTTTCTTTCATGACACTTTTCATAACAGTAATTATACAGTTATGTCATTATTTCTCTTACTCCCTCTCCCAAGTTTACCACATTAACTGCCATGTGAGTTGTATTTAACTCACGCTAGTTTTGAGCCCAGGGCCTCGTGAAGCATGTGTTACCTCACACGTCTCTTCAAGTTGCATATAACTCATGCAGAGAAACAATAAAAAATAACAAATTTTTCATTAAATTAGAAAGGATTGTTTTGTCTTCAAAATGTTTATTCTATTTTTGTAATAAAACACCGGGGCCCAAGGAAAAACATTTTTTTTCTAGTGTGGCAGTCAGTGTGTTAAACACCATGAGACCAGAGACTTCTTTTTGGTTCACTGATGTATCCATGTGTGGTGGCACTCAAATATTTGTTAAAGGAGTGTATAGGAATTGTAAGATCAAAGTATTGAAATAGTCATGAAGAGAACTTGGGGGCTCTTTGGAGTTTCCAGAGCACCTGATGGATCACTACCTCTGCATCATCCACTCTGCTTATATATTCTACTGCATCATGAAGCTCCTTGAGGGCAATCTTACTCACCCTTGCACTGGCACAAAGACACGTCCATAAATGATTCTGAACTAATGAGTATTGAAATGGACCTATGCATGGATAACTGCCAGAAAGAGCTGGTCATGCTTAGTTTGATCACCGATTGCTTATGTTATGAGCTCATGGTGATTTTACATACATAACTTGTTAAATGATTTCCAATTCATGTGATTATACATATATATATACACATACATACAAAACACTCCACAAAGATAATCATGCCTTCCAACTGCTCCCAGCCTCTGGATATGTTTCAGAGTGACTAATTTACAATAAAACTACTTTTGACATCCTTACCTTCAACTAAAATTTAAAACCTACTTTTGAATCATTCAGGGTCTATAACAACATTTAACAGACTACCTTTGAAGCTATGTTGCAAGTTTCAACTTGCTGCTCCCAAGAAATGACTTTTGTTACAAGGCCCTTGTAGAGTTGCCATGCCCTGACATCCAACTCTGAGAACTTTTAGGACAAACGTTTCTAATGTTTGCTGCTGCTGCTGCTGTGAGGGTTTCAGAAACATAAAGCTCAGCTCTAAGCAGAACTAAAACCTTTAGCTAGCTAGTTAGTAAACACAAAATCTGTATTCTTAGCTATATTATTAAATCCACAGACTAAAAAAGAAAGAAAGAATATAACATAAAGAAAGTCTACTGTGGCCTAAACTCATGTAAATTACCCAAATCTAAGATTCCCTAATAATTTTGCTTTGCAAATATAACCTATCAGTTATATATAATCAAGAATACTATGAGTACATATACATATATAATACACATACAAGAATATACACTAAACCTTGCTAAGATATTTGTCAATGTAAATAATTATAAAACAAACCTGACCATGTTTGACTTAAATGCATATAGTATGTTCTGAAATTAATTAAATGCCTACAGACTCAATATTCACTGGTAAATTTTGACTACAAATTTTAAAGATTTATAACCTATTTTTGTGACAAATAATAAGTATTGTTAATTATCATCATCTTGAAATTTGGTCTCCATATGACTTAAAATTTCTTCAAGACAGGTTAGGGAAAGATTGAGGCAGAAAAGCAAAGGATTAGAGTCAAGTTCTAATTCTAGTATCTATAGATATTAGAAAAATTCCCTAACTTCCTCATGCTTCAGACTTTTTCTGAAAAATCAGAAATTGTATCTGTTCTACTTCTCATGAGACAATTGTAGAACAGAGATAAAATGACAATATAAAAACATAGGATTGAATATAAACCCAGCTAGGCCCTTTAATGGACTTCCATATACACCATGCCAACTAATCTTTAGAAGTACTACAGATAGTGCACAGAGCCCAGCATTCAGAGTTTTGAACTGAAATTGCTAAATAAATTGACTCTTACAAGATGATTTCTTAAGGAAGAACAACAAGAAAGATGATCTTTCATTTGATATCACTGAATGTCAGTAAATTAAAAGCAAGGAGCATTCTTCCCGGGCCTTTTTGCTTTTCTTTCCTATAAATTAGTCTAGAACTTATATTAGACTAAAAGGTGTGATTCATACGTGAGATATGAAACAATACTATTGGAAGTTGAAGTATTAAATGTCTATACTGTTATACTGTTAGTATATAGTAGTATATCACTTATTAAATGCTTACATCTTTCTTTTCCCAAAATGGCATATATCACGTCACCATTTTCCATTGGTTGATACCATGTTTCAAATAGAGCCACTAGGCAGAACGAGTTTTTTTCTGTTTGCTGGTTATGATTTAATACTACTAAAATCCATTCCCAAGTATAGAATATTTAATTCAGCCTGTAAGACTAGTTATTAATCTACAAGTTAGTTATTAAATAGCATTATAGTCCAGAAATTTATTTTATTGTAATTCATTCCAGGATATTATAAAGTTATGCAATCTCTTGTGTTAATGCTCTGATTTTAAAATACTCTACTGCTGAAAAGTAGTAACTGATAAATCACACATTTTGAATCTATAGTGCCATCTGGAAGGAATTTGAGTAATTTTAATTATGTATGCACATAATACAAAAGCACAGGACACTACTTTTTCCTAATGTCCTTTTTAAAGACAGAAATGGCTGATCTGCCTTACATAAGAGGTTCTTTCATGTAGCACAGTAACATTACCAGTGTCTTGATAAGTCAGTCCTAAATCTCATACTCAGACACAGAAGACCACAGAGAACCATCTTATTCATTTCTTAGACTAAAGGCAGGATCACTTTAAGATAATTAAGAGAAAGGGATTCAGAAATCATTATCTACCTACTCACCACTTTTAGGTAATAGATGAGGAAACTGTAACTCAAAGGGATGAAATCATTTGCTCAAGTGAATACTACTGGTGGCATAGCCAGAAGAACCCAAGTACAATCCTTTTATTTTTGAGAGGGAGATGATGGTAAAGTGTTGTATTTTTAGAAACCAACAAAATGATGACAAACCATTATATTATTCACATTTCCTCCCAGGAAATTATTCTCTCCTGAATTTAATCACGTTCAGAATGCATTCTATAAACTGTCCTCATAACAAAATGGGAAATGATACAAGAAAGCCCTTCTAAGTTTTAAATACCAGGAAAGTAATACTGTTAAGGTAATGACTAATACTACTATATTTCTTCATTATTTCTAAAGCACATCTTCACTAACTTTAATATTTGCTTTCTATAACAGATTGGCTAGAAGAACACACATACTGTATTAGATGCTATGGTATTTTGGGGAGGAAGCAAGCTTTCTCTAAATATTTTAATCAAAAATAACTTTCTGGTATTAGATTCCATTTTTGGTATTAAGAAAACCAGTAGGGGTAAGAGAAACCAGGTTGAGAATTATTTTTAAAAGAGCTTTATTTTTATTAATGCTTATACAAAAAATTTTTATCAATAATTTCCTGATTATCCTCAAACTAGCTCACTGTTTACTTTTTGCATGAGACTAGTATTTCCAAAATATTATTCTTGCTACAGTATTCAAACATATGTGAATAAAGTTTAATAAAGTCAATATTAAATGCTCAATAAAGAATACCACCCCATGGACCAATTTATACCATTTGTAGCAACAGTAGATATGAATACATACATAAAATGCTTATGTGTTTTATGAGAGCAAATCATGAAAGTATTAAAAGGAGCAACTACAGGGACAAACTGAGTTAGCAAGAGAAAGGTCTCTTCTATAGTTCTCATTCCTACACAAGTTTAATAAGTTAACAAGCTAAACAAAAAATGAGTGGGTTTTGTGATGTACATAACAGCAAGAGTAGCTGGGTCTCTGGTGATGTGCACAAGACTCATCTCAAGCTATTACATGTTTGCAAAGTGAGGCATACAAAAATGCAACACTCCGATTTCAAATGCTTTCTTGATTGCAACACTCCTAACCTAGGACTATGCTCATTCCTTTTTAGATAGCATATAGAAAAAGTTATAAAGCAATCGTTTAAATATTAATATGGCTATTTAGAAAATATATTTTAAAGTATTTGCTTACAAATATCAGATTATAAGCTTCAATCTCTAAATTCACTTTGATTTGTCTTTTAATACTATAACTCAGTAGGAACAAACAGTAGAAAGTAGAGATTTGACAACAATTTTAAAGCTTGGCGGTGGAGCCATTATCTGATAATTCATGTGCTATCTTCAAGCTTTGACTTAAAAAAATTGGTTGGCTAATATATGTGGAACAGAAAATGTTATACAATTACTTCCCAAAATATGTTATGAAAATGAAATTGTACAAATGAAACCAAATTCTTCAGGCTCTAAAGAATATTCTATGTGTGAATTTTAATTTTAACGTAAACATTTTCCCCTTATTTAGTAGATGAGCACTTTCTTTTTGATCTTTTTACTGTGATATGAAACAAGTGTTTATGAAATCTCTATTCTTACAAGTAATCCTATTTTTAATAAAAATAGTACTAAGATTTCACCACTACCTATAACACAGTTTTACTCAGTGTTTATCGACGCCTAAATTCTGGACGTCTCTATACACTTGAACCTGTTTCTAAGAGTTTTTGCATTTTTCTTTAAACTGTATTTCATTGTATTTTTCATTTTCTTTCTTTCTTTCTTTTTTTTGAGACAGAGCCCTGCTCTGTCACCCCAGCCAGAGTGTAGTGGCATCATAGCTCACTGCAACCTCAAACTCCTGGGCTCAAGTGATCCTCCTGCTTTAGCCTCCCGAAGAGCTTAACAGACACATAACACCATGCATCTGTAATACACTAATTTTTCTATTTTTCGTATAGACGGGGTCTTGCTCTTGCTCAGGCTGGTCTTGAATGCCTGACCTTAAGTGATCTTCCCACCTCAGCCTCCCAGAGTGCTAGGATTACAGGTATGAGTCACTGTGCCTGGCCTGTATTTTTCATTTTCTATCATTAAAATTTGATAAGTTGGGTTACCCTTTATCTAAGAGGTATGAATAATTAAATCCCAACTAAATAAAAGGGGAAACCAGACATTTTTACTTTAGCTTTTCTTTAATTGTATAAAAGCTCTTAGTCAAATTAAAAAAAAATCAATGCAACGTTGCATGTAAATTATTCTTTATACAAGGATATTCATTGATAAATCAAATACAACTTCATTATCTTCCATTTTAAAATGTTACCTAATATCCATTCATAACTATGGGAAAGCATCTGTAAATTTCAAAATAAACAAAATCTTATGATTATAGTAACTATCAACAAAGAGACAGGCAAGAGTTACTATTTCTAAATTTTTCTTAGGAACATTTAAATATGCCTCACAACATCCCTGTGAGGTAGGGAGTTAAGTGTTCCCATATGACAACAAATGAAATTGACCAAGATATGAGTATCAGATTACATGTAGAAAAATGGCTATGTTTTAAAATATTAAAAGAAATGGAATCTATGAACCAGTTCCACTTAGAAGTCCAGGAAGATTAGGTTGCTTATTTTTCACTATCTTTATCAGGTATAACAGCTATTTTGATTCACAACAGAAATTTTTCTCCATCAAGGGCTTTTAAGTCTTCTGAAAATTAGTGAAGCAGGTATAATGCATTTTGCCAAAGGAGCAAAACATGAGATGCCATGCCAAGTCATTTTCTCTTCCTCTACATGGAGATAGCTTAAATGCGATCTAGGCACACACAGGACTTCAAGCAGTTAAGTGTCTTCTTCAAAGGTACTACTTCTTTTGACTCTTCAAAGTTAAAACTGTGATGATTGGATCTTTTTAAATCTTCACGTTTCTTCATGTTAGTTACTCTCTCTCTCAATCTATTTGCATCTTTTCAATTAGGATAAACTGTAGATCTTCTTCTTCCATGGGAAATGGTGACTCCAAGCTCCAAAACTAAAGGTGGTCACAGAAGTCATTCACCAAGGAAAATGGGCTGTCTCCACAGTAGGGGGAAAAAAATCTAACTTGGAGAATTGATCTTTTCTGACTTTCAAAAAAACTATCCAGTAGGCATCAGGATGTTAGGGAGCAAAGAGGCCAGCTTTTCCACAAAAAGAAAAAACGTTCAAGCAGAAATGTTTTAAAAAGTGGTAATGGAGATGGGCGTGGTGGTTCACGCCTATAATCCTAGCACTCTGGGAGGCTGAGGTGGGTGGATCATTTGAGCTCAGGAGTTTGAGACCAGCCTGAGCAAGAGCAAGATCCCATCTCTACTATAAATAGAAAGAAAATTAGCCAAACAACTAAAAATAGAAAAAATCAGCCGGGCATGGTGGCACATGCCTGTACTCCCAGCTACTCAGGAGGCTGAGGCAGGAGGATCTCTTGAGCCCAGGAATTTGAGGTTGCTATGAGCTAGTGATGCCATGGCACTCTAGCCCAGGCAACAGAAACTCTGTCTCAAAAGAAAAAAAAAAGTGGTAATGGGGGAAAAGAAAGAGAGACTATTTAGGTATGTGATGTTTTCTCCTTATCACTTACTGCCCACAATAACTCTCTCTCTCAAAAAAACCCAAAAACCCAAAAAACAAACAAACAAAAAAAACCCCAAAAGATAATATGTCTAGTATTAGTTCAGGGCTTGACAATCTGGTTGGTCCCATGGGTTTCAAGACTTCTAAGTACAGTTAAAGCTCAGCTGGCTACCTTACTTGCTATGGAACCGAAGACTTTATGACCATATGCAATAATGACAGAACAGTTTATCTACACCTTAGTAAGTTGAAAAGATATGACTACCACACAGTAGCAGTGTTCTTGGACTCAGGTGACACCCCATGATATGGTTTCTTCACATAACTTAATGAATTACTAATATCCATTCTCTATATCTCTATGATTTCAGAGACAGAGAGGCCTTACGTGATCTTTTTAATAGTAACTTAGCTTGTGAATAAAGCATACCCTAGAATGATCCAATTATAAAAAACTATTAAGCCGCTGGATCAAATATGCTGTCTAAAGACACTCTTACTAACATGTAGTTCCATTAACCTCATGTTATAGACGCCAGTGCAGCTATGAAGGGAATCTTTCTCCATAACTATGTCTAAGGTTTCATATTACATGTCATGGAGAACTTCTATTGTTAAAAATTTTTTAATTGAAAAAAAAAATCCTTTGGTGCCCCAGATAAATGAGACTAAAATAATTTGGATTTATTATCAAAGAGCCAGAAAATAACAAATGCTTGTGAGGATATAGGAAAAGGGGAATGCTTATACACTGTTGGTAGAAATGTAAATTAGAATAGCCACAATGAAAAACAGTATGGAGGTTCCTCAAAAATCTAAAAATAGAATTACCATATGATCCAACAATTCTACTGCTGGGTATACATCCAAAAGAAAGCATATCAGTATATCAAAGAGATATATATCTGTATTACCATGCTTATTGCAGCACTATTTACAATAGCTAAGATATGGAAGTGTCCATCAATGTCCATCAATGGGTGAATGGATAAAGAAAATGTGGTATACAAAATGAAATATTATGCTGCCATAAAAAGAATGAAATCCTGTCATTTGCAATGACATGAGTGGAACTGGAGGACATTATGTTAGGTGATATAAGCCAGGCTCAGAAAGAAAAATGTCTCATGTTCTCACACATAAACAGGAGCTAAAAAAAATTAATCTTATGGAGTAGTGAATAGAATGGTGGTTACAGGATTCTTAGAAGGGTAGTGGGGAGGGGGAGATGAAGAAGGGTTGGTTAATGGATATAAAAATACAGTTAGACAGAAGGAATAAGATGCAGTTTTTGGTAGCACAACAGAGTGACTATAGTTAACAATAATATATTGTATATTTCAACATAACTAAAAGATATTTGAAATGTTTCCAACACAAAAAAAAGGATAAATGTTTGAGGTGACAGATATCCCAATTATCCAGATTTGGCCAGATTAGAAAGAAAGAAGTAAAACTGTCTCTAATTGCAGATGACATAATTTTGTATCTAGAAAATCCTAAGGAATCTACTAAAAAACTATTAAGACTAATAAATACGTTCAGCAAATTTGTAGGATACAAGATCACTATACAAAAATCAATTGTATTTTTATGTGCTAACAATGAACAATTCAAAAATGAGATTAATAATTCTACTTATAATAGCATCAAAAAATAAAATACAAATAAATTTAACAAAAGTGAAACATTATACTCAAAACACGGTTGAAAATAATTAAGGCAGCTCTAAGTAAATGAAAAAAAATTCCATGTTTATAGATTGAAAGAGTTAACATTAAGATGGCCATATGATCCAAATCAGTCTAAATATTCAACACAATCCTTGTCAGAATCCCAACCGGTCTCATTGCAGAAATCAACAAGGAAATTCACATGGAATTTTGAGGGACTAAAATTCATATGGAAATTCTAGGTACTCAGAAGAGTAAAAAAATCTTGAAAAGGAAAAACAAAGTTAAAGGAATCACACTTCCCAATTTGAAAGCTTACTACACAAAGCTATAGTAATTAAGAAGTATAGAATTGGCATCAGATACATCAATAGAACAGAATTGAGAGTCCAGAAATAAACCCTCACATTTATAGTCAACTGATTTTCAACAAGGATGCCAAGACAATTCAATGGGTAAAAGTAGTCTTTTTCAACATATGTTGCTGAAACAACTGGCTCGAGATGGGCCTCTATCTCACATCGTATACAAACTTAAAATGGATCAAAGACCTAAATGTAAGAGCTTTAACTACAAAACTCTTAGAAGATAATGTAGACTTTGTAAATCTTCGTGGCCTTGGATTAGGCAATAATTTCTTAGGACATCAAAAGCACAAGCAACAACAACAAAAAAATAGATGAATTGGACTTAACTAAAATTAACTTTTATGCTGCAAAGCATATCAAAAACGTCAAAAGACAACCCATAGAATTGGAGAAAATATTTACAAATCATTTATCTAGTATGGGGCTGATAACTAGAATATATAAAGAACTTCTATACCTCAACGACAAAGAGACAAACAACCTAATAAAAAATGGGCAAAGGATCTGAAAAGCTGTTTCTCCAAAGATATACAAGTGGACAATAAGTACAAGAAAAGATGCTCAATATCATTAACTATCAAGTAAATGTAAATCAAAACCACAACGAGATACCATTGCACATTTAACCAGGATGGCTATCGTAAAAAAGACAATACAAATGTTGGTGATGATGTGGAGAAACTGAAACCCTTATACACTGCTGGTAGGAATGTAAAATGCTGCTTTGCAAAATAGTTTAACCAAAGGTTAAAACAAAGAATTACCATATGACCCAGTGATTCCATTCCTAGGTATATATACCCAAGAGAAATGAAAACACATGTCCACAAAAACACAAATATGTGTCCATATACACAAATGTTTATAGCAGCATTATTCATAATAATAGTGGAACTTTCAAAAAGTAGAAACCAAAATGTCTATCAACTGATGAATGGACAAATAAAATATGGTCTATCCATACAATAAGAATATCATATTAGGCAATAAAAGGAAATGAAGTACTAATACATTCTACAACATGGACGAACTTTAAAAACACATGCTAAATGAAAGAAGCCAGTCACAATAGACCACATATCATATGATTCCATTTTTATGGAATGTTCAGAATAGGCTAATCTATAGAGACAGAAAGTAGATTAGTGGTTGCCTAGGGTAGGGGGAAGGAGAATGAGGGGGTGGAGAGTGACTGCTAATGGGTACAGGGTTTTTTTGGGGGGAAGTAATGAAAATGTTCTAAGATCCACCATGGTAATTGTTGCACAACTCTGTGAATCTACTAAAAATTGCTGAATTGTACATGTTAAATAAATAATTTAGTATGCAAATTATATTTCAATAAAGCTGTTATAAAAATAGTAATGCGAGCATTAACAGCTAAGTGGATCTTGCTAAAATTATGACACTAAACTAATTATTACTCAAATTAGTATCTTTGTTAGCCCCACTTAACATATGGTATATTTTTGATGCTTATTATCGAGTTATACCAACTTATTTGCCCCTCTTTGTCATTTCAGTAACAGGAAAAGCATATGCATTTATTTGTTCAACAAATTTATTCATTATCTATAATGCATCTAAAATGGCTAGAAACTAGATAGGCAAAAATGCAAGTTGATGAGACTTAGTTCAGAAGTTAAGAATCTAGTGGGGGAGTTAAATAAGTAATAGTACACATGTGTTGAACAATGATAAAAGCTGAGATAATAAGTATCTGAAAAGTGACACAGAAAACAACCCTTCTTGGAGTTTAGTAGAGGAAGGACTGCCTTAACCAGGACAGAGCCTAATGGTCAATGCCTCTGGAAACGTCTCTGCTCTACCTAGCCATTAGCAAACAGAGTTAATGAATATCTTTTCTCTGGAATCGCTTCCTCTTCTGTAAAAGGAAGTGGCTGGACTATGTAATAGCTAAAGTTCCCTCAATCTCCAAAGTTCTAATACCAACTTTTAGACTTTAATTCATGACAGTCACAAAAATTAACAATTTTGTCAAAATTGGATATGTGGACAAGCTAAACTGTAAATGAAAAATGGCAAACTGATAGAAAATAAAAGTACAATGTACCTTTATTTCAACTATTTAGTCACACCAACATTTTATACATTCTACAAGGAAGGTAGTCCCTGCAGCATGACTACTTTCAATACATTTTAGTGACTTAATTGTCAGCTTATTTTCCATATGAAATGTGCATCTAATATGCTATCCCCTCCTGAAACAAGAGTTGGGCCCAATCATTACAAAGATTCCTTTTGTAGATCCAGACTGGAAACCAGATGGGTTAGCTAGTCTCCATCCCTGTTTGGCTTCATTTTTAAAAATTTTACTATCTTTAAATGAACCTTGTATACCCCACTTTACCACACACCTCACCATTCCTTATTGTCATATATACCACAAATTTCATACACTTACATGGCTTGCCTGGCCTCTACCTAGGTTCACACCTTTATCTTGGCCTTTACTATTCTGGTAAGGGAAACAGATGCCTCTGGTAAGAGGAAAGATAAAAAGCCAAATCCAAAGAAAAACCATTTTCCCTACATCCTAAAGAAGAACTGTCCGTATCACATACCTCCCTTCCAATGGAAACCCCACTGTGGCATACTAAGAACAGAAATGCATGGAAAAAAAGGAATTTTAAAAAGCCCTCTTCAAGGAAGAGATCATAATCAATCTAGTATCAATCTGTTCCACAGCAAATGACCATACCTAACTCCTGCCAGTCATCTTGAAAATAGAAGCTGACAATCACTAGGAATGGATTCCCATTAGTAGTAACAGCAAGGCAGAAGTGGGGAAGGGTCTAATCCCCAATGGAAGCGGGTTAGTAGTGTCTTTATCTCACATAAAGAACAATATTTTTCCTCTTGTGAATAATCTATATCAAATGATAATTCCTGACAAAATGCTTTGGCAAATTTTATCATCATCCTCAAAATCTTTTAGAAGACTTTAGAAGAGAGTAAAGGTTAGTTCTTTAAAAATTCAAGATATGAAATTTAAGTATATCTATTCAGAAAGCTAATAAACGTTCTTTGTCGCTAAACTGTATTTTTTTATTGTATCTTATTTTATAATATATAAATTTCTTCTCAATTTCCAGATAATGCAGAACAGTATCTATTACCAAATTACTACAATACTTCTTATAAAATTCTCTGTTAACAATTATGGTAAAGGAAATTCTGACATCTCTAAATTGTTGAGTTATGATCTCTCACAAATTGTCTTTGCCTTCAAATTAATTTTGAAAAAACTAATCTAATTTTTGAGGTTTGATGGTAGAAAAATAATGATATTTAAGTCAATTATGATGTTAACAATAAAAAGAGAACATTACAATTTAAATTTTTCACTTGCAATTATATCAACGATAAAGTCACTTCTTGTAAAATCAAGTCCCAGCTTTACACACACAGTCTTATCCAAACAAAAACTATCCACAGAAATTATCTCTACTTTAGTTCATTACCATAATCTAAGTTTTTCTTACTACCTATAAAAAAGGAAGACAGATGCCACAGTGTGGAGAATATAGCATCTCAGAATTCTTAACAGCCATTCACTTTTTTCCTATTTGTATCATCTTCAAAGCAAAGTATAAACTATATTTAATTCAAGATAAAGCTCTTTTTTGTATTTTAACTTGTTTTGTTAAATATGAATATTTTTTATTTATTTTGGTGTTTTTGTACTTGAGTTAAAACGGTATGTAAAATTTCTGATGAAATTTAGTTTTTGAAATTGTACAGAAATCTCTAGTCACAGTTTTAAAGTAGTGGCTTTCTGAAACTTTGATAAAGAATGAAACTTTAATAAATACAAATAGAGTGAACTCACACAGATGTCATAAGTTTTGGTAAAATTGTAGTTATACTGATTTAAAGCAAAACCAATATACTAGAAAGTAACATTTCTGCATATAACCTTTAATGAATATCTGTTGGAAACACATGAAGTGGCAGAAAAATCTCTTTAACAGAAGATACATGCAGTATCCACAGAATGCATAAGTTCTAGAAGCACCATGAGAATACATTATCTAAACATTAGAAGAATCCAAATATACTCAGTGCTCAAAAGAGTCTATTTTCCATTAATGTAATCAAACTGTTATTAGAATTTATCAGTACAAAAATAGCTTTACAAACTACTAATGTATATATATATATATATCTGTTCTGAACTCTCAAAACTATGATCACAGTTACTTATTGATATAGTACTGCATATGTGAGGATCATAAGATAGTAACAAACAAACAAAAACTTTTCCGTATTACATTTCAGTACTACATTCCAACAGCACTGGAATACTATAAAATGAACTATTTCTGAGAGAATTTTAGGTGGTTTTAAATGTTTTTTTTTAAAAACCCTATTATTTGTTATTTGTAAGAAGTAACAAGTAAATTCTAGAATTCCACACAGCTGACGCTGTGAAACAAACAATTTCCTGAAATGAGGGAATAAAACCTTCCCCCATATGCATATACTAATCTATTAATATATAGCTACTTTACTTGGTATATAGCTAATTGACTGTGGTCTCAAAGGATGCCCCGAAGACTTCAGTGGGCCAGATTATACACTTGGCTCAATCCTAATACAATATTATCATTTAGATTAAAAATATAATTTTTTTAGAAAGAAATGGCAATTTAGATAAAATTTAATAACACTTCCCTAAAGAAATTAGTAAGCATTTCATTCTCATGATTGGCCTTTTGTTTACATATCCCTGAACTTTTTAAAGCATTTAAATAAGTACACTGAAAAAGTATTAATTTGCTGAAACTTACTCAATGAGAATGTTTTTGCATAGTTTATGACAAGGACATAAAACAGTACTATAGCACTTGATTAAAGAGTATTAGCAGCCCCCTACATTTAAAATTTAGTTTAGCAGCATAATTAAAAATCAAAGAAAGTGGTAAATGATTAAAGGCAACCTGTAATGGCACTGAATCATAGCTTAATAAGTTTTTGAAAAGTTCAAAAGTAATTTTAAAAAGTATTTTTGGATAAAATTATGTCTGGGATTTGTTTTAAAAACAACACAGGGGTAGGAGTAAGTGGGGGTAGAGATGAAACAAGGCTGGCCATTTTTCATAACTGTTGAGAATGGGTAATATGCTCACAAAGATTTATTATAGTATTCTCTCTCAAATATATTTGAAAATTTTTATAATAAAAGGGTATATTAAAATAAAAAGTAATAAAAAATCTTATTTCTCTAAAGCTAAGTAATAACTTTTTAAAAATAAACAAAACTTACAAAGAATAAAGAACAAACTAACCACATTCCTAAAATTTTCAGAGCTAAATGAAAATCAGGATCTGTTTTTGGTTATGTTAATTAACAAATTCATGAGAGTTAAGCATAAAATTTGATTTTTAAGAAGTGCACAAATGGCTTGCTAAATAGCTATTACTACAGTCAATTCTTAATTAACTTGACTGCCTAGATCACTGTTCCCTATATCCCTCAGCTTTTTTTACAAACACATTCTACTGATTTTGCTCCTTATTTACAACAAAATGGGAGCAACCAGAACAGAGAAATATTGGCAAACATTTTTTTTTGGCTCTTTATTCTTTTTTGTTTAAACATGTGTTAAGGAAGGCAGGCAAAATAAATAGTCTACATAAGCCTTAAAAACATAAGATTTTAATTGTGTTCCTTTGCCATCGGAAAAAATATATATCCAGTTTACTTGTGAGTGTTAGATTTAAATAAAGTTTATTTTAATATTCACTCTGTCTCTAATTCATGAAACACTGATCTTATTTCTATATTTGTCTCCTAAGATAGAAATAGTTATTAACTTTCTGAGATAACAATGTACTTGGTGTTGGGAATTTGGCTAAAATGTATCGTTAACTAACTGACAATATATACTAGGATTAAAGAGCTGAGCTGTAGTCTCACAGTTGTTACTAATGAACTATGTGACCCAGGACAACTCACTTATCTTCTAGGATTTAGTCTCCTCAAGTGCCAAAGGCATATACTTTCAAACTTTGACATTTTACACTATAATCCAGAACATACATATGCATGTATATTTCTGAAACAGTTTTTACTCTTAATGTGAGTTTTATTCTGATGTTTTCTATTTGGTTTTATATTTCATCTTTCAGAATACCATGAATAATCTATTAAACTGATTTAAAACTACCATGATTTGGAAAATCTTAGATTATACCATCTCCAAGGTCTGTTCTAGTTCTGATATTCTGGGATTCTAACATTAGCTGTAAAATAATCTGTTGCCTCAGGTGGACATCTTGATTTCAGTCAAGTAACTACTTAAATATTGATTAATTAATATAAAATCAAAACAAGTTCAGAGAGTGTCTTCTGACATCCTATAGTTA
>VBSM01002608.1:23770209-23785586 GCA_008086735.1 Cheirogaleus medius
AAAAAAAAAAAAAGAAAAACTATAAGGTTATATTATGCCTCTAACATAGTTAAAAGCTTAAATTGACCTGCTAAATTTTATTTTCAGAACTCTGTCAAATATTTCCATGGCTAATCTATAAATTCCAGTAGTCAAAGAAGCTCTATCTTTAAGTCAAAGTAACTCCTATTAGACTCCTAAAAACAGAGAAAAATCAGTAGAAGACCAATTCCAGATAGTAACTCCAAATGCTAAGGATTAGCTACATAGTAAACACTTAGAAAATTTTAGGTGCATAAGTTAGAAATAGGTTTTACAAATGTTAAATACAAAAATTCTTAATTCTAAATGCTACAGTATTGAATACAGATGGCTCAATTTAAGTGTTTGAAATCAAGTATATAATAATGTTTAGTTGCAGTTCAGTCTTTATTAAATGCCTGTGTGAAATATAATTTTCTTCCCTCAACATAAGTAAAATATTTTTAAAAACTGCATTCTAATAACATCATTCTTAATTGTAATTGCATATTTTAAAAGAGTGAATGTTTAACAAATCTATGTGAACATACAGTCTTCAGATCAGAGAAACTAAAAATTTTCATGTGTTCAGTCATTTTTATAGCCATAAAGAAAATATGTTCATGCTGCAATAAAGCATGAAATCCATAATTCCAAAATGCCTACTGTTTTATGCAAAATTATCATTTTTAGCAACAAATTAGAATAGCCTCAAAGTCAAACAGTCTTTCCCTATTCATTCCTAAAAAGCACCTTAACTAATTTTTTCTTCTTCCTCATCCTGACCATGAGGTCCCTCAATGTTAGTTTCTAATGTTTAATCATATGTCCCTGAAAGTCAACAAATTTCAATAAAAATAAAAATTCTCATGAGAAAGAGTTTGGAATGAATATCTCACTTTACAATTCTTAATATGTCAAATAATTTGATATTTTTTAAAAAATTGGTTCCCCAAAGAAATGTACAATAAAGTAAAATTGTCTTCAGAATTTTTACTAAAACTAGTGAAAAGTTTCCAAATGAGAATAAAAATTAAGACAGATGACTGATAGATGTTTGTTTTACATTTGCATTATTGCAATTTCATAGACTTCCTTACATCCTAAAAATACCACAGTATGGCCAATAATCAATGTAAGTGGTTTAGAACACATTTAGGATAAACTGTATCTTTTCAGAATATCAAATTCTTTTAAAATTCAGAAGCAAGTGAAAATTTATCTTCTTTAGTTGTGTTTAAAGATAAATCTGCCGTTAACATTAACAAGCTCACGCTAGAAGTTACCCCACAGTTTCCTTCTGTAAAATCATGCGGTGAGGTGAAATCACCGCTAAGACTATGGTAAAGCTTAATTTCAGAGTGGAAAACCTATTTTAAAAAATTACAACTTATAACCTCCAAGAACATACACGAAAATAGAAACTAGGTTAACAAAGGGGGACTTTATAAGGGGTATGTTGAAAAATAGGTAGAAGCAATTTACAATATTTTGTTTCACTGAGAAACAATTGGTACTGTAATTAGCTCAGTACTCTTTTTATTACATAAAGGAAATGTTCACTCTAGTCCATCTAGGCAACTATCAGCTATAAATCAATAAAATTTTTCTGTATTTCCTTTCTGAGGTTAACAGAAGCAGTGAAAAAAAGAGTCTGACCTGGAGTTTTCACTCAAAGGTTGTAACTGCAAGAGTTCCTAAAACCAAACAAATTTTCCACATTTACACACTTTACTTAATCATGATTGCTGAATTGAATCTGTACCTATGTGTAAATGGCAATGCATTCTGAGTTGGTTCAGCCCTTGGCTCTGAGTTCTGCGTCACATCAGGTGTCCTTTCATCATCGGTCCCATTGATACTTTCTGGTGTCAAAGGAGACTGAAGATCCCCGCCTGCTGATTCCTTTAAAAAAAAAGAAGTGGGGGATAAAAAAAGAGTTATGCTTTTGTTAAAGTACACAGTATCATCTTAAAGTTAAAACTGACTTTGACGTATGCTTACTGATGAACCAAATTTCGATGGAAATTTGAGTCAAAGACTTAAAAAATAAAATTTGAAAGGGAAACAACTTCTTGAAGCACAGCAACCCATAAAAAACTCACTGAACCATAACACAATTTTGAAATGCAGTTTCAAAGAAGTGAAAAACTTTTAGGTTTATATAAGTAACCAATTGGTCAAAATAAAAAGATATTCAAAGAATCATACTATACGTCAGAAGAAAAAGAAGAAAATGCAAGATGTGATTTGATTTTATTTGGAGGAAGAAGCAGATAACAGGAGGGATACAGGAGAAGAGGAGAATGAGGAGGGGAGAAGGGCAAAGGGGACAATGAAATCTGCAACAAGTTTAATTTTTTTTTAATTTATCCTACCTACTTTTCAATTCCTATAGAGGCACTTAGAAAAGCAATCAGAAGTGCCTCTGTAACATTATATATAATGATGTTAGTGCATTTCAGCTTTTCTTGTCTGAGAATGGAATTATTTTTCTTCACAAAGTTTCCTGTCTTATTTCTACTTTTAATTAAGATTTGCCTTTCAAAGTAAATTTAATTTATCCCCTCTGGAAAATAAAAGGAATTGAAAATGAAGCCCACACCTCATTTTAAAATAAAGCTGACACTTATTCTCAAGTCTGCCATCATCGGATTACTCAGATTTGATATTAGAAATCAGATTGAGGAGTTATTTGATAAATCTGTTAACTAGGGGATGTCCTAGCACCAGAATGTAGAGATCAGATTGACAGAACTCTTATGATCCCTGGGCAATAAAACTTTACAACTAAAGCATTAGTCTATGTTAAGGAAGAAAATAAAAATAGAAGTGTTCAACAAGGGAGTGGTTAAGTATGATCATAATTTGTCAATTTAAAAGAATACACAATTTTCTCAAAAACAAGATGAACATGAGCAATGCAGGAAAATTCTTATATTAGGAAAAAACAGAAAAATATAAAGCCATATCTAGGTTATGATAATTTACATGCTTTACATTTAAAATGTTGTACATGAAGTACTAGAAAGAAATATGAAAAATATTAATGTGGTGAGACCTTCTTTTTTGAGACTTGTTTTCATATTGCTGTATGTATTTTATTTCACATTTAAATATTTTAACTAATAGTACTATAATGCTATAAACTATACAAGCTATTAAAGATCAAAAGGATATTTTCTTTTTTTTTCTTTTTCAAGACAGGGCCTCACTCTGTCGCCCAGACTAGAGTGCTGTGGCGTCAGCCTAACTCACAGCAACCTCAAATTCCTGGGCTCAAGCGATCCTCCTGCCTCAGCCTCCTTAGCAGTTGGGACTACAGGCATGCACTACCACACCTGGCTAATTTTTCTATTTTTAGTAGAGACAGGGTCTTGCTCTTGGGCTGGTCTCAAACTCTGGAGATATTTTCTTAATTCTATATCATCACTTAAACATTTTTCAATGATCAGTGGAATCTCTATTTTGACCTTTAATTTCATTCTTACTAAATCTTTCTCCTAAATCCTGTTTCCATTAACTGATAGTAAATGCACGAATAAAGTCTATAGCATAATAAAACAACATAAAATTGTTTCACGAAAAAGTCGAATCCTACAAAGTAAATAATGGAAACAGCATCCACAAAGTGACTACGTCTAGGTCAGTTATGGACCATATAAATTAGCCAGAAAAAGTTTAAGCAGCCAGGAAGAAACCATGAGTTTATCATCTTTGATATTAATAAATCAGGCCTATTTCTCTCCAAGAAAGGCCAAGCTAAACTAAAATGATAAAGGTAGATTGTCCAATTTGCTAAGCAGTTAAACTGGCCAAGATTTGATTTAGTAGAAATGATAACAGAAAAAAATTACCTTATTAAATTGAAAGGGAATAACCAGGGTTAGCAACTAAGGATTAACTCAGGGATCTGCTGAAATCAGTTGACGAGAGTGTGCAGGACAACAGATTAGGATCAAAAGAGAGAGGAAGAAGAATAGCAATTTGATTCCTGGTTCTTACTAACTTCTGGGGATAAACACTTCAGTCACTTCAGGGGTAAAGGAAGGGGGAGGGAAGGTTTGAGGCTCAGGACCCAAGGAGGCTACAAATGTTGCCACCACTGAAGTACTGAAGTATGAAGACTGTTCTCAGAGGCAGTTAAGGAGAGAAGGGAGGGGAGGAAGAAAGGGATAGAGGTTGCAACAATTTCAACATCTCAATGGGCAAGTTTTTCTTCAGAAAACTTGAATATTAACTATATTTAACTAAAGGCATATTTAGTTTTCCTAGATCATTGTATCTAAAATGAAAAACAAAAGCCTACCAAAAGCATAGTTTTTTTAAAAGTAGGTTTAAAAGATAAAATAATATTTGCTTATGAGAACAAGAAAAAGTTCCAAAAATACATAAAGGCATGAAAGAAAAATGAAACCTCCTTTCCCTCCAACTACTTCACAGGTAGCCAAAAGTGCTCTGTAAAATCTTCCAAAAATTTTATATATGCTAAAAATACCACTGTGAAACTTGTTTTTTATTTAACACATTCTAAACATCTAGTTCTTTTAAAATCTAAATTTTGTATAATTTCCTAAACATCCAACTTCAATTATTCTTTAAAACATTTTATAGCTTCAACTCAAACATTAAAATAAAAAACTTTACAGTTATTAATTACAAACTTCTGAAAAAAAATGGTAATTTCTCTTTAGAAAGAGATTCTTAAGCTAATATGGCTGGCCACTTCCATAGTAAATGTTTAAGGCAAAAAGTTATTAAATAATATTTTCTTTGATATATATGTGTATACCAATATGTATGTAATATGTATGCCAAAGTGGATAAGAAAAATGAAAAAAGCAAATAAAATATGAATAAAAACAGATCTGCTGAACCTTTCTATTGCCTTTAACATCCTTATTTTGAGAAAAATAAAACCACTCACAACTCATTTTGTTTTTAGGAAACTCTCCCCATGCCCCTTAACAAAACAAATAATCTGAAGCAGAAAAAGAAAAATGGCAGTCAAATTGGAAAAAATATATATTTTTTAAAAATAAAATCTGAGAGTATCAAGGAAATCAACAATAACAAATAAGCACAGATGTAAGATTCCGGAAGTGCTTCTTAAGAATTGTTTCTTCTAATCCATTCATGAAGCAGTAAGAAAGCCAAAAAACTAGGAATATTCTGAAACACATGAAAAAGAAATTACCTTGGCCCTTAGCCCAGGACAAGCCTCCAGGGTGGTATCACCACACTACTCTGCAGGGAAAGTGTGGGGTGGGAGGTCCAGGACGCACTGCCCTGCCCACTGCAGCAAATACCACTATCACCTTCCATTTAATTCCAATAAAGCCTGGAATTAAATTTCCTGCTACAGTTTCATCCTTGTTGGCTTAAGTAAAACAGGGTCCGCTCTTTATCATTTAATAAACACTCCTCTGCTTTATACCTAAAGAAAGATAGAACACCACTCTTTTCTGAGCATAGGCTCTGACAGGAAAAATCAGGGGAGGAGCTAATGATTTTGAGTTCCCATGGCAGAGGGAACGGAAAGAAATGGAAAGAGATCAGAAGAATAAAAGGATACATGAAGGAAGATGAAGCCGAGAGCTCAGGCACACATCTCTTCTGTCATAAACTGTTCCTTATACCTGGTCACTATTCAGAGCTACTATCTCCAAAATTCCATTTTCTGACAACCACAGAAATTCTTGTAATTTGACTCTCTGGATTAATTCATGCTCTTCCTTCCCTATGTATCTCTACCAACTGATTGAGACTCAGGGCTAGTGGGTTAATCACCACTCTGCTTGCGTATGTGGAACCCACCAGCTGCATTAAATGCTTACCAAGAGTCAGCTGTATTTGTCCCAAACCTGTTTATGCCAACTGTATTTATAAAGTTATATAAATGAATTAAATATTACAAAAATGAATGAAATCCAAATGAAAAACTACAGTAGTTATTTTAATGAAAACCAAGCTAAATACTTGGTTATGACTAAAAGGTAAATGGCTAAAAATTTAAATAAAAACCACAAATGAATTAGGTATATAAACTATTATATAATATGCTACCATATAGCAGAAAAATGACATAAAAATCTACTTATAGCACACTCAGATTTCTTTGCAAGTGCCAAGGTTTAGTTGTACCTAAAAAAAAAAACCTGGAAATTGTGGACAATTAACTATCAGTATGGTTTATGTAAGAAAGAATGTGGGATTCCAATCAATAGATCATATTCAAAGGTTTTACACCAAAATATTGGTGAATAAATGAAACACTGAGCTTTAACTTATAAACTTTAAAGTAAGAATCTTTTTAAAAAAACTGCTCATATTAACTGACTTTTTAATTTAATTGATCGGTTACTGGTTATGATTTCCACAGATAAGAGGAATTGTGCTATAAAACCTGCCTTCCTAATCTATCCCACTCCTCTTTCCGCCTGCTCTTCAACTTCATCAACACTTACTACAATCTCTTACCCTCTTCTATTGTACTACTTTGTCAGGCTCTTCCTGGCTTCTTTTCTCTCCATACTAAGCCAAGTGTATGACCGTAGCTGAAGAGTCTAAGAATGGGGAAGTGGCTAACTTTAAGACCAGACTCCTTTCATCACGAGCTTTTAGGGATGTGAATGGTTTGTTCACCAGCACTGCTTCTCATAGCATAGTCCCCAGACCAATAACATCAACATCTCCTCAAAAAACAGGTTAGAAATGCAATTACTCGGGGCCCATCTCAGACCTATTAAATCAGAAACTCTAGGGGTGGGATGCAGCAACTTGAGTTTTAACGAGTCTTCCAGGGAATTCTGATGCAGGATTTATATAATTTAGGGATCTGTATTTTTCTAGATAACTGTTACGTGCCAGAAACTATGTTAAGACTTTACATCATCTTCACCATTACCACCACATTACCAACAACAGTTGTTAACATTTATTGAGCATTTACTATACGCTAAGCACTTTCTATGATCCTCACTTAATTCTCACAATAGCCCTAATACAGACATTTTGTTCTTATTGCCATTTTATAGATGAAGAAAACAGTAACTTGCCTGAGCTCAGAAAACTAGTAAAGGTTGGAGCCCACATTATTAACCATGGCCTGACAATGTCATTATCATACTTATTCCTTTCAACAATCCTATAAGTAATATAATACTCATGTTACAGAGGTATAAACACACTTGGGCTAAGCAACTTTCCCAAGATAATAGAACACTAGAAAAAGAATTTATGTGCCTGACTCAAAAACTCATACCTTTTTTTTTTTTTTTTGAGCCAGGGTCTTGCTCTGTTGCCTTAGGTTGGGTGCAGTGATGTAATCATAGCTCACTGCAGCCTTGAACCCCTGAGCTAAAGTGATCCTCCTGCCTCAGCCTCCCAAGTAGCTAGGACTATAGGCATGCACCACCATGCCTAGTTAATTTTTTTCATTTTTTGTAGAGACAGGGTCTCAAACTTCTAGTCTCAAGTGATCCTCTCCCCTCAGCCTCCATAAGGGCTGGGATTACAAGAGTGAGCCACCATGCCCAGCCAGATAACTCATTTTGTTACCCAGTGTCTTATATCTCCCTCAAATAAAAACAGAAGCTATGACTAGTTAAGTGTCCACTATTATCTAGTATCCCATTTAACATATTATTGATTAATTATCCCATTTAACTTTCCCTTTGCTGAATTCCTGAGTAGTAGTTTATTCTTTAGGTAAAGTATTAATTCAGCAGACTGGCTTAAACCAGTGGAATCAAACTCTGCATTTTAGGTAAGATAGGAGTGGCCAATGGTCATACATTCAAACTAAAACAGAAACATTAGGGATTGCCACTAAAGGGGGAAAGGGAAAAAAAGAGAAATGAAAAAAAACCTTTTAAAAACTATCCTCTCTGGCTTCTGTACATTAAATTAACAATCAGACTTCAAATGTTTTGAAAAGATTAATTAAGGTCCGTATATTATGGCTGTCAAATACTGATGAACTTAAGATATTTCTTTTTTTAGAGACAGGGTTTCTCTCTGTCACCCAGGCTGGAGCTCAGTGGGATGGTCATAGCTCACTGTAACCTCCTGGGCTCCGCCTCAGCCTCCCCAGCAACCCTCCAGTAGCGGGCTACAGGCATACCCACCCCATCTGGCTAACTGTTTTTTCTTTTCTTTTCTTTTTTTTTTTTGTAGAGACATGGTCTCACTATGTTTCCCAGGCTGGTCTTGAGCTCCTGATCAAGTGACCCTCCCTCACCTTGGCCTCCCAAAGTGCCAGAATTACGGGCATGAGCCACAGTGTTCAGCCCTTAAACCAGCTGATCTTAAACTGTTTTCCCTGCCCTGCTTTGTCTTTTCCATGGAAATTCCAATAAACGCTCTATCTTAGCTTTTCCTTGCTCCTGCTTTCTGCCTTCTGACCACCCTGAGGCTTCCCCTATTTCTAAGACGCGTGAGTATAATACACTTTTGTTTTCCTGAGCCTCTCCTATGATTCTCCGTATGATGGCCACATTTGACGGTCATATAAAAAATACAAAACACAGTAGACCAATTATGATCTTTATGTACTTTTGTTTTAAAGTTATAGGTATACTAGATGCTCTGAATTTTAATCACGAAAGTGAAATTTTTATTTAAAAAATATACTTGTAAACACTGGCATACAGAAAATACCCTTTCTCCACCAGTACAAATTAACTAAAAGGGCCGGGTGTGGTGGCTTGTGCCTGTAATCCTAGCACTCTGGAAGGCCGAGGCAGGAGGATTGCTTGAGCTCAGGAGTTCGAGACCAGCCTGAGCAAGAGTGAGACCCCATCTCTACTCAAAATAAAAAAAATTAGGTGGGCATGGTGGTACGTGCCTGTAATGCCAGCTGCTAGGGAGGCTAAGGCAGGAGGATCACTTGAGCCTAGGAGTTTGGGTTGCAGTGAGCTATGATGATGCCACTGCACTATACCCGGGGTGACAGAGTAAGACTGTCTCCAAAAAAAAAAGTCTACGGTCATATCACCCTGAACATACCCGATCTCATCTGATCTCAGAAGCTAAGCAGGGTCTGGCCTGGTTAATACTTGGATGGACAGATTAACTCAAGGGTGCATTTCTTTATCTACCTTGGAAATTAATTTTGCCATTATTTTCCCAAATTCAACTCTGGCATAAAGGATAACATCTGAAATGAACAAGGCTCGAAAATAAGAATAGAAATGAAATACCCACCTGTGAAGGTGTACTGGTAAGTTCCATCTTCTCTTGTGATTTTTCCTTTGCTAGTCGAGCAGCTTCTTTAAATTCCTGAAACTTTTCTGCAAACTGAATGTAAAAGACTCTATACATTAACCACATAAAAATAAGGCACAGTGCCCACTTTTACCTTAGTAAAGTCATTCATTTTCTGAATAACTGACAACACAAGCAACACAGCCTTCAAATCAATTACAGTTTATAATATGAAAATGATAGAAAAAGAACCCCTAATACCAAACACGTTTGTGCACCATAAAGTATCCTGACAAATCTCATTCACAACATCATAGTCTTAACTAAGTGAGAATTTAGTGTCAGCTTGCCTACCTATAGGCAACCTGGTTGTTCAGAAATAATTTACTAAGATCAGGGCGGGGAGTGGAATCAGTAAAGATAGGCATATGTATTTTATCACCAAGAAAACTTAGTTTCTTAAATATCTACTTGTAAACATAACAGTATTTAGAAAAACGCCTTTAACTTTTACTAAAATATAAACTCTCATAATATGTAAGGCATTTTGTTTTCAATAATACAAATATTAAATAGTAGCATTTACTATTATCACTAATTGACAAAACTAAAAATTCATTTCCAAAGATATCTATCTAAAGAGCTAATGTACAGCAGCAGAAAGGAATAAAATAATCCACAAAGGTATTTAAGAATAACAATTTCAAAACAAAAATTACTATACATGAAATGCTAATTCTTAGGAACTCACTGGAAACTATAGAACATCATGGCCACAAACCGTATCTATTTATGTTTTGAAACTGGAAGCTAGTCTATCATTTTTATCAGAGAGAATGTTAGGGCTACAAAATAACTAAATTTAAAAACCTAAAATCTCTAAGTAGCTGAAAATACCTGTTAGAGTTGGCAATAAATTCTGATTCAAGCAGCAGAGCCAGAAAATAAAAAAGGACAGATCATCACAAAAAGAGTTGGCAATAAAAATAAAAAATTATAGTCCCCTTCTCAAACTCCCATAAGCCAAACCTGATTTAATTTCCATCTTGGGAAGGAAAGTTTTGAAAGGAAAACCTTGTGATACTCTGACCTCCCTTGGAGAGGTGTAGGAGGGTCAAAATTAAAGCTGTCATTACCACAACTTTCTTACCTTAAACCCTGTCATCTTTACCTACAACCTGTAGATTAGAGAACTGAATCTGTGCTACAATGCTTCCATAATTGAACAGAGTATCTCCTTACATTAAAAACAATCTGAATACAAAGCTAAAAAGGTCTCACTCACACTGGTAGAAATAAAATAAAAACAAAACCATAATTAATTTATCTATGTAATTTGAAGTAGTGTACAGGGCTTTTCTTACACTAATTTGGCATTCCAAAATAGTTAATGTTTAGAAGCTTCTCAACTTCATACAAATCTACACTATTGCTAATTTTTATATCCTTAGTTGTCAGCAAAAGAAAAAAGTGAGGGTTTAGGTTTCTATGATAACAAAATACAACTTAGTAAGCACTCTAACAATCCAAGCATGGTTGGAATTTTGATCATACCAGTCAAAGAGGAGACCATACATTTCTTCCAGTGATGATGCTTTCCCTTATTTTCAACAGTCCTTACCTAAAATTGCCTATAGAGCCTTCTCCAAATCCTTATAATGCTTTGACTCACTCATGCTTTTAATGATAAAATAAGGCAGAATATTTATGTTTGCTTATTTATGTAAAAGATTATAAACTCCTTTGGGTTCCCTACAGTCTGCAAAGCATCATAATTAGTCTCAAGGTAGCCTGGAAAATAAATCATGATTCTGTCATCTTTGGATCAAAACATTCTGAAGGGACTAATCTTAATCTCTTGGAGCCAAGTCCAGTGAGTAAATAAACTAGATTTGACTCCAAAAGCTTAAGGGCAGTTTCCTAATATTCAATCCACCCTCAAAATATGAGGATTCATCGTCAATAAGATTAGTCAAAAGCACATGCTACTTTAAAGAGGAAAAAAAATTATTAAAAAATAAAAGCCATTCCCAGAGAAAAAACTAAGAGAAGACAATATGATTGGCAGAATTTAATAAATGGTTCCTTTACTACTGAGCTAGCTGCTTAGTAACTTGAAAGATCTACTGAAGAATTTATAGTCAAAATTACTTAGGCCTAAATATCATTTAATGCAAGTTTATTCGAGAAATTAAAATCCACAATTTAGTTCTTGTGTTGTCAAGAAATTCAGCAAGTGGAATATACTTGTAGTTTTAATTTTTTTGCTATAGGCTTTAATAGACAATTCCAAAAGAAAAGTTCTAAAAACATTCTAAGTAATGGCAAAAGTGGAATAAATATATAAATTCCCAAGAGGATTATTTATGCAAGGGCAATATTCAACTGGATGCCTGTGTCCTTGCTATGTTGAGATACTTTGAATCTAAAACTAATACCTTTACCACAATTCAAGAAATATGTTTAAGGAATAAGATGTATGTAAGAGAAACCAAATCAGGTAATATTTGTTTGTTGTAACCATCCTATAGAGAATGATTTAATCACCAAGGCAGAAGTTAAAATAGTCTTAAAATTGAGCTTTACATTATTATTCACATCCAAAGATAACAAAAAAATTTGAAAGCAACAGCATTAAAAATGTTTACAATTTAAAACAGAAGAAAACAAAGTAGATTATTTCAACTACTGAAACATCTAATTATCACTTGAAGTTAATAGCCACAAAAGTGTAAGATTTTTTTACAAAAAAACATTTTTAAGAATCTAAATTTCTATAAAAAATAGCTTAATGTAAATATAAACAGTGTATATTTACAAGAGCCTGATTACCCTGCACTTTAACAATGTCAACTCTCAAGCCATCAGATCCTGTCTATACCAAACCACATATAAAGTGTTTCAAAGGTAGGGTTACCCTTTTAACCAAATACCTCAAACAGAGAGGGTTTTAAGCATAAATTTTGGGGTCTGGTGGGCACAAGATCTAAAGAGCAAAGTGAGTAACACTTATCTCCTTGATCACCTTAGTATCCCAAGATTGCTTTCTTTTCCTTACATATGCTTTCCAAGTAACATCCACAAGAATTCAAGGTGCTGCTGGAATGAACATTGCATGGCTTCTGCTTATGGACAGGACAATTTTATTTCCAACATTTGGCCTGGTGATGCTGTGCATTTTATTGGCCTTTCTGCCAGAGTAATTCTCTTGGTCAGTATTAATGAAGAATTCCTCATGGTGTCTTTTGTATCTCACTCTGCACTGCATCAGAGCTCAGAGTACTCCACATGCAGATAAAGCACAATTTTTCCTAAATACAGTGATTTTTATGTACCTGCCATCATGTCAAAAGTCTTTATCACTATCGACTTGAGTTTTCACAATTCAGAAGAGCTTGGTGTCTGTCTATCTTGCAGACTATCTCCAATTGAGGGTGCTAATCTCTGAGCAAAATCAATTCTGAAGTGATAATCCTCATCTTTTATTTCCTATCATACATATAGTTAACCACACAAATCCATCTCAACCAATGGTGACTGTTTTTAACGTGTACAATAAATTTTCCAAATAACAATGGAATCCAATGATCTCTTGCTTTTTGCTCTAAAGTCACTACTGTTGTTATGAGAATATTAAACAAATTTCCCCTATATTTTATACTCTCCATTTACTATTATATATTTAAGATACATGACTTGAAGATGAAGATTTTCACTCAGATTTTATGATTTAACTTACTTTCGAAAGATGATGCTCAGAGGAAAATCCCAGTCCATAAACAGTGTTCGCCCGGCTGTCAGCCCACTGGCCAAACTTCTGAGATGTTTTAGTAAATGTCATGTTTGGGGTGATGGTGCTATTTATTATTGCCTGAGAAATAAAACAAGTATGAGTAATCAGCCAAAAATTAGCAAATAGGCATTTAAACACAATACCATTTAGTTACATAAAAATTTAGGATTACTAATAAGACATAATGTTAAATACATAAAGATAGTTATAGAAACAGTTTCTAGCATTATAAAGTGACAGTGTACAAAGGTGGTAACTAATAGAACTATAAATATAATGGCACTCTATCAAAAATTTCAACATTTGGCCTGGCACAGTCGCTCATGCGTTCGAAACCAGCCTGAGCAAGAGCGAGACCCTGTCTCTACTAAAAATAGCTAGGCATGGTGGTACATGCCTGTAGTCCCAGCTACCCAGGAGGCTGAGGCAGGAAGATTGCTTGAGCCCAGGAGTTTGAGGTTGCTGTGAGCTAGGCTGACACCGTGGCACTCTAGCCCGGGCAACAGAGTGAGATTCTGTCTCAAAAAAAAAAAAAAAAAAAATTTCAACATTTTACACTCAAAATAGTTTTCCTATGATCCGAAAAATTTCAAAGAGTTTTTAGTGTGGTTTCTTCCCTTTGAATATCTAGGATCAATATTTATTAATTTTGGATGATATTCACTGGAAGCAAGTAGGCCTTAAAAGTTGTTTATTTAAAAGTAGGGTCCCACCCTCCAAAGACTCTCTCAAAAATGAATATATCAATAGAAAAAAATAACACTAGTTTTCTAAAATCCATTATCAAGGGTTTTCTTAAACCTGATTTACCTGAAATATATTATGATACAGAAAAGACTATTAATCATTTACTACTTTTTCCTTTACTCAAGGAAAAAACAAATCCCTAAATATACAATCATTCCTCAGTATACACAGGAGATTGGTTCCAGGACCCCCACATATACCAAAATCCATACATACTCAAGTCCTGCAGTGGGCCCTGCGGAGCACACATATAGGAAAAGTCTGTCCTCCATATACTCAGGTTTCATATCCCATTATGATGTATTTTCAATTTGCATATCAATGGATCCATACAGTTCAAACCCATGTTTTTCAAGGCTCAACTGTATACCCATTTCTTTTCTCATAAAGTGGTACAGATTCATGATACTGAGAATTATCATTTTTAACACCTTGCTTAGAAAACTAGCATTTTAGCATGTTATTAAATATTAACTTTGATTATCATAATAAATTTCAACTATCATAAAGTAACATATTAACTCATTCCCTCTGCCAGTACCATAAAAGTGAGGAATCATTTTTAGTTAGGTAGTCTAATGCTCTCCAAACTTAAGATTAAAAAGTGATTCTAATAATAGTAGATATATGTTAATGAATCCATAAGCAGTTATATGGTGAACTCTTAAATGTGGAATGAAAATCAAGCATTTTCAGAATAAAGCTAAATTTGTTTACCATGTGAACAACAGTATAAATGTAAACATTTATGAATTATGCAGGTATTGATGAAGTTATAAAAATGAATACATGATATTTGCCCTACTAAAGAAGACAGTACAACAGAGGGTGGTTCCTTCCTTTCTTTCATAGACAGTAAATGTGTCATCTATTGTTATATGAGAGCCCTTATCCTCAATTAAGTGTTTTTGCCTCAGGAAAAGTTTATATATTTATACTTTTGTAGCTTCCTTACCCTTCAGTTCAAAAACTGCTTTTCCCACCATGTCATTTTAGATCTGTAAGATGTGGCTAACAACTTGCTCTAACTTGTAGGGCTGTCATCAAATGAAAGACTAAATGCAAAAGAATTTATTAACAAATGGTAAGGAATCATTCATTTATTCCAAATTTTTCATCGAGTACCTGTTAAATGCCAAGCACGGTTCTAAAAATTTGAGATACAACAACAGAGGCAATGTAATTATGGATTACATTCTAGAATAAGAGGAGTCAGCAAATGCATAAGTAAATAGATAGCTGACCATTGTAATTTCACAAAGTACCCTGTGCTGTGAAGATCACAGACCACGACGTGACAAAGTGAAAGGCAAGAGGTAAAGACTAGCAAGAATGCCTTTAGATTTGGTGGACCTTCTGTGTTCCCTGAGGAGGGCAGATATGAGCTGGATCTGAGTGTTTTCAAGGAGATAGGGCATTTTACATATAAACTTAATAACTCTAAAAAATGAGGTAACAATAGGTCTTATAGGCATCTAAGAAAACTGACCAATGTGTTGTAGGTCATTGATACCCCCCCATTTTAACTATTTCAAATTAATTTCTTTCTGCTTTTAAATTTAAGAGGTCCATTTTAATCTCCATTCTGAACCTCTGCATTACTTGTTCTTTAATCAGTGAAGAAAAAAAA
>VBSM01002608.1:23791468-23808028 GCA_008086735.1 Cheirogaleus medius
AAAAAAAAAAAAAAAAAGATTTCTGTGGTCAAAAGCCTACCCATTAAAGTCTGTAGGTAAAGACTAGGGAAATAATTTTCACTGCTGATACAAGGAACAGAATTCCTAGAAGTAATGAAGATGTTACTGCATCTGATGGGACATACTAGTAAATGATTCAACTTTTAACGAATATCTATTACATGCCAAGAACTAGGACAGAGATGGTTCCTGCCTCCCTTGAAAAGTTCAATTTGATGAGAAAAGATGGGTATGTTAAAAATAAAATGCTCTTCGTCATGATAGATTCTCTGAAAATAAGCGACTGAAGGCTACGATGGAGAAACTGATCCTCAGTGAAGTCTAAAACAAATTACAGCACAATGGGACAAGGGCACAGTATACTGACTGTTCTGTGTAGCAAGAACCTTAGTACAGGTAAGTATGAGTGCCTTTGAAAAATGAGGCTAGAATGAAGAGAGAGAGAGAAGACAGCTCATGAGGGTCTCCACTGGAAGCTATTGAGAGATTACAAACAGGGAACCAGCTTTGCATTTTAGAAAAATATATTTGGCAGCACTAAAGGAGGTGGACTAGAGAGAAACAACATTGGACACAGGGAGACTAGTCAGTATCTTACTGAATAATCTCAGCTATTGAAAAATAAAGAAGATGAAAGGTTAGAGAGTAGGAGGAAGATGTGAGAAAGGATTAAAGTTAAATTTAGGAAATAGTATCAATAAAATTTAGTAACCGGTTGGATATAGGGCAGTGGTTCTTGAACTGGGGTGATCTGTCCCTCATGACATTTCACAATGCCTAGAGACATTTTTGGTTGTCACAACTGAGGGAGATTGCAATTGGAATCTAGCAGCCAGGGATGTTGCCAAACATCTATAATGCACAGGACAGCATTGTAGATGCTCACGTAACAAAGAATTACCAGCTCAAAATGTCAACAGTGCTGAGGTTGAAAAATCCTGACATAGGAGCTGAAGGAAGAATCTGAATCTCCTGGGTTTCTAGTTTAAGTGACTGAAAAGAAGATAGTGCCACTAGCTAGGATGAAAAACAGAAAGTAAAGTCTCAGATTGGGAGAATGGAAGGGGAGGATGAGCTCAGTTCTGAATGGAATTCTGATGCCTGAAGGGTTTGCATGTAGAACTGTTGACTCAGGAGCTTAAAAACACTAGTTTGGAGTTCAGCAGAGAAAACTAGGCTGGAGTGAAAAGTTGGGGAATCACCAGGATATCTTATGACCAGTTTTATTAAGATATATTTCAACACTAAGCATGTCAATAAATTTCATTTAGAGAAAAGCTGTAGAAGCAGTAGTAGAGAAGCTACACCTGAAATCTTAAAGCTCTTATCCTCTGAAAAAGACCAGTAATACATTTGAAACTGATTGTTTCAAGTGTCCAACAGCTAAAGTTAATACCTTTTCAAATAAACTAGATGGCACTCATAAATAAAGGTTAGACACTACTTTCTTTACAAGAATTTATACAAATACTAACTGGACCAAATACCAGCATTTCTCAAAGTGTGTTCTGTAGACAAGTCTGAGGAATGAGTGCTCCATGTTTAAATAAGTTTTGCAAACCCTGTGTTATATCTTATTCTAAAATATTTATAACATACATTAGCATATTAAAGGTTCTGAGGAATCCTAGAGCAAAGAAACCCATCTAACCCTGAATAACCCAGCACATGGCAAAATTATTTGACCTCAGAACTCTTTTTCATGTAATACATTAACATCTCCTAAGATTTATATTTGTAACCACAATACAAAAATCAAAAGACATATTCTGAGGTAAATATCTCACTGAAAGTTGGTCTGGATAGTCTACCACCTTTACTGACATTACTAATTATATTTATTACCACAAGTTTGAAGCCTTATTTAGTACTGGTTACAGTATAATTTCTTAGATAGATATTAAGAACACTCAAAATGCCTCTTCTAAGCAGCTAAACATTAATCTAAAAATAAGTTTGAAAAGCACATAGATTTGGCATGAAATGCTTTAAATTAGCTAGAGAAGCAAAACTAGACACACACATACACATTTTAATCCTAGAGAATCATCTACTTCTAATTTCTTCTATCAATAACAAGAACAGTAAGTAGTTCAAATTATTTCACTGATATAAGAAAAGCTTACTGGAGTATTTTCCTGTTGGTTCATAAAATAATTCTAGGCAACTGTTATAAGAACAATTCTGAAGTTCTTCATCTTGAGCTAAAATTCTATAAAAGTACCGTGTATAGTGATAAACTCTAAAACTTAATATGGATGTAGAAAATTGGATAAATGTTAAATATAAGATAATCCTGAGGAAAAATGTAATAAAATCAGAATTTTGTTTTAAAAATAAGATATATTCAAACTCATTAGAGTTGACATAAAGAATTGTTACATTTAGGCCGGGAACTGTGGCTCATGCCTGCAATTCCATCACTTTGGGAGGCCAAGGTGGGAGAAAAGCTTGAGGCCTGGAGTTGGAGACCAGCCTGAGCAACAGAGCAAGACTCCATCTCTACAGTAGACATAACTAGCTGGGCATGGTGGCACACGCCTGTAGTCCCAGCTACTTGGGAGGCTAAAATAGGAGGATAGCTTGAGCCCAGGAGTTCAATGTTACAGTGAAATATGATCATGCCACTACACTCCAGCCTGAGGGCTGAGAGACAGAGTGAGACCTTGTCTCTTTAAAAAAAAATAATTAATACATTTAACTCTCAGGCATCTGTATAAGAAATGAAGATCATGAAAAACTGAAGCAAAATAAGATGACTTTGCCAGGAGATAGATGTATAAGTTCCAGATCTAGGAAAAAAGCACAACGTTAACATTTGTCATTTGGATAGCTTTAAGAAAAAAAAAAGTCAACGATAATGCTGTATAAAAATTACCAGTCCATACTTTTGCAAATATTATGTGGTTACTCAATAAATCTTCTTTCCAAGAAAGTGCAGAGGTATGGATCCAATAAGTACAATCAAACTTAAGGGAAGGAAGAGATATTATACATTTCCTAGTCTACCTTTAATTTCTAGCTTACAAATGCCCTTTTCAGATATATACAAACAGCTAATGTAGCAAAGGAGGTATAAAAGAAGATTATGGTTTCAAGTAATTCCCTGACTTTCTACTTAATTTTTCAAAAGAAAGTATCCTGGCATAAGTGTTAGAAACAAGGCTGGTAATAACATCCATGGAGAGTCTGACACTGTTGCAGACAGAATTGCCTGACTATCCACCAACTATTCTTCTTTGCTGCTCCCCAGCAAATCTGAGGTACTCTACCCTCCTTCACACAGCTGTAAACTTCACTAAGAATAATCATGGCAATCCCATTCCTGCCAGAAGTTAGGTTTGAAATGGATCTCTAAAGCAATTCTGGTTAATGAAATAGCCAAGGAAAGTTGGCTGAAAGCTCCTAGGTATCCTCACAAAGAGATGATACACATATAAGAAGGAATGTTCTCTTAAACAATATGTTAATACAGCCATCTTAGTACTGTGAGGGGAAAATGGCTGCGAACAAAGCCAACATTCTTTGTTAATAATAGCAGATGGAAAAACAAAGAATCTGGTTCCTTGATTATGTCACTGAACCCATGAATCAGCTTACCTCCATTATGTCACTGAACCCATGAATCAGCTTACCTCCATGCTTATTATGTGATAAAACAAGTTTTCTAATTGTTTGAAAAAGTTGTCACCTTAAAAATTACACAAGTGAGAGCTGAGGAAAGAGGTTTACTTTTCATTAACTCTGTAACAACGTGCCCCCCAATAAAATGTGATCGGTGGTAGTCCAGAACTCCTGGCTGGTAAGGTACACACTGGTTGTTCATTCACTTCATAACACTACCCCACAGCACAATTAGATATTTGGGTCCCCATTTAAAATTGTAATGCTTACCAATAGAGAAATTTATAATAATATCTGCACTGAGATGGGTGGGAGGAAAAAGTGGAAAGGGAAATACGGAAATGGTGAAATTTCATTCTTTTCTGCTATAAAGATTTAATATCCAAAGCTTTTAATCAAGAAACAGCAGTATAAGATACGGAGACAACTACCAAAGGAAATAAAAATTAGAATTTTTAAAAGTAGTTGCCTCTAGGGATGGGGCTGGATGAAGGAAGGGATGGGATTAAGGATTTTTACTTCTCTTTATAATCTTTTAAGTACTATTTAATTTTTTTTTAACCTTGCACAGGTACTTAAATATCTTTTAAAATGGTATTATGGAGAAATTACACTTACATAACAACACTGAGAAAAGAATGCTTTAGGGGCCATTTTTGAAGAATCACAGAATAGCAATTTTTAAGAGCTTAGAACTCAACTGACTTAGCACATGGTATGAAAGTGTTTCTATTATTCATAAAGAGGAATAAAAGGAAAGGAGGAGAGGTGCAGAATTCCAATTATGCCTAATTGTGTATTTCTGTGGACGTGCTAAAGGTATATCTGACTGCTGATGAAAACAAACAGGAAATAAGACCAAAAAATTCTACCTTCAGCTTGGTTTCTGGATTTTGAAGTGGCAAGGGAAGCTGAATAACACTTGTTAAGGCCAAAAGGACAATGACAAGGATAAGTCAAGGAGCAGAGAGACACTAATGACCATTTAACTTGATACATAATGCCTAAAGAATTTAGTTTCAGTGCCACTGTAGAGCAGCATAGCATGCCTCAGACAAGCAGGAGCTCAAACACTGGAATTTCCTAAAAAGAACTGTCCTGTACAAGTTAATATAAATTGTAATTCTACCAGATTGTCAGGGAACTGGTTTAAATCTCACCCCTCCTTAGGAAAATTTTATTGACTAAAATACCTGTTTTGATACTCTAAGATTATAACTGCATACTACCAAATGTATATTCCTTTTACCATGTTATGCATTTAACAGCTGATTGCTTATACATAGAATGTTCTTTATAAAAAACCATATACCTACTTTGAAGAAAGCAAAGATTTTTCTACTAATGGCTACCCAACATAGTTATACTGCAAGATCTCCATCTAGTGATGAATCAAAAACATAACAGGTGCATGTTTCTTAAAACTTGCAAGTTACTTAATATAGCAAATACAAAAGTGTAAAGTGACATTTCTATAATAGAAGTATACAGACTTAAAATGTGACACCAACAACTACAAAACATCTTTTGGAAGGATTTTAAAAAATTGTATGATCTGAATTCCTTGGGCTTTTAATCAGATGACTGCACATTCAAATGAAAGTTTTTTAAAAAAAAATCATTGTTTGCATTACAGTTGAGCATCAGAAATACTTTCATGACATCAGGTATTTTATTTAATTGGCATATTTGAAGAAAATATCAAGTAAATCAGAAATTTCCATGTGGAAATTAAGGTTATTAAATTATAAAAATACACATAAACAGTAACACGGTTTATATTCCTTACATATCATCTCTCACTTTAAGAGGAATTTTTATTAATTTCAGTCTTTTCAATAGGCCATAAGACTAGTTATTAAAAGAGATTTTAGTACTTAGTTACTCTTGGGAACTTTAATCAGTAGTTGCATTTAAAATATTAAGGATATGCTGAAATTCAGAGTAAAAAGCAAGCAAATCCACTTAATGTACATATTTAAGCAACAACTTCAATGTTCAAAGAACCTTGCTTACTATTTAATAAATAACTGCCCAGTGACATTGTCTTTGCCGCTACTAACTACTTAATGCCCTATCCATTTCAGGTGCTATCAGGAGGTATGCCTGATATGTTACAGTTAAAATTATATTTTTACAATTATAGTAATATTTAAAATTAGTAATGTTGTATTTTCAATTTTATTAGACTTTAAATATTTCTCTCTTTGCACATCAGTGACCTGTAAGAGATAAATATATATATATATTTCTCTCTTCCCAGATGACTTCCACTATGTAAAGCTAAATTTTGAGAACTGATAGTATACACCTGGGAAATTTAAGGAAAGTAGCTTCTTGTTAATAACTAGAGTTTAATTCTTGTTAACATAGATAGTGTGTTACTGAAAACCTAAAATAAGTGGTTTCCCAACAGACACCCAGTTCTTAAAAACTTTAAAAATGAATTAAATGTTAAAAGGTCATTTACTTAAGTTCTAACGTCATCTTCAATGAACAATAATACTCTTAGGTACACTTTTCTTTTATACCTGCTACGACAAACTAAATGAGTAGATACTCAGTCCATATAACATTTCAACAAACAAATATTCTAATAAATAAGCATAGGGTTTAAGAGAAAGATCTGAAGGTACTTTGGCAAAATGTTAGTATTTGCAAAACTGAAAAGCGGGTACATGGGTGATATTATTCTTTGTATGATTCTGAATATTTGAAATTACTCAGAACAAACAATGACACCTCACACTTTCTCTAGTTCTTATTGATACTGCAAAATTTGAATAATCCCACATGTTATTTTATATATAGGTCATAACTATCAGTAATAATACGTACTATGATTAGAACTGCGCTATCAATATAGTAGCCACTAGTCACCTGACTACTAAGCACTTGAAATTCGGCTGCTGCAACTGAGAAAGTGAACTGGTTTAAGCCTTATCTGATACTCCATTCAATTATTGAAAAACTTTTAAGTATTATGGAACAATTTGGGTATGTGAATCTACTTTTTCTAACAGTAAATTTTATGAAATTTAAATTCAGTTAAGTATTTCCTATAAAAATTTAACATCCAAATTGAGATGTGTTCTAAGGGCAAAATACCTAATGGATTTCAAAGACTTAGTATGAAAAAAAAATGTAAAATATCTCCATTATTTTTATATTAATCACATGATAAAAAGATAGTACTTTGGATATACTGTGTCCAAAGTATATTAATATTGATTTCACCTTTCTTTTTTGAACTTTGAAAGTAAATTTAAAATTACATATATTGTTCACATTATATTTCTAGTTGAGAATGCTGGATACAATATTTCATGTAGCCATTTCCTTACTGATAGATATATAGGTTTTTTTTTGCACTATTACAGTGTTCCTGTATGTTTTCTTATGCACACATACAAGAAATACACTAGAAACAGAATTCCTGGTCATACAGTATACACCATTGCATATATCCATATTGCATATATCCATATTGCTCTTCAGAGCACTTGTATAGATTTACACTCTTATTCGTCTTGTATTACATCCTCCCAACACTTCGTAATATTCAAGTAACATCTTTAATTTGTGCCAACCTGATGGGCATGAAATGGTATTTCACTGTTGTTTTAACTTGCATATCCCTGATTACTAGTGAGGCTGAGCAGCTCTTGATGTACTTCTGGGTGATTTGAGCCCAGTGAATTTCTACATGTATTTCTGAGTTGTTTAAAACCTTATTTTGCTCCAGATAGTGAAAAGGCCAGAATCTAAAATTCAGCACTCAAACCATATGCATGGGAACATCGCATACATGCAATTCCAGCCACATGTATAAATTTAATTAATTGAGGTCAACACTCACTAAAGGAGAGAAGGGTAGAGTTCCTTATTTTTCTAAATTTTTCCATCTGTCAAAATAGAAAACTTTTTTTTTTAATGACGAAATTCAATGTTAGTGAGAGCTTAAGGAAACCTAACAGTTTCTGAAGTATAAATTAGAAAAGTCTTTCTGGAAAACACTTTGGTAATGCATATCAAAAGCCTTTAAACTTCTGTGCATATCTTTTGACAAAGCAATTCTAGTCTAGTAATTTACCTTAAGGAAATAATCATGGATATATGCAGAGGTTTATCTATAGGGATGTATCACCACATTGTTTATAATAACAAAAGGATATAAGTTAAAATGTCCAATAAGGTAAATGAAATTATGGCATGCCCAGTTAATGGAATACTATATAGCCACGAAAAAAACAAAGCTGTAAAAATATTTAGTGACACAAATGTTCAATATAGTAAATGAAAATAGTTTATAAATTAGTGGATACAATATAAAAACATGTCTATGTGCAAAGAAAAAAATACATGGAGGGTATACTTACTTCAGCCCTTGCCCTGCCTCTTCTCCTCTCAGCACAGAAACCAGAATGATCCTCCTAAAACTTAGGCTAGCATTAAAATATTCTCAGGAAAAAAAAAGGGGCAGAGGGAGCAGGATAAAGCAAGTATGATAAAATATAGATGGCTACTGAAATGGGTGGGATGATGAGTTCTTTTCTGTATGTGTAGAAAATTTCATAATAGTGTTAAAATAATAAAAACTAAAGTCAGATGGATTATACCACAAAACCCTCCAATGGTTTCCCATCTCACTCACAGTAAAAACCAAAGTCATTAAAATGGCCTAAAAGCCTTCTACCCATATTTTCCAGCCCTGGCTGCACATTAAAAACCAGATTCCACCTTCAGAATCAGTGGTCTCCTTGGGCAGCCCAGCATCAGTGATTTTTAAAAGCTCCAAGATGATTCTCATGTGTAGCCACGAGGGAGAACCACTATAGAATATGGGCCTTGTGCTGCCTCTCCATCCTCGTTTGTCCCTTGCTCTCTTCTGCTCCAGCCACACTGACTGCCCTGATGTTTCTCAAACATTGGCACTCCCCTGCCCGCACCTCAAGGCCTTTGCCTGAAGTGTGCTCTTCCCTCAGATCTAGCCAGCATCTTCCTTTGTCTCCCCCAGGTCTTTGCTTGAATGTTACCTTCTCAGTGAGGCTGTTCCTGGTCACTCTATATAAAAATTGCAGCTCCTTTCCTCTCCTCTTCCAAGACTCCCCATTCCCTTTATTTCTTTTACTTTCCCCCACAGTGTGTATCACCACCTGACATACATACAATATGTTTTCTTATGTACTTTTCCCCCCAACTAAAGTATAATCTCTTCAAGGGGGGATTTTGTCTGTTCTAATCATTGCTGTGTCCCCAGCATCTAAATACCTGGCACATATTAGGGTACTCAGAAAATAATAACTTAAGTGAATGGATGATCACACACCAAAATGTTTAGAGTTCTTGGTGGTAGGATTACAAGTGACTTTTTTCTTAAATCAATTTTCTATGTGAACATATATTTATAACAAGAAAAAAAGTTTTTTAAGCAAATAATTGTAATCCAATGTATTTGCTTCCTTTTAAAAACACAGCTAGTGGAACATGACACAAATAAATACATATGTGAACATTCACTGAGCTGTAGATTTGTGCATTTTACTGAATATGTCTTAAATCTTTTTTAAAAGTAAATGTCACTTAAAAATATTATAGTGCCCTGCACCAAAAGAACAAAAATATTATAGCCCTAGTGACATTGGATTCATCTAGCAAACAGAATTGGGGATACGCTTCCCCATAGAATGCTTCCTATAAAAGAAATCACTCACAAATAACCATTGATGAAAGTTTTCTATCACCTATGTCTGCTCAGAATTCTTTTTATGGTGTGTAACAATATCTAGTTATCCTACATAACAATTAAACTATGTGGCTTTAATTGTGAACCAGCAAGCTCACCCTAAAGCAACAGTCCCCAACCTTTTTTGACACCAGGAACCAGTTTCATGTAAGACAATTTTTCCACGAATGGAAGGGAGGTGGTAGTTGGGGACCACAGGCCTAAGGGATCCATAAAATATCAACTTTAAAAAAGAAAATCAGCTAAGGCTGGAAAAAGTTCCCTGAGTTCTTCAGCTAACACAGCATAGAAGATGATGATGGTTTAACTGAACAAGTACAGATAATATTAACTCAACCAATTAATAAATAGGAAGAGTATCAATTCTACTGAACCCTTTGTGTTTAGCAGATATTCTACAATATTTAAATGGATAATATCAGAACTCCAATTGAGTTTGCCGCATCCAAACATTTAAGAACCAGCTCTTTTCGGTTCTTCTATAGAAGCCATACCTACAGTCTGGACAAAGTGATAATACCTACTCTTAAATCTTTCTTGGTCAAAAACAGCTTCTCATCATGTGAAAAAGAGCTCTAGAGTTTCAATCAAATGCACTTTTGAAACATTTGAGAAAAACAAGTTAGTCTTCTTTCTTAAGAGAGGAGTGGTATAGTAACAAGGATACTACAAACAACAGCAGAAACATGACATGTCATCCTGAAATAATTTTACATCACGGTAATAAAAAACTTTATATCAAAGAATAAGTATGGCTAGACTATGGTGAAGAATGCAAAGTTTACATGAATTTATATGCTAAACAATAACACTTACAAAAAAATTTATACCATACTATCCCCAGAATGTATTTACTGGGGATGCATTTTCTCTTTTCTACTATTAAGGTACTTTAGCAAAAATATCAAAAATATTTCTTTAAGGAGCCTGTTAACTTTCTAAAGTTTCTAAGACTAACTTCTTTCCTCCTTTATTAGTAATATAATCTGAAGGTAAATATCTGATCATCTCAACTCCCTAGAAGAATGCCTTCACTGAATTAAGAGTTAAAGTTTTCCCTGGAAACTTAACAGACTGATAAAAGAAACTCCCATTGGATCACCATAGTACTATCTTAGTGCTAGCGAAAAAACTTGTCTGCTTGCTGTTATACCCAAACAAGACTACAATTAAATACACTTCTCACTCATTTGCCAAAAAACTCAGCCATGTTCAGTTTTCCACACTAGTAATGATCTCATCTTAGGTGCCTGCTACATCTATTTAACTGTTTCTTTTGAACAATGTATTTTTTATTTTTTTATTTTTTTTTTGAGACAGAGTCTCACTCTGCTGCCCAGGCTAGAGTGCAGTGGCATCAGCCTAGCTCACAGCAACCTCAAACTCCTGGGCTCAAGCGATCCTTCTGCCTCAGCCTCTCGAGTAGCTGGGACTACAGGCATGCACCACCTGCCTGGCTAATTTTTTCTATATATTTTTAGTTGTCCAATTAATTTCTTTCTATTTTTAGCAGAGACGGGGTCCTCACTCTTGCTCAGGCTGGTTTCGAACTCCTGACCTTGAGTGATCCTCCCGACTCAGCCTCCCAGAGTGCTAGGATTAGCCGAGCCACCGCGCCCAGCCTTGAACAATGTATTTTCAAACATCTGTCTTACATTGTTTCCTAATTTTACAAAATACTGAAAATTTTCTGTGCAAACTGAAAGGTTATATATCTAACGTAATAAAAACTGAATAGCTTAAACACTAGATATTGAATCAGAAAAAGTGACGGTGACAGAAAAAAGTTGACAGTTTTTAACCTTTTGCAGTTGGAATTATGTGATAGCCCAACAATTTCCTGTTTATAAATTAATGAGCACACAACAAATTGTTTAAGAACTTCTATCATTTGTGCCAAAAGAGGAAAGCTATAGATTGGATAATTCAAACTAAGAAATTTAAATATGCTACTTTTAAACCTGAAGACAAAGGCCTACACTTAAAAAATGGATATGTGGTAAATCCTTTTGTTGCAATTAACATTTTTAAGAGCCTACTACATAGTCAGATACTGTTTTAAGCACACGTCTGTGTTACTGAATCTTCTCAACCTTTATGAAGTGGTTATTTTGCTTCTTTCAAAGATGAGGTACCTGAAGAATGGAGACAACATATAATCTGCTCAAGACACAGCCAGCATAAACATACAATCTGGCCCTAGAGCCCATATCTTGATCTCACAACTGACTCACTGGATGAGAAGAATTATTTTCTCATGAGTTCACTGCTGAGTTCATATAACCTGAGTTCACTGCTGTCTACAAACTCATGCCTGGCCCATGGGAGGTACTGAATAAATGCTGAAAGAATTAAATTCTTATATGTTTTTGCCTGAGAGAAACCAAATCAAGATATGAAAAACAGCAGGGAAAAAAGCAGGAAGTATTTTTGTACCTGTAAAGTTCATATTTTATCAAAATATGCATATTCTTCCTATCATGTCATCCGTTTCAGAATACCATGTGATGACATCTAGCCAATGTCTGAAACAAATACAGGATACGTTGTAATTAATAACCAATTTCTAGTCTCAATGACCAATGTATTCACCTCAACAGACTATCACTATTATTATTTTGTATTCTCTTACAGAAATGGAATCATTATATCAAAATACAGATTAAAGGGCCATTTTCCCTTGCAGAAGGTAGGTTCAAGAACTATGATAACTGGCATGACTAAAAATGAGCTTTTGGATTCTTCCAAACCACACTATCATTCCAACAAAGTAGTATAGTACAAATTGTCTTCAAAATACAGGTAAAAGGTAAGTGGTACCAGTGCACATATATACATCTCATGAAAAGACTTAAATATCCTTAAAAGTACTTAACATGCACAATTACTATAGTTGAAGTGCTGTACAATCCCACTTCCAATAAAATTCCAGTAGAGAGGCAATTTTATGAAGATAAACCAACAGCTTGTCACATAGTCTGGATGCTAATACCATGCTCTTCACAGTCCTCACAGAGTTGTTATCAAAATAGTATAGCTGACAATAGTAATAGCACAAGACCCTCAAATATCAAGTCCCAAATACTACATAAATAGGAATCCAATCACCACCACTGCTCAGGAATCTACCACCTGGCACTGATAGCACTGCTTTCTCTCCTTCTTTCCCTACCTTTCCCAACTGAAATGATAAAAATGAACGTGTTCTAGGAAGGCAGTTCTGAGTGGAAAAAACATGAAACTGTGGTTTTTCTTCCCTCACACCATCACAACAATCACACACACGACTTTTCTGACTAAATGTGGGGGATTTCTCCACACCAACAAACAAGCAATCAATTTTGTAATGGATACCAGCTGGGTGTCCTCTAATTTAATTTCAATACCATCTACTTGGAGATAGTCTCAGATCCCACAAGTTGAGAGCTCAATTCCCAAAACTGCCCCCCACTTCTTTAGAAACCAGTAACAAGCCTGAGCCTCTGGAACTTAGAGCTGATATGATAGGCTTCAGATCAGGAGTTCCACGACCCCCTCCTTTGGGTTTAATTTGCTGGAGTGGCTCACAGAACTCAGGAACACTGGTTTATAATAAAGGATATTACAAAAGGTACAGATGAAGAAATGTGTAGAGCGAGGTACGGGAGAAGGGGCAAAAAGCTTCCATGTCCTCTCCAAGTAGTACTGCCCTACAGGAACTGCCGTGTATTTAACTATCTAGAAGCTCTCCAAACCCTGGCCTCTTGAGCCTTTTATGGAAACTTCATTGTATAAACATGATTAAAGCATGAATAACCATGTCAAAATGTGATCAGACAAAAAGAGTATGATTTAATACTAATAAACTGATTGAAAATACCCAACAAGTCCTGTATGTTCAGATTTTTCTGGCCCCTATGTGCAACATTCCTTTCTGTAGGGCATGAGGCAGGACCCTTTCTGAAATGAGTGTCTTATGACCCACAATCAGATTAGAGTCCTGCCCTGGGTAAGTAAAAGGAGGACAAAAAAAAGTCAATGAAATTCTGTTTCCTGAAGCCTGCTTCTGAGGCCTAAAGCACCCTAACATTATAACAAAAGGCTACAACAAAGGCTCTGGAGTTCTAAACCAGGAACTGTGGACAAAAACTATATACATACATCATAACATCACAGCAGTCTAGCCCCACCTGTAATATTCTGTATTCCCAGGACTCCTTCCAAGCTGACTTTAAGAATTAGGTACAGTCCAGCGACTATTGGACAATTTACTTTTACTGGATAAAACACCTTTTATTAATATACTTTTTAAATTTTTAAGAGTTGTTCAGATTTACCATTTACTTGCCAGCAGAGTAAGAGGTTTTCTTTTTCCATGTTATTAAATAATTTGGCCAGTATGGGCTGAGCTTTTCTCTTTCAGAAATTCTACCTTCCTCTGCTATTCTTTCTGTTGGCTGGATATCAGGCCACTGGATATAGATTTTTTTTTTTAGACCACAAACTTCAAAGACAGCGACATTCTGCTATAAAGCAATCTGTTCAAATCAAGTTGAACAGGAAGGTTCTCAGATTATCCAGCATTTAAAGAATAATCAATATAACAAAACAATTGTCATTTTAAAATTTTCAGATACTTGGACAATGATTTAGGGAAATTTCTGAAATGTCTTAACAGTTTTCGAGAGCCAATACATGCAATTTGAGAGAAGAGAATGACATGGATTCTTAGTATAACCACCTTTTAATTATGATGAAAGACAAGAAGAGTCACAAAACACAGTAAATTCCTAAGTTTAGCTACGAGTTGTAGGTATGCGTCACAAGATTGTTTTATCAGTCTTTACCACGGTTTTATTTTCTCCTTCCTTGGGGAAATGTCAGATAGTAGATAGCATGGTGATGAAGGCATACGTTTAGGTATGCCACAGACTGGGTAACAAAACGCTAAAAACATCTGCATTGGTACAACAAGCTATTATTTTCTGGTTTTTTCCATGAACTTGTGACTGTATTCATAATCTTGTGAAGTAGACATGGCAATTTTAACAAGATCATTTTTACACTTACAAGACATTCAAAGAGTCAGGATTAGAAACCACATCTGCTGGTTTCAAATTCAGGGTGCTTTCTATTATTGTTCTGCAGTGAATTTATATGCCTTTGCTGTAGAACTCCAACAACTCTCACATGCATCAAGATACTTACTGTACTCTCATTTCAGAAACTCTTGATAACTAATAATACCTTTATGTTTGGTTTTCACCTTATAGAAGGATAAAGGGGCCTATTACACAGTAAAATTTGATAAGCAGTAGGTCAATGAAAATTTTGCTGGAAGGTTCAAAAAAATCTTTAGAATTTATGTAGAAAATATCAAGTGCTAAAAAAAACTTTGCAATCTAGAGATCTATAGAGCAACCCTCACAATAAAAAGCTAAACAGACAGACCAAGAAATGATAAGCAAATTGCACCAGGCGGCAAAGCCAACCATTGCGATCCTGAAAAAGCTTCACTTGAAACTGTATTTGTCAAACGACCTGGATCATGTTTAACTCATGCTCTGGTAAGAATTCCAATCTGTCAAAAATCAACTATATCATTATTGCAACATCTCAAAATGCATTGTTAAGACAAAATGTCATAGCTAGTCTATACTCCTTGGTCTCTGATAAATGTTTTTCCAGGAAAACATCTTGCTTCAGTTTTTAAAATATAATTCTCTATTAGTTGCACTTGTGGAGAAGTTGAATATATTTCCTGTAAAACCTTTCTAAACCATTACAGCATTACTACAAACATACACACACAGACACACAGTAAGAAAGGCTAGATTCCATAAAAATGTTTTATAAAATAGGTTGTATGGACTATTTTAGAAAGTACTTATTCTTCAAAAATGATGCAACTTTTAACATGCACTTTTAACATGAACTTTTTTTTTTTTTTTGAGACAGAGTCTCACTCTCTTGCCTGGGCTAGAGTGCCATGGCATCAGCCTAGCTCACAGCAACCTCAAACTCCTGGGCTCAAGCAATCCTTCTGCCTCAGCCTCTCGAGTAGCTGGGACTACATGCGCCACCATTCCCGGCCAATTTTTTCTATATATATTTTTAGTTGGCCAATTAATTTCTTTCTCTTTTTAGTAGAGACGGGGTCTCGCTCTTGCTCAGGCTGGTTTTGAACTCCTGACCTCGAGCCATCCACCTGCCTTGGCCTTCCAGAGTGCTAGGATTACAGGAGTGAGCCACTGCGTCCAGCCTAACATGAACTTTTAACATTTTTCTTGTGAAGCATCACAACTAATTATTTATGACATAGATACAGAAGGAAAAACATACTTCACTAGGTGAAACTGTAAATAGTTGATGGAAAAGGGAATATCAACAAAGATTTCAATAAACTGACAGACTTTTTAATGTAGGACTGCATTAAAAAACATTCTAACATTTGAGAAATAAGATTTGTTGATATCCCCTTTAAATGATTGTAGAAGGCTAATGGCCCCCAAAGAAATCTAGATATTAATATATAGAACCTGTGAATATTACTTTATTTGGCAAAAGCAATTTTGCAGATGTGATTAATTTAAGGATCTTGAGATGGAGAGATTATCCTGGATCATCCAGGTGGATCCCAAATGTAATCACAACTGTCTTATAAGAGCAATGCAGAGAGAATATTAATTATAGAAGGTGACGTGATGAAGAGAGGAGGGCAGAGATTTCAAGATGCTATGCCACTGGCTTTGAAGATGGAAGGAAAGGCCATGAACCAGGAATGCAGTTCTAGAAGCTGGAAAAGGCAAGGAAACCATTCTCCCCTAGAGCCTCCTGAGGGAGTGTGGGTCTGCAGACACCATTAATTCAGCCCAGTGAAATTGCTTTTGGACTTCTGACCTTTAGTACTACAAGAGAATAAATGTGTGTTGTTTTAAGCCAATAAGTTTGTGATAATTTATTATAGCAGACATAGGAAACTAATACAATAATAAATGATATAAACCTTCATCTACTTAAAAACGATTAATTCTCTACCATTTATAGTATTCTAAATTCTATTTAAAATAAGTTTCTAATGATACATCTCAAGTGTTTCTTTTTATGTTTATGAATATTTTTGTTAAAAATGTTTCTTTGGCCGGGCGCGGTGGCTCACGCCTGTAATCCTAGCACTCTGGAAGGCCGAG
>VBSM01002608.1:23828078-23853549 GCA_008086735.1 Cheirogaleus medius
ACACCATTAGGAAAATCACTGAGAAAGGATATCTACCTAAACAGGTTTTTATTACAAATGCCTCTGCCACCTCTAAGACAAGACCAATCCCTCTTCTTCTTCAGCCTATTCAATATGAACACGATGAGGACAAAGATCTTTATGATGATCCATACTGTATTCTTACAATAAAGTAAGCTAGAGAAAACAAAATGTTACTAAGAAAATCATAAGAGAACAGATATTTACTATTCATTAAGTGGAAGTGGATAATCATAAAGGTCTTCATGCTCCTTGTCTTCATGTTGAGTAGGCTGAAGAGGAGGAAGAAGAGGAGGGGTTGGTCTTGCTGTCTCAGGGGTGGTAGAGGCAAAAGAAAATCTTCATATAAATGGACCCAAGCCCACGTTGTTTAAGCGTCAACTGTACTAATACGTTGCAAAATAAAATTAAACAGCAATACTGTCATTAATGTCTTACTATTTCCCCTAACACAGGCATAGCTATAAATACCAATTTAACATTAATAAAATACTAAATGAAAGCAACAATAAAAACAGACAACTAAAATTCTATACATTATCCATTGAGGAAGGAAAAAGGGAGCTAAGATCTAGAACTTTTTTTTTTTTTTATCAACAGAATCTCAAGAAAGATGAGTTTAAGAGTGACTTGGGAGTCTTCCCATTCAGCTTAATGCATACAGATCCTCGGCCATACTGAGTAAACAAGAGTAGGTGGAATCTTTATTCTGTAAACATCTTGGGAGCTGGCAGGGTGATTAAGCAAAGCAAACAAATTTTAATGCTAAAATCCAAGAGACAGTGATTCATGACAACTGAGTAAGACAAAAAACAGCACCATTTTACAAAGGAGTAAGCAAAAAAGCACAGGAGGGTAAAGTGATAGGCTAAGCAAATTAAATATTAGAATAGATTCAAAATAATTGTCCTATATAAGTTTAGGAATGTACAGACTTACCTTATCTTCCATGAAGACTGACAGAAATTCCCAATATGAGTATTTTGAGTTCTTTGATAGTCAAATTCATTTAAAATAATTTCCTAGAGATGATTATTAAGAGCCTAACGAGGGAAACTGAAAGTAACTAGGGTAGAAAATTCCAACTCACACACACACACACAAAGGCTTATAACCCTCTTAAACATCTAATAAATACTTAAATGAAATAGAAGACAACTACTTAAGATTGAGCCACATGTAAATTTAAAGGTGAAAGGATCCAACAATCTACCTAGAAAAATTATCAGATAAATAACTGGTACATCCAGTTCTATGCCCAATTACTAGGAATTAGGATTTTCTGTATACTAAAAATGGGTTCAACCAGGTGTGGTGGCTCACTGGCACTCTGGGAGGCTGAGGCTGGAGGATCACTTGAGCTCAGGAGTTCAAGACCAGCTTGAGGAAGAGTGAGACCCTGTCTTTACTTAAAAAAAAAAATTGATAAAAGAAAAAAATTAGCCAGGCAACTAAAAATATAAAAAATTAGCTGGGCGCAGTGGCACATGGCAGTAGTCCCAGCTACTCGGGAGGTGGAGGCAGGAGGACTGCTTGAGCCCAGGAGTTTGAGGTTACTGTGAGCTAGGCTAATGCCATGGCACTCTAGCCCGGGCAACAGATTGTCTCACAAAAAAAAAGAAAAAAAAAGAAAAATGGGCTCTAATTCCCTCAAATCCTTTCCAACTAATATTGTACATGTGTGCTATACTATGAACTAATTGGTTAGGAAACACAATGCATAGTACCCAGAGAGATATATATCAGAGCTATGCCTCTCAGCACATTTCTATTAAGAACTCTCCAATTAAAGATAGTGACAAATTAGGAACAAATCCTTCTATGGGGTGGGGGGCAGGAGGAGTCAGGTCATTCTCTTCTATGGGCCTCTGGACTCTGAGGCACGTGACCACGTGGATCCAGACATGTCATAACAAACATGACTTTAAATGACCTTATGAAGTAATAAAAACTACTTTAGTATCCGTGGTCCCTCAGCACAGTTGTGTTTAATTTCTAAATCTTTGCTTGGTAATTTTATAGAAAGCCCTCAATTCTTACAATCAGCTCTGGCTTGAGGACTTGGTGTCAACCGTATTCAAAAGACAACATGGAAACTCTTCATGTTTTATGGAAGAACATTAAGACTATCCATAATGAAGAGCTATTTTTTTTAAAGCTAATATTAGTTAAGAGATTTAAAGTATTTTTCCAAAAGCTAGATAAACTGTAAAGGTAAACGGTACTATGAAGATAAAATATTGATTAGATTGCTACTTTTTTGGATTTTATAAACAATTTTGTTTTCTGACACAAGACAGAAAACAATGACTTTTTGCCTTCCTTTAGGAGCCTACCTTAAAAGAGAAAAGACAGCTAAATATAAATGAAATTCAGTTCTTAACTAGTCGAATGTTAGTTCTATATATGAAAAATTCTTTTAGCTACACAAAAACCATACTGGCTTCACAATCCATTATTCAGGGAAAAACATTCCTAACTTCATTAGGAAGAATAGTATTTTTTCTTTGCAAGGGCACTAAAAAGATGCCTCTATAAAATTAATATAAAATTATACTTACCAGAGAAGTGAAGAGATTTTTTAAAACTTTCAAAAATAAAATGCAAGTAAAGGAAAAAGGCAAAGCATTAAAATGATGATATATATGTCAATAATTTCATCCTCTTTCCTCAAAAATATTGTTTAAAACAAGAAGCATTGATTCTTACTGGTTTCAAGTTTTTTTCCTTTCTTTTATTTAAAAGAGAAATCTGTCTCTTTTAACAGACAGTGATCATGGATGTCCTAATTTTATACTATATGGAGAGGTTTGCTGTAAAAATTAAAAATTTTTTGCCTAAAATTAAGATTTTAAATATACTATTTTAGTCACGTTGAAGACCATTGAATAATTAGCTTTTTAAAGAAAGTTTTACCTACTTTTGTAATACTCATTAAGATCTGACAATTTTATCTCAATTTTTGTTTTTAAATGCTATCCTTCAGAAATGAAATCTCAATTCTGGTAGATGGGCTAAAATCTATATAGGTACTCCTTATCACATATAGATTCCATTGAAATGAAGATACTTAATGAACTTGAAACTTTACAATGCCTCAAAATCACTCAATTTTGCAAAAATTAACAGAGAAGTCATTTGGATCTCTAGGAAAATCTTGCTCATTCCACAAACATACTGAATCTCAAACTTCAGGGTCACTACATTAGTTAGCCACAGGTCATAAGCATTACAAATATGCAACAAATAATTTCATACTTCATTCAACTAGACATGTCCTAACTAATTGAAATATAAACCTGTTTAAAATGTTTTATAGTCATTTAAAAATTGTATCAGAAAAAAATCAGGAAACATTAAATATTTGGACTCATTTTTCCTACTCTTCTGTCCAGTTTGTTGAATTAATCCTAAGTAACAATCCAGTAACTAAAAATAAAACACTTCAACTAAACACCAAAGGACTCAAAAGAAAAAGTCACATGGCAGTAAGAAGGTTAGATCTTTTGAGATGTAACTACCTTTTCATTTGAGAAATACAATCACTCAAAACTATAAAATAAGGATAGTTTCTTCTGTCAACCCCTTAACTCCCAAATTTACTTTTTTTTTTTTAAGGATTGTGTTTGGCTTTTATTTCATTAGATTTAGGGGGTACAAGCAGCTTTTTGTTACATGGATTGTATAGTAGTGAAGTCAGGGCTTTTAGTGTATTCATCCACCGAATAGCTCACATTGTACCCAATAGGTAGTTTTTGATCCCTTACCCCTGTTCCTCCTCCCCCTTCTGAGTCTCAAAGTCTATTATACCACTCTGTATGATCATGCATCCCCCCCAGTACATGTGGTGTTTGTTTTTCCATTCCTGAGATACATCACTTAGGATGACAGCCTCCAGTTTTATCCAAGTTGCCTTCTCTCCTTTCAAACACCCAAATTCATTATTTCATGACCCATCTGAGAGTGAGCGGCTCCGCTAGGAACATACCAAACTGTTTCCTACATTATTGCCTCTGCACATGAAATGCCCTAATTCTGAAGAAGATTCACTCAGCCAACTAAAAACACATCTCTCAATCACCATCCCTCCCCTCCCCTCTTGGGAACTTTCCAGGGCCTTCCCATCTATCCACTTCCTCTACCCAGCCAGGGTTCTTTGTTCTGGCTTGGTGTTTCCGCCGGACACAACGTAAAAAAACAAACTTTAAGTGATTTTAAAAACTGGTTTCTCATCCTACTTCCCCATCCTTCACATCACTACTCTGCTTAAACCCCATTAATGCTTTCCACAGCCAAGAGAGCAGTGTTTTTCAAACTAACACTTGCTACCACAGGGTTAATAAATTTAGTGGTTCCCCATCATCACTCTTTCTTAAAAATAAAATGGATTGGAACAGAATAAAAACTACCAGAGTATATCACATAAAGGGTATTATTTTGTGACATTTTAACATTTATATATAAGTATATTAGGCAGCAATGTAAAAATGTGTATCTTTCCAATGAGTCATAGCCATAAAAGCTTGAAATACCACAGCCTACAGGATAACCCAGTCTTTCATTTGATCTACAAAGCTCTCTAACCTGGCTCCTGCATAAGACTCTAGACCTATCTCTTGCCACATCAAAGGGAGCTCAAGAAAACAAAGCGCCTCATGCCGGAACTTCTGTAGTTCCTGTCACAGTGCTGTCAATCACTGTTCCCTCTGCCTTGAATGCCCTCTCATTTGTCTAAGAGGCCCACCTGTACTCATCTTTCAGAATTTAATGTTTATCACGGACTTTTTTATCCTTCCCTCAGCAGTTAATGCTACACACACACACACTTTGTGTCTCTATAATGCCCTAATGCTTCTTCAACATTTCACTGTACATTTTTTTTATTATTAGTAATTAGGCAGTTACATGTACATTTTAATTTTAGGCTTGAATGTCTTCCTAACTTCCAAACTATAAACTCTTCACGGGAAGGAGCACATTTTACTAGTCTCCCTTTCAGCAGTACTGAGCTATTGAACCATAAATAGGGGATCAAAGGTGGTAAAATGAACAAAGAATTAATAAGGACCTACATCTAACCTCTGTTGTTAGGAATCACAGAGTGGCTACCTTTGCAACAAAGCCCATTCATATTGTAGTGCTGGATCAAGATTTCTGTGTTTTTACTACAACCTCCAGAGAACAGAACCCTGCAGCCTGAGGTAGAAAGAGGTGCCAGCTTCTTGTCTTACAGTAAAGAAGGGTCTCAGTTCAGGTTGCAATGTTGCAGCACTCACTTCCATTCTTCAGGAAGTTATCTTGGGAAAGGGGGAGAGGAAGGACTACAGAGGTTCCCACACACAGGTGAGATAAATCAGAAACAGCATTACCATACTTCATTAGCGGGAGGGCAGGGCACATTTTATATATAACTAGCTCTTAATGAGGGAAGGGAAGGCAGGAATTCTCTTCCCTTGCTGACAGCACTAGGTTGCCAGTATGACCTAAGTAAACTAAAAGATAGCATGAAATAACTGGTTGAAGTTACTTGATTTCTGTTGTCTACTCTAAGAGTTCTGAAATAGCTACTGACTCATTGCTCTCATTATGAGATACTACAAGAGGGGGGGAGGTCATACCTAACAGGGGCTCCTCACTGAGGCTTTGAAGCATGTCATAGGCTTCATCTTATATACATGAATGCCTTAATTTTTAGGAGATCGAATACACCTATTTTACAAATCCATGATTCAGTTGCCTTCACTGCAATTAAAAACAGTTCAAGCAACATCCAAGATACTTTGACAGACTCTGCCACATGTCAGTTTCAGCTGTTCCTTTCCATTTCCACATAGTTCATAAACTATTACAGGAGCCATAAATTTTTTTCTGCCCAAACTCATCACTGATTTTATTAAAAGTAATTTCTTTGCTTAGACTTTGCCCTCAGACTTGCAATTATGGCCACAACTAAGGCAAAGATAAATCCTTATTATAACCTAACAGTCAAAAATGTATTTGTAATATGTAAAACTCTTCACCCACTATTAAATTTTAGATACCTGTCAGAGTAAGGTAATTTAGGATAGCCTGGGTAAAACTTTGTTTTTTTTTTATTTATTTTTGTAATTTCAGCATATTATGGGGGTACAAATATTACAGTTATGTATATTGCCCATGCCCCCCTCCCCCGTGGGTAAAACTTTAAAAGCCATTTTAAGCTCTGTTTCCTTTTGTTTTAAATAGGTCCAGGGAGCTATATTAATTCCACAAATACATATTAGGTATACACACCTACAAAATGTGGAAACTTTGGCAAATGCCTTTGCTATATACTATTCTACCTTCCCTTCCTTGCAACAAATCACATAAAATAAGTCACTATCAATGAGAAAGGATCACAGCTCCAAATACAGGCTTTCCAAAAAATAGCACAACAAATGTTTGCTCCTTTTGCTCTGCAGTCCACATTTAGGACTTCATTAACAAAAAGGCAAATAAACTCATTTATAAACAAATTTAATTATGCTAAGTGTCTAAATGTGTGTTGCAGGGGCGGCTTACCTTCATATTTTAAATACTAGACCCCTCAGTATTTTAAGTTCATCCCAAGCTTCCCTTGGTGAAATGATGGGCATTCATGCAGCTAAAAGGTTGTAGAATACTGATTTTCTTCCATGGTGCTACCACTCCACACAGTCTAGAGAGAAAGCAGCCCTCAACATGAAAAACTGCCGCTTGATTTTTTTTTTTTTGCTCTAACACATTTTAAACAGAGGAGCTGCAGATGCTCAAGGGAAGCCATATTTCAAAGATTTTGAATAGTAGTATTTTTCAGTGTTTTCTCTTATCTAAAATTGGTGCCATTCATCCAAAACATTTTTTAAATGCCATTATTTTCCAGCTTAAGCACTTAAACTGCTTAGAGGAAAAAAAATTCCTCCAACTGAAAGATCTACTTCAAGAAACCAACTACTGATCATTAAAATGGAGCAAAGGAGAAGGAAAAAGAATTCATTTTTACAAGTTGGAAAAATCTTTAAAAGTCATCTCGTCTAACTCCTTCATTTTGGATAAGAAAACAGAGTGCACAGAGGTTAAGTAATTTGCCTCAGATCATTAAACTACTAATAGCAGCACTAGAAATAGAATGAGGTATTTTAACTACTCTTAGCAGTACCCCAAATCATGCAAGTTATATATACTCTCATCACTTGTCATTTAAGGTTTAAAAATCATTATCACTTTTTCATTAATTCCTAAGGAAGAACTCCTACAACATGTTCTAAATTTTCAAAGTTATGCAAGTTAATAAACTTCAAGTTCCAACTCTAATAAAAAGGTACTCCGAAAGTTTCAAGAAGTGTGTGTACACCCCTAAACCATGACATGAATTTCAGAGTCCATTCTTTTAAATCCTGTCCCTCAACTACACTTTATATGCGTTTGTTCAATCACAAAGAAAATTCTGGAAGTTCCTCTTTGACGAAATGAGTAGATCATTACTCCATTAACGTATTAATGGATTTCCAGATTAAATTAGAAAGAGTCACTAGCATTTTATCAACCCACAGTGTTAAGAGTTAATAAAAGGTTGGAAAATGCACTCTTGGTTTGCTTTGGGTCTGAAAGAAGGTGTAGATCGATATTGTTAACACAAACTTAAGGTTTGAGCTTAAATGAGAGAAACGAAAAAAGTGAAGAAGTTCCTTCAACAAAAAGCCTTCTCCTACCCAGTTTACCCACACTGTGGTGACCGCATCACTAAGATTTTCAGATTTTCGTTTTAATGCCTCCAATGAATCAATACTACACGTTTTTAACTTTGGATATTCAAGGGCAAAACAGAGGGCACGGTGAGGGTAAGAGTTTACACTGGATCACTTTCAAGTACTGTAGTCTAACCACTCATTACAATCGTTTCTTTGTGCAACTGATTATTCTAAAGTACAGAGAGAATGCAGTACTTCTCTTTGAAAGATACCATAAGCAAAACCTAAGATAAGATGATTTTGGTTACAAACTGATGCGGCAGTTTGACCAGTGAAGTGCAAAATGCGTTCTTGATAAATATTATTCATGAAACTATACTGAAGTTACAAACGATATATGTGTGTGTGTGTGTTCCTTAATTCTAACCTCTGGTGTCACTCTACAAAAATACCTTCTTAAAAGGTTACCACACTTATATTTTTAAAGTGTGACCAGCTCAGCAAGGTGGCAAATTTGTTTGAAAACACAAAACACAATCATCACCACCGCTCGATAAGACACATACATAAACAGATTCGAAGCTGTGTTAAACACAAAAATCCTTACCCCATTTTGCCCAGTGAAAACTTGCTCTTAAGTTTCAGCTCTTATGCTACCGAATAACTTCCAAAGGAATTTCTCCGTCTGCTATTTCGCAGTTGCTTTTCCACCCCCCGAGATCCTTTTCCGGAGGTATTTGAATGATGCTGACAATTCAATTAGTTCTCTTAGGTAAAATGATTTCTCTCTTGTAAATGCCAAAACGTTCAAACAGAGGCGGCATTTGCTTATTAGAGCTAAAATGCAGCGCGGAGGAGATAGCAGTCGATCTCTATTCCACAAAAAAGAGTCTTACATGTAGGAAAACGCAGAATCCAGCTTCATGGAGTCCTATAAAAAATGAGTTCGCTGGTCATTTCGCTCATGTTCTCCTCGACACTAAGGGAGAGCCAGGTAACTCGGCCTTTTCGGTGCTAAGGCTGCGGGTTCAAATTTCTCCACACCAAGTCCCTGGGGGGTGGAGCGTGCAACCAAACGCGACGTGCACTTCAATAAAAATCCTAAAAGCAGTAATGTTACTGCTTCCCTATGCTCACGTTAGAAAAAAATTATATAGAAAAATCTCCTCGAAGTGCAAACCTGGCAGCTCGCGACGTGCATGGCACTCCACATTGGAATCTTTTTAATTTTTCTCCTAAGACTCGGAGCAGAGAGGAGGTGGGGAGGAAGAAGAGAAGGCTGGGCAGGATCGATTCATTCTCCCGAGGAGAATAAACGGAGCCATTTCCAGGCTGGCAGCAGGCTGGGGGCGCAGCACACGCCGGGGAGCTGGGGGAGGGGGCCCGATCCCACCTCCCTCAGCCCCTTCCCGCCTCCCGCCGCCGAGCACAATGGAGCCCGGCTCGCGCCCGGCCCTTCATTCGCGGCTGCCCCCTCTTCCCTCCTCTCTTCAGAGCACAGCGGGTCTGAGGCTCCCGTCGGCGGAGAATGAATGAATCAGAGAGCCAAGCCCCACGCTTCCCCTGGCACCCTGCCCCCAGCTCCGGGGCGGGCCGAGCAGCCAGCGGAGGGGGCTGAAGGGTCCACGGGCGCCCGCCCGAGCCGAGGTGGGAGGCTAACCCCGCGTCGGGGGCAGGAGAGCGGGGCTCCAAGCTGTGGTCGAGCCGCCGCTCCAGCGCCCGACCCCTGTTCCTAGTCTCTCACGCTCCGCGCCGCCGCCACGCGCCGCCTCACATTCCCCGGGCCCCGCCGCCGCCTCTTCACACTTCCATCACCACCCGCCTCCGCCGGCCTCCGGCTGCAGCTGGGCAGAGCAGTGCCGGCCCGGGCGGCCTGGAGCCCGCCGCTGCCTCCGCCTCCACCGGCCGGCGCTCAGAGCTGAGGGCGCCGCTTCCACGGTCAGCGCCGCCAGCGTGAGGCGAGCGCGGCCGCGGAGCTGGCTGCGGGAGGCGGGAAGGGGGTGGGGAGAACGGAGGGGGGGGGCGAGAGCGGTCCCTCCCCCTGCTCGCGGGAGGGGGGCGGGAGGGGGGCGGGAGGCGGCCGCCGCTGGCTAGCCGCTGCTGGGGGCTGGGGCGCGGACCCGTCCTGAGGGCCCCACGGGCCCTGCGGGCGGTGGGACAAGGCAGCAGCCGCGAGGCGATGGGGAGGCTGGTGGTCTGGGGCGAGCCGGCCCTCGTGGGGAGCTAGGCCGGCTGGCAGGTCCGTCAGCCGGTCCTTCCCTCCTTCCTTCCTCCCCCCTCCCCTGGCGGCCGGCGGCGGGCGGGCCGTGCGCTCCGTTCCTCCGCTGGCTCTTGGCCTCACTCCCGGCCGCCACAGCCGCCTCCGCGCCCCACACCAGGTGCTAGCGCTGTGTCTCCATCCTCCCCGCAGGAGGACCTTTAAATAGCAACGTCAGCGCGCTCTTCTCCGCACACACGTCACCCGCCGCTCACGTCACCCGGGTGCGGGGGATGATGTCACGGGGCCGGAAGTACTGCTAAATTAGGGAAGAAGCAGGGGGAGGCGGACTCGGCGAGCTCCTGTGTGCCCACCTGCTCTCACTTTTCCTTAAAGGCCAAAGCACAGGAGACAGCCAGAGAGGAGTTCGAAGAAGGAAGTGGCGGGAGGAGGAGATTTCTTTGCAGCAAATGTGCCAAACACGGGTGAATCATTCATAGCAATAGTGCCGAAGAGTCAAGCGGGTAATATCCTATCTCCCACTCCAACCCCTGTTACAGCAGCACCCCCGAGCTTCTCATGTTCCAACTAGCAGGGCAATGTGGGAGGGAGAGCCTGATCGCTGGTGGTAGATATATTTCCAACAAGACGTGGGAAAAATCACCTTCATTTTCAAAAAAGTTATTAAGTGCCATTCTGGACATAGTCAACTTTTAAACTTTTTTGTCTTAGTCGTTACCTAAAACACGAAATAATTAAGGGCGAAGCCATAAACAAACGTTTTATGAGTTTCAGGATGTGGAAATTAAAAAAAAAGACCATCAAATCCTTTTTCAACAACACAAGCACATTCAGATTATTTTTGTCGTCTTTAGTTTTGACCATATAATGTATAATTGCAGTGTCTCTTAAGTATGTTGTTTTTGTATATGGCAAGAGTGAGTAGCCATCTACAGGTTTACTAGGTATGTATGTTTGTGTCTATAAAAATCGTATGAATGCTTTTCAAATTGTGAATTACTACAGAGTTTTTAAATGTCCTCATTAAGATAGCTTATTAGGTAGATTGAAATAATGAACATTGATTTTGTTTGATTTAACTGGATAATCATGGCTTAGAAATAGAATTACTACATACTGCCAAAGGCCATTACTATTTCAGACTTAGGCTATAAATTTAGTGACCATGTTTTCCAAACCAAAATCCAAACATACCATTTGACATCAGACAAAATAGCTGAAATCTGAAGTGACCTGGAAAATCTAGGACATTGGATTACCAACGTTTGAAGTGATTATTAGGAGTTATAAATCAATATCACTGCAGTTTGAAATAAAGCTAAAACTCTGTAGACTGTATACCATGTGTGGTTTTTAAAAAATGTTTTTAATGTTAAACCACTCGTGTGATTCCTAATTAATAAACACTGGTTTTGCAGCTTTCTGCATTTACATTTTCTTGTTCAAGTTAGGAGCCCAAGATTAAAGGACACCAGCAAAAAAAGAGTTAAGACCAATTTGCAACTGATTCAGGCTCTGTGGTCATCTTCAGATTATAAAGTTAGGATCTTGCTTAAAGTTTGAAATATTAAAAGTAGTGAGTTTTTTTTAAAAGGTTATAACAGGTTAATGAAAAGTAAATCCTTGCTTGCCAATTTGTGTAATATATATTAGTCATATTAATAGAAACTTGTACCAATTTATATTTCAGACAAATGGAGCTTCTTATATATAAAGTATTAAAGCAATAAAACTGTCATTCTTCAAATAATATCATCCTTTGGCCCCTACAAATTATGTTATTACTCAAATAAATTTCTCTACAAACTATTTCCTATCTGAACTAAATAACTTTCTCTTTCCTGCTCTTTCCCTCCATGTTAATTGAAGCTCTCACTTCACCATTTTCAAACACTTCATTCTACCCTTTCATCACAGCTTCCTCTCATTTACAGTCTTTTTTCCCCTCATCTTTACCCAACTGTCAAAACAGCTTGTCAGCTGCCTCCCTGCCTTTAAAATGCTGACCCTTCATTAGAGTTTCTCCTTTTCACTGCTACATGGTCTCTTCTCAGCTGCTCTTTTGTCAACTGAAAATTGAAAGCAACCTTTTTCTACATAAATCTAATGGTGCACTGTGATATAATTACCCAAAGTTTAATGTGATTATTTAACTTCAGCCTCTTAATCAGAAAATTCTACCTATAATGGTCAATTTTTGTTTCTATCTTGTGTGGGATTAGGATCATCATCAGGAAGTATATATGTCCATGTACCCAAAAGAATATGTAAAATTTTGAAACATGTAATATAGAATGTCTTCTCAGAAAAACTGTCTTTTCTTCCCCCTTTAAACAATTCCAATACAGTTTTGAGAGGAATCAGAAAACCATTGTATGGCTTTCCATCTATAAGTGAATATCTTTTCTCCTAAGATGAGCTGATATAACCCAAATTCTAGTTGTGAATTCTGAACCCTGATTTCTTTGTATGCTTTTTGAAGTAGTGAGCTTCCTAGAAAGTAATGTATTTTCTTTTACCGGAAGAGGAAGAAAGTACTTTAGTAGAGTTTCAAGTTTTTAACAGTTCCTTTTCCCACTGAGCTCTGAAAATTTGTGGGGCGGTTTATGAATACCCTCTGATTTTAGAATCTGTGGGCGAAGGCATCTGTTTTAGTTACAGAGTTTACTTCCTTGCCCTTAATAGGAGATGGCAGTCTTCAATGGGGTGTTCATAGATTGGTCATGAGATATATCTTTTTCAATGAAAAGACATGTATGAGATAGAAAAACTTTGCAGGTGAGAGTTAAAGCCAGATTTTATTTTTAATTGTCTAACATTAGATAATAGCAACTTCCTTTCAAGCTCCCTGTTTTTAATTACCAAAATACTAATATTTCTTCAAATAAAGTCATTGATAGAAAAAATAGGTAAAAAGATATCTTTCCATACAAAAGAAGTCTCATGATTCCCAGTTTTTGATACATGATTATGAAGAAAGTAACCAGCAAAGACTAAAAGTAATGATAAGGAAAGAATGAAAGAGTTGTAGGGAAACAGAATGTATCCAGTTGACTCTCCAAAATCATCTCACTTCCTCCACAATATAGCATATACTGGAAACCATTAAGTTGTGTTTAGCCTGTATAAAACTCTCTTGTATTATTATCAGTGATGTTCTGAACAGAAGCAGAGTAAATAGTCACAAGGTTAGGAATACAAGTGTTTGGCACCTTCAAGGCAATTGCTTGAGGATAATTTATTAATATCAGAATGGTTTGTAAGAATTGGAGGGAGGAAAGCTAAAGACTTATCCTTAGGAAAGGTATGATATATATAGCCATGAGAAATGATCTGATGGAACTGTCTCCTGCTCTGATTTTTACTGTAAATTCATTGTTTTCCTAATCTGGTCAAAGGGATACAAATATAATCCTAGACTTGTGAAAGAAGGTACCAGAAAGTTTTCAGTTAGGTGTTGTTGAGGGTCCAGATAGAACAAAATTAGAGGAAATTGTTGTACTACTCTATATGTAAATTTTTTTAAATATTCAGAGAAGATGGGGATATGTTGCCTTTGAAAAAATTATCTGGCTTAACTTCAGGTTGTTTGGTTGGTTGTTTTAAGCAGCAGTTACAGAGAACAGGCTGGAAAAAATATGCAGATCTGCAGAGAACTACAGTAAAGAATGTGGAGTAAAGCATGTGCTATACCTGTGCAGTTACTTAGAATGGAATGCTGTGGAAACTTATTGCCATGGTAACCAATAATCTTTTTCCTGAATGGGGGAACAGAACAACCAGGAGGAAAATGTTTTAAATGAGCTACCTTATTTTGTAATTCTTTTGGTGCCAGCTAAGCGGAAAACAACACCCAAGGTATTTAGGACAGTCATGCTCATGAAAGGAAGTTGCCTTCTTTTCAAAGAGACAAAGCTGAGGCAGAAATTCTGCACTATTTCAAAGAGAGATGGGGCTTTAAGATGGCAATTGCAAACTTTCTGAAGCAAAATATATTTGGTAAAGACTCTGACATGGCTAAAGCAGGTAAAAGCAATACCTAGAACATGTGTTAAAGGTTCTCCCAAGCAGAAGAGGTCAGAAATAAAGATTCTCAACATTTGGAGGATTCAGCCAAAATATTTCGTGAATTATTTGTGAAGCATTTTTTAAGAATCTGGTTGTAAAATGTAATTTCTCTAAATATTAAAATGGAAATGGTAAATATATCCATATTAGGGTTCTCTAGAGAAACAGAACCAATAGGTTAGAGAGAGAGAGAAAGAGAGATACCTTTATAGGTAGGTAGGTAGGTAGATGGGGAGAGATTCATCTTGGGACTTGGCTCATGTGATTATGGAGATCAAGAAATGCTGTATCTCCTATGTCTACAAGCTGGAGAACCAGGGAAGTTGGTGGTTTAATTCAGTCTCAGCCTAAAAGGCCTGAGAACCAGGTGAGCCAATGGTGTAACTCTCAGCTCAAAGTCAAAGGCCTGAGAATCTGGAGTTCTGATGTCCAAGAGCAGGATAAGATGGATGTCCCAGCTCCAGAATACAGCTGGAGAATTCACCCTTCCTCTGCCTTTTCCTTCCACCCAGCCCCTCAACAGATTGGCTGGTGCCCGCCCACAGTGGTGAGGATGGATCTTCCTTAGTCTCAGGCCACTGATTCAAATGCCAGTCTTTTCTGGAAACACCCTCACAGACATACTCAGAAATAATGTTCTACCAGCTATTTGGGTATCCCTTAACACAGCCAAGTTAATACCCAAAATTTAACATCACAGTATCTTTAGTCAACATTTATTCTGTTATTTTAATAATGAATTATATTATCATATGTTTATCATATATATGACAGAAATATAATTTGCCTACATTGACTAGGTAATCTGCTATAATCTCTTACACTTAGAATAAAATACAAACTCCATGCCTTGGCCTAAGAGGTATTGCATGATCTGGCCCCTGCTCACCTCTCTTACCTTGGTTACCATTTACCCCTCCATTGCTGGTGTGTGGGTTGGTGTGTTATGAACTGCAAGGAACAGAAACCCCGGCTAATGGTGACTTAAGCCATAAGATCATTTTTTTATTTGCTTATTTACTTAAGAAGTCTGAAGGTAGGTGGTTGATCTACATTTGATTTGGAAAATCCAAGGTGTCATTAGAATCTTTCCATCCTTTCATTTTCTTTTCTTCATGAGTTGTCTTTTAAACCTGGCTAATTGTCTCATGGTAGTTAGAAGATTATTGTATTTCCAGGCATCACATTCAGATGAAGAGCATCTGAAGCAGAAAGGAAAGGAAGGAGACTGAGGAATTTTCTCCTTTATGTCTATTTTCTAGGGAGAAAAACTCTCAAGAGGCCTCCAGAAAATTCCTTCTTATGTCTTGTTGGCCAGAACTGGATTACATGCTCATCCCTAAATCAATGACTGACAGTTTGGAACAGGATTGTCATGATTGGCTTAGGCAAATGATGGTTCATCCCTTGAGTCTGCAAATTGTGACTGAATGAAATTAAAACTTTCTCAGCAAGGAAGAGTCATTGGCTGTTGGGTGAGCAAAGCACGTATTTGCCACACAGCCTGAAGCCACTTTAGTATTCTTGCTGCTCTTCAAATATGACAAGCTTGTTCCAAACACAGGCCTTTACCCTTTTTGTTCCTTCTACCTGGAATGCCTATGTCTAAGATCTTCACATAGTGTGCTCCTCTTCATCATTCAGTTCAATGCTCAAATTACATATCTTGAGGGAGATCTTCTTTATAAAACATCTGTACATCCATAGTCACTAATCCTTCACTTATTAATAATTTGCTTTATTTTCTTCACAGCATAGTCAACACTCTATAAGACAATATATTTACTAGTTTACTTATAGAATATAGCCCTGTGAAGAGGAACTTTGCCTGTCTTGTTTACCTTCCCATCTACAATAGCAAGACATTGTCTAGCACATAGTGGTTATTGAGTGAGTGAATTCACTAGGACTTTCAATTATCCTTAGGTAGAAATTACTTAAGTAAGGCTGGGTGCAGTGGCTCACGGCTGTAATCCTAGCACTTTGTGAGGTTGAGGCAGGAGGATCGCTTGAGGCCAGGAGTTTGAGACCAGCCTGAGCAACATAGTGAGACCCATCTCTACAAAAAATAACAAAATTACCCAGGTGTGGTGGTACACACCTATAGTCCAGCTACTTGGGAGGCAGAAGCAGGAGGATCATTTGAGCCCAGGAGTTTGAGGTTACTGTGAGCTATTATGCTGCTGCACTGTAGCCAGGAAAATAGAGCAAGACCGTGTCTCAAAAAAAAAATTACTTGAGTAAGTCAGGGTTCTTAACCAGTTAGCTAGAGCAAACAACAGAATCTGCTCTAACTAGAGCAAAGGGACTTATTAGAGTTGTATACATAGCTCAGAGAATCATTGGGAGAGCTGGGGAATCTCTGTAGTCTGAGGTTCCAGAAACAAGACTGGCAGGAAATTAGGTACTTTGAGGAGTGCTTAATAAAGATACTACTCTGCAAAGGTGGAACAGTGTATAGGAAAACCTTTAAAAAGAGAACACTACCTGGCCTAGCAGGGCAGGCTACCCACTCTGTGCCTGAAAGGACAGGAGGAGGGAGCAATGGCTGGAACCTGGAGACAGAGAAGGCTGTGTCCTTTGCTTAAGGGTCACAGCCAGCCCATAGAGACCCCACAAAGAGGCAGCCCAGGAAATAAATACCTCAACTTCCTCTCCTCCCCACCTCACCCCCATCCTGCTGGTGTTCCTCCTCCTAAAGCTGATGTGGGAAGCTGGGCACAGGAGCCCAATGATCTAGTCCTTGCAGACTGTCTTCCTGGGGCAAAGAGCAGGGAATAGAAGGGTGCAGGGGGGATCTGGAGAGGCAAACAGAAAATATCCAGCCTAAATTATATTCCATTTTTCAGCTATGAGATTAGCAATTATTTTAAAGTTTGGCATATGGGAAAACAAGCACTACCACACAGTCAGTAGGAGTGAAAATTGGTGTACCCTTGAAAGCATATATAAATTTTGATACAGCAGTTCTACTTTTAGGAATTTATCCTACAAATATGTTTTCTCAAGTGTTCAAAGAAACACATAGGATTTTTTTGTATTTCTTTAAAATGAGAAAAGGAGAGAAGACAACATATATGTCCATCAATGGAAGACTGGTTAAATGAATGATAGTAAAATCATACAATAAAATACAATGTAGCTATTACAAAGAATGAGGTAGATTCATAGTGCTAAAATGGAAAGATGCCTAATATAGAAAAAATTCTGGATGAATACAACAAACTCAATTGTGGTTACCTTTAGAGAGTGGGATTGTAGATTTGAGAGATGGAGATTTTTAAAAAATTTTTTACTATTTGTATTATTTGAATTTTTTTACCATGAGTATATATTATTTTAATAACACAAAACCAACCAGATCATTTAAAAATATTATTAAAAATACATAAATAAGTTTAAAATTTAATTATAAGATGACAGAATAAGACAGTATGCATTTCATTTTCCTATCTTCCTCCTCATATCCTTTTTGGAAGAAGACACTGTAAGTATACAAAATACATTTATATAAAGAGAAGAAATTTAAAATATTTTATTGGACATAGTAATTCTCTTGTATTCTCCACTAATGAAACTGGATCTAGGTATTCTGCTGATGAGATAGCAGGATATCTCAGGTGAGAACCAAGACAAGACCATGTGGGCAAGGGTGAAGGCAGATGTTTAATTTGCTGAACACAAAATCAAGGGGAGACATGGTAGATTCAATGCTAAAAATTATTAAAAGGCAGGTTTCAGCTCAATAAAACAGAATGCGAAAACAATCAGATCTATATCAATAGACTTGGTAGCCCTGAGAGTAATTGGCTTAGCTCTTCCTCACTAGATCTACTGAAACAGAAACTAGCTTTATGACCAATTGTTGGGATGATGGAGAAAGATGCTTGTATCAGATAAGAGGTTGGATATAAGGCCCCTACAGTCTTTTTTTAATTCAAAGTTTTGTGACAGCTCAAGTCTGATCTCAAATCAAAGTAGCCCTTCACCATTGACTTCTCTGCAGTGTCTCCTTCAGAGAATTCATCCTCTTGTCTGGAGTCAGTCATTGCCACTGCACAACTTCCTTTTGTGGCCGTCCTCCATGCTTGATTCTCACATCTAGCCTACTGAAAAGCCCCATTTGCATGTTCTTAAAAGCCAAAATGGGTAAAGCAAATTAAACACCTTAATCTCCCATTCCTGTACTCTTGGACTTTTTCTTATTTCTGTACATGATAGATCAAGCAAACAATGCTAACAGATTTGGCTGATAAAGAAACAATAAAGCCCTTTTAAAATTCAGATAGTTTCTTACATACATAGCAAAACAAACAAAAACCCAGAAAAGTGCCAGTTCCTCCATTTCCCTTGTCCCCCAGGAAAAGATAGAAACAAAGGGGGCTGGATGACAATGCAACATAAGTAGTGGAATACCCTGTTGCTGAGGAGCCAGTTCCACCTACAGCTAAGCAGTTTTATAGACTACAGTAGTACACTGAGAGAGGGTATCATATAATAAAGAATTTTGGCTGGCCTTGGTTCCTGGTTCCTGGTTCCTGGGAGGTAACCTCCAAATCCTTGTAATTTCCCAATGGATAGGAGTATGTTTGTTATTTTTGGTGGGTCTTTGGGCCATACTTGAGTTTATGCTAATGAGATGATGCAGGAGGGAGGCAGGCCACACCAGAAATACTAAGCATGTGATTAGAAGGTTGGGGCTTTAGCAAGGCAATATCAGCCCAACCTCTGTGAGGAGAAACAGGCTACAGATTGAGTTCAATCACATGGCCAATGAGTCAGTCAATGATGTCTATTTAAAGAACCATCAATAAAAACTCTGGACACTGGCGGGGCATGGTGGCTCACACCTATAATCCTAACACTCTGGGAGGCCAAGGTGGGAGGATTGCTTGAGCTCAGGAGTTCAAGACCAGCCTGAGCAAGAGTGAGACCCTGTCTCTACTATAAATAGAAAGAAATTAGCCAAAACAACTAAAAATAGAAAAAATTAGCCAGGCAGTGGCATGTGCCTGTAGTCCCAGCCACCCTGGAGGCTGAAGCAGGAGGAGTGCTTGAGCCCAGGAGTTTGAGGTTGCTGTGAGCTAGGCAGATGCCACAGCACTCTAGCCCAGGCAAGAGAGTGAGACTCTGTCTCAAAAACATAAATAAACTCTGGACACTGAGGCTCAGGTAAACTTCCCTGGTTAGTAATCATACATTGATATGCCTGCCAGGTGGGGCACAGAAGCTTCATGTTTGGGACCTTCCTGAACCTTGTTTATGTGTATCTTCAATTGGCTGGTAATAAAACTGTAATCGTAAGTATAGCACTTACCTGAGTTCTATGAATCCTTCTAGTAAGTTATCAAATGTGAGGAGATAGTAGGAACCCCTGAATTTGTAGCCAGTTGATCAGAAGTGGGTAGCCTTGGAATGCCTGATTTCGTGGCTGGTATCTAAAGTGAGGGCAGTCTTGTTGGGGGCTGTGCCCTTAGCCTGTGAAATACCTAACTCGAGATAGTTAGCATGATAATTGCATTGCAAGGGGAAAGGCAAAAACAGTCACATCTCCTCAAAACCCAGGAGACAATGAGAAACTGTCTCATGACACCCTCCTGGAAAGATAGGGAAGGCAAGTGAGAAGTGGCCTGGAAGCAGCTCTTCACAAGCCTCCCATGGTCTCCTGTTCCAGAAGGATCACGAGGCATTCTGCCAAAATTTATATCAGTTACAGTTAAGGCTTGCAACAGAAAAGGTCAAGAAATGTTTACCAAAATGATGGTGGTTGTTATTGGGTCATGGAATCAGAGGACTTTGCCTTCTTGCTACCTTTCTTCTTTATATTTCATAGAAGCAATTTAGGTAGTGGTTAAGTATGGGCTCTGGGGACATCCAGCTTGGGTTTGAGTTTCAGCTCTGCTATTTAGTCTAAACTTCATGTCCTTGATACTGATCCACTAACCTTACCTTTAAATCAAAGGGCTCAGCTTGCTCCAGACCCTCCTAGGAGTATATTCACATCATGTGGAACTATCATCTCCTTTCTTGAAATGAAGATATTATATGTTCATGATACTCTCCTAATTTATCATCTTTGTTTTCCCATTAAAACAACCCAATGAAGAAATAAAAATCCATGCTAGTTTGCCATGATTGTTTTCCTGGCAAACCAAATTTAAGCAAATTAGCCTCTCAGTGCCTAAATTTTGTTATTTGTGAAATGCAGAATAAATAATAGTCCCTATCTCACAGAGTTTTTGTGAGGATTAAATGAGTTAATATAAGCAATACCCAAGAACAGTGCCTGGCACACAGAAAGTGCTCAAAAAATGTTAGCTACTTTTAAGACTTTTATGTGTTACTTGATTTGGATACAGTGAATGCATGTCATTGTAAACAAAAATCATTAAAACATACAAAAATATCAAATTTTCTATTATATATAAATCTTATTAATTTATATTTTTCAATTTGCAACTAGACAAATTAGCCAAATTTTTGCTTATCATCATAGCATCTCTTGGTCACCGAGTAGAGAAATGGTGAAAGTTTACAGAAAGCATTTGAAGTTAGGTGAATATCTTAGATGAATATATACATATAATTTAAAATTACTTGAAATTCCTTCCACTACCTCCCCAAATAAACCAAAGTTAACATTTTGGTCTTATATATATTTAAAGGAAGTACATTAACATGTTCATTATATTTTATCTCTGGATAAATAGAATTTTAGATATTTTTCTTACATTTATATATATTTAAATGCTTTCAAATGAGCATGTATTACTTTTTTGTGATCAGAAAAATATTAATTTTAAAGATAAAATTATTTTCAGTTTCCTTTTTGAACTGTACAAAGAAGAAAGTAGAACTAAACAGAAAGGCTTAGAGACTCCAGTAACATGAGATTACTTTTGAAACATTCTGAAATTATATTTTTTATTGGTTTTAACAAGATTTACAACCTGCTCAAAAATGCAGTAGAGTGGGTACCACAAAACAAATTTATTTGAAAGCACCAGAGCCAGCACATGAATAGTCATGACATTTAGCAACATGTCCCTGTTGAAAAATAGTTTTTATAGTCTATAATGGTGGATGTTGTACTAACAGGGTAAGCTGCATGTAGAATAAAATGAAAATATTTTAAAAGTAGAGTTTAAAGATGAGAAAATATTTTACTAAAACTGCCCTTTGTTATATTAATACTAATCACAATCAAATAATACAAACACGAACTTTGAGACTGTCAGCAAGTTCTAAGATATTAAGAATATGGACTTTGGAAACAGATTTTGAGTTTGAGTCCTCTTGGCCCCAGCCAGTAGCAGTGGAAAAGGTATTTAATGTCTCTGAGCCTCAGTTTCCCAGACTCTAAAATGTGATTAATGATAGTACTTGAAGGGCTTGTTGTAATAATTACATGAAGTATAAAACCCCGGTACATAGCAAATGCTTAGTAAATGTGCTCTTTATATATAAAAGACAACTGTCAGTTTTCTGTTTCTTTTACTGCTATAAAAATTAATTGCATTTTTTTCCTACTTGTATTACAGTATCACTTTATAATCAACTTCTTAAGAGGAACTATATAAATAGAAAAGAAACATTAGACTATGTAAGAATCTGGGAAACTGACTTCAAAATTATTTCCAAAATGCATACTTTTCCTTTAAAGCTTCCAAAGCCTGTGAGTTTTTTACACACAGCCATACCATACCAACTCTGTGATCTTATCAAGTGTAAAAGGAAAGCAAAAAGAGACCCTAGCATACAAATAGAAATTTTCTTATATTTCATGCTCAGTGATCTCTGAGTCCTTCTGAACTGCTACATTTTAGTCTCTTCCATCTTTAAAATGGAGTACAGATTATCATTGACCTGGATTTATCACATAGGCGTTGGGGTAAATTCCCGGTCTTTTAAGAATGCTTTTCCTTGCACAAAGGCTCATGTCACCTTCAAAGGCCTTAGGAGATCTCAATTAAAGTTGGTCTCAAAGCTTGCCCATGAGTTAACTAAGCCTTTAAGAGTGCATTAGGATACCTAACTACAAGTTTTAGCTAAATCTCCAAAAAACATTTACCTTCAAGGGGGGAAAGCCTGTATTTATAGTTTTTCTGCCCATCCCAGTCCTATAGAAAGACTTCTCTGGAATGATGGAACATTCCACAGTTTGGATCCAGAGAGAAAGGCCACCTCTATTCTTTGCCATCTCTCCTTTCATCCATCCACATATCTAACCAACCATTCACGCACCTACTCCACCTCCCCACACCCATCCACCTACCTATTCACTCATGTATTCTTCCATATACCCATAAATATTCCCATTCATCCAGCTGATGATCCATCACCCACCCATACAACCTCCATCCATCTACCCTTCCATTCATCCACCTACATGGAGCCTTCCTTTCCCCCACTGTACTCCCTTAACTAACAGCATCTCTCTGTGACCACCTCATCTGAAAAGAGAATTAACATGGCTAGACATTAAGTGTAAAAGAATGGAAGCTACTACCTTTTTACCTACTTACCCAAACTTCAGATTTTTCTTATTTCCCCCATTGCTATTGTTGGCATTCTCTACTTCGAAGAACTCAATATCACCTATGAACCTAGTATTTTGTTTTCTAGATTGCTTATACAGATTTTAAATATATTTGTCCTCGCACAGAGGGATCTCTGAAGCCCTGCTCTTCATGCTTCTCCAAAATGTTGTGTTTATGAGTCACATACTCTCTTAATTTTAAGCCAGCTCTCTATCCATATATTTTTAAAGCACTACCAATTCAATGATAACCTAATCTTTAAAATTCTTATTTGAAAATAGGACATGTCTCTGCATACAAGGAATTTGGGTAAGTCTTATATTTGTTAATTTCATCTATTAGCTTTCCTTTTGGCATGATAGTCATTATTTTCCTACAGTTCACAATATTTCTACATGAACTTCTCTTATAGGCTATAGTGTCTTTTCCCCAGTAGCCTGTATTTTTTACATTTTTCAATGATCCTACCCTTTGATTACAGATTCAAGTAGTTTGTCTAGTATAGTGTGATACTCACTATCTATCTGTTTCCACAGCTGTGCCTGCAATTTTTCTTTTGGATAGAATTCAGATAGGCAATCCATCAGCCCCCTGGAAAGTTTGCCATAATAGGGAACACAACCTTGCTAGCAATTGCACAATTTTATCCTCGATATTCTTTAAAAACCTAGGTAGATCAAATTCTGTTGATTCATGTCTTTCTGGTGTATAAACTGGCTCCTGGGCATTTCCCACTATTTATAAGAAAAATACCACCTTATATCTGTATAGTGCTTTCTGCTTTTCAGATATTTTCTACTTTTCTGTTGATTCTGTGAATGAAAAGTTAATTTATTTTTCTGTAAACCTAAAACTTCTCTAAACTGTAAAGTCTATTAATCTTTAAAGTATTTAAAGGTGTGACTCTTGGTAATGTTTCCTTTTAAACATGGAGTAAAAAAAATAAAACCGATTCATTTACCCTTCAGGACGTCTGTACCTCTTTCCACTCCAGGTAAGTAGTTTCCCTCATTCTCTACTTTACCTCTTCTTCTGACTTATTTAAAGGTTCTTTTATTGGTTCAGAATTCTCTACATAATGCTTCTCAAATTCTTTTTGACCACCATCTATGATTAAATTATCACTTGATATTTTTTTTTAGAGGAAAACTAGAAAATTCTTATAAATACCATGTAATAGCTTTTATTTATTGGGCATCTACTACTAATACCATACTATATGCCAAGCATTACATGCTAAACATTTTATGTATATTTTCTCAGTCAACCCATTACAACCTTAATGGGGTAGGCATTCTGTATTCATCCTACCTTTATAGGGGAGGAACTGGAAGCACAGCAGGAATTTGTCATTTGCCTAAAATCCATCTGGATTTGAAGCTATATCTGCCTAATTCTGAACCTTTGCTCTTAACTCCTATATTCTTTTGCCATTTAAATGGAGCTAAATCAAGCATTTCTAAAATGTTAGGTAGCTGGATTAGGATACAGACTATCTGCATTCTGGTCTGGCTCTGCCATATTGACTATTTGATCAAAGGGAGGTGACTTCATTTGTGGGTGCCTGTTTCTTTATCTGTTAAAGGAGACAGTAGATTATAAAACCTTTAATGTCTTCTAGTTCTGTGATTCTATTTATGTAAATATTCACTAACCCCTATGTGGCCATGAATAGACACAACACTAAAGTAATAAATATTTTAAAAATTGAAATTTAAAATAAATTTAAAATTTAAAGAGAGCAGTTTGATAGTATTCATAAAAATTCTTCTACATGGAAGGAACGCGTTTGTTCTGTTTTTTTACTTTATAGCCAAAACAAACAAAAACCCTGGAGACACTTTCACTTTTGAGTGTTATGGCAGTTATGTCTGTAAATGAATTTTTTTTTTAAAGACAGGGCCTCACTCTATCACCCAGGCTGGAGTGCAGTGGCACGATTATAGCTCACCACAGTCTTGAACTTGATCCTCTTGCCTCAGCCTTCCGAGTAGCTGGGACTACTACCATGCCCAGCTAATGTAAATGAATTTTATTTATTGCTATGAGTGATAGATATACATGTTAATTTCTTAGTTTAACGCTGAAAACCTTGAAACTTTGAATGTAATAGCGCATTGAATTTCTTTATTTGGATTGTATTCAGAAAGATTTAATGGGGGGAGGGGTAGAAAAAGAAAGAAAAAAGAAAGATTGAAAGAAGAAAATTGACGCTGTATCAGGGCCTGATTTTGGTTAAGTTAGACTTAGTTTTTCTCAGATAATTTTGGGTTTCCAGGCTTCTCTTATTCTGTACATAATGGTCCAGCCTTTTTCTTGTCCCCATTTGTAATAGAAACGTTCTTTGCTGGTTATTTTGCCAATCCTGCCCAGTCCTTCTCTAGTCCTCTTCACCGCTGTCTTTTCTCTGCCCTTCTCTGTTCTACTCTGTGCCTCAGAAGGCTGCAATTTGCTGACCACATCTTCATGACTCCTTTTGAGCTGGACCACACAGGAGATCTGAGAGTGGAAAGTCGAGAATTTCTTCCCTGCCCCCTGCTTTAGGACCCCATCTCTCACAGTATCGGCAACACTCCCCAACCACATTGTCTGCCAGTTGGCTTTTCTCCCCAGCTCCAGCTCTTACAGGCTCTGCCAACTCTATTTCCTTTCTTCATTTCTACAGCCCCAGGGGAAAAATGGCTTTCCCTCTGAAGACAGAGCCTCACCGTTCTTTGTCTTTTTTCTTACCCTTGCCTATATATCTTTGATTATCTTTTCACTGAAGTCTCTTCATTTGAACCATCTAGGATGAATTTTATTTCTTCCCCAGGACCCCAACTGATTCACTGATTCTTGCCCTTGAGAAGTTTATAAATCTAGTTTAAAAGCCCACGATCGGCCCGGCGCAGTGGCTCACGCCTGTAATCCTAGCACTCTGGGAGGCCAAGGCA
>VBSM01002608.1:23853649-23875832 GCA_008086735.1 Cheirogaleus medius
AAAAAAAAAAAAAAATTAGCTAGGTGTGCTGGTGTGCACCTGTAGTCCCAGCTACTAAGGAAGCTGAAGCAGGAGGATCACTTGAGCCCACGAGTTTTAAGTTACAGTGAGCTATGATGATGCCACTCTATCCTGTGCAACAAAGCAAGACCCTGTCTCGGGAAAAAAAAAGTTCTCATAGGAAATGCTCACTCTCCAGATATGCCACACTAGTTGTATTTTTTTAATTTTCTGAATTGGAAATTTTTTAATGTATTAGACTTATGAAATATATTATTCCAAACTAGAAAGTATTAGTCAAATTTCAACCAGCTATGGAATACTCACACTTGAAACATCCTGAGCCAGTAAAATATGTTCAACGGTACCTGCTGTATAAACATCATGAGAGCCAAGAGGTCATTCTTGTGTCCAAAAGAGGAATTTGTTTGTCAAACAAGAAGGGCAGGGCATTTGCTATTGATCAGTCTAGAGCTATCCACCATTCCCATATGCTACTTGCATAAGAAACTGAACAATTGCTGCTGACCCTTACCTTCAGTGGGAGTCTTCTGATAGGCACAAAGATATGCACTAAAACCAATCTTGCTCATCAGTATATCTCCCCATTTGGTTCAGAGAAGGCCCTAGGAAGGGGAGAATGGGCAAGACATATGCTAAACTCTGGTGCCTGATGTGATCATTGCAACCCAATAAACAGGATACTGTTTTAAAAGCTTGGTTGTCAACAGTACAAATTTGGTAGTTTGACCACAGGTTGGAAAAGGAATGACATCAGAATATGCAGAAATGTGTTGAGTTCTCTCTGTCTGTGTATAGACAGCAGCTGGCTCTCTATCTTAGTAGGGAAGGCTTTATGTGGGACTTGGGAGCTTACTCTCAAGACTTGATTAGAACTCAAATAGGCAAGAGAGGAGGACTTGAAGGAGAGAGCAACAATATAAGAGAAGGCAGAGAGGTGAGAATGAGCTAGGTATTGTACACAGGACAATGAAGAGACAAATGACTTGATAGCCAAGTACAATTTGAGCAGTACAAAGTAATATTGGACAGATGGGATAGGGGCAAATCAACTTCCTGTAATTGTGTTGATGGAAGAGAACAGAGCATCAGAATTTCAAAGTATTATCAGCAATGTGATTTTTCTGTAAGTAATGTAACTTGTTTTTAAGTATAAATGTAGCTACGCTATAGAAAAATGGTTGATTAGAAATTGCTATCATATTTTCAAGTAGGGCTTGAATTGGGTAGGCTCCTTGCTATGTCCGAATATGTGTCCCCTCTAAAACTCATGTTGGAACTTAATCCCCAATGTAGCAGTATTGAAAGGTGGAGCCTTTAAGAGGTGATTATCCATACATGCATAAATGGATTAATGGGTCATTATGGGAGTGGTACTGGTGGCTTTCTAAGAAAAGGAAGAGAGACCTGAGCTAGCACATTCAGCCCCCTCACCATGTGACGTCCTGTGCTGCCTTGGGACCCTGGAGAGAGTCCCCACCAGCAAGGAGGCCCTCACCAGGTGCAGCCCCTCAACTTTGGACTTAGCCTCCATAACTATGAGAAATAAATTTCTTTTCTTTACAAATTACTCATTTTCAGTTCTTCTGTTATAAGAGACAGAAAATGAACTAAGACAATTTCATAAGACTTCAGATCTGGGAGACGATATTGCATTCCTGTGCATGTTACAGTAGATGTAGGAAGAGAGGAAGTTCAGAAGTGCATTCTCGGCTAAATTGAGGGTGGGGATAGATCTACTAATGTGGCAACATAAGTTTGCAGCTATGGAAACAATGGTGTCATTCAAAATCGCTTTCTTTCCCAAAGTGGGAGGCAACATGACAATGATTTCCTCTCCCTGTACAGGAGCCTGCTTCCCACCAGCAGTGTGGGAAATGAGGGAAGCATTGCCGCTTATCGCCAGCCCAGCCATTATAGGCACTGGATAAAGGTCATAGGGACACAGAAATAATCACGGGTGGAGATAGGAATTTCCAAGGTCTTGGCAGGCGCTGTCCTGCTGGTGCTACATACTGTGGATTTTCTTTTCCACCTTTCCCCTCTGTTCTTCCAATTCCAAATGAGGAAAAGTGGCACGAAACTCACCAACCTTTAACAACTGCTGCATAAATGTCTTTAAAATACTTGCTTCAGAAGTAGCAATTACTGGGGTACTTACCTAATAAATTCCTGGTGAGTGCAATCTCTAGATATCAGAGAATTAAATAAAATGCCTGAAAACTGGATAGTAAATTAGCAACATCAGTTATTGAAGTGACATATAAGTGTGTTTTCACATTAAGGTACCAGTATGATATAACACCCCCATCGTGACAGTGGCCTTGACTCCTTGAGTTAGCAGAACAAAGGACTTTATGTAACTATTTTAGGCAGTAAAAATTTCCAAGTCAGCACCATTTTTTCCTATAAACTTGTCCTGCATACATCACATTGATGTGAGAGTCAGATGAGATAATTATGTGAAGGTGCTTTGTAAACTGAAGAGCTGTATAATGGTCAAGGAATCATTATTACTATCAGTCAATGAATCATAAAAGAACATTTTGGAAGGTCATTTGTAGGACAATACTCTTAAATTCTAGAAAAAATGCACTTATCCTTAAGAACTAAAGGATATTGAAAGAAATTTTCAAAATGTTTATTATGAGTGTGGTATGCTGGTAATAATGATCTGAATGGCTAACAAGAATTAAATACGTTAAAAGAGTATTATTCCATGACTTTTTAAAAAATGTTTTAAACTGTGTTCCAAGTATATGCAGGCATGTTTAAAAAGATATTCACTGAAGTATTGGTATGGCAAAACAAAATAAAACAAAACAAACAAACAAATAAAGCCAATCTGGAAGCAACTCAGGTGTCCATGACTGTGGATCCGTGTAAGTAAATTATGATGTATATATATCATGGAATGCTGTGCAGCCAATGAAAATAATGAAGTGGACTTTATAAGTACTAACATGGAAAGATATCCAAGAAATATTAAATGATAAACACAATGTGCAAAACAGCATGTAGTACATGATGAATATGTTTCTAAGAGCTATGTAATGGTCAAGGAATTATTGAATTTAAAAAGTATCTCTACATAGTGATATGTGCTAGTAATCAAGAAAATGTTATTGAGGAATAGCTGCTATTTCTCTGTTAACAATGGCTCTCCATATTACAAGAGTTTAAATTTGTATAATATTTCTGTAATACTTTAATTTTTTATAATGAGCTTATACTACTTTCACGTGTGTAAAAAGTCAAGACTTACACAAACGAATAAAACATTTGTGCTTCAAACAAAACCAGAACATATTAATGAGCAGATATGATTGACTTTCAAAAAACTGGAAAGAAATACTGAAGGTTTGAATTGTTAAAGCCAAATAGAGTTTAGTTCAACTTGCTGACGTTGATTTGGAATTGTAGGGCTTGAAAAAAATGCCTCAAAATATTGATCCCATTGCTCTGAAGCACCAGGCAATAAGTTCAAAATACTGCTCAGAGTCTCTATGGGGCGGAAACAACTCTTCTTGCTAACATAAAGCTGAAACAAAGATGAGTTTTATCCCCTTGTAAGATTTTTAGCTTTTGTTTGTAACCAATAAATCAAAGGTCTACATGTTCGTTGAATGCACTCTAAGCCCCAGAGAGAAATCAACTAAAATGGCTTGAACATAGGTTGAACAAGGTCAACTTGGACTTGCACAAAAGGAAGTACTGGTAATGACCAAAGTTAGCTTTGCAATTTGCTGTCAGAATCAAAGCACAAAGAGTGTGCACTGTTTGCAAAGGGAGATATTGATTAATATAAGATTCAGCCATTTCAGAGATGAATGATTATTTTCCCTGTACTTATTTTCCTTTATTCATCCATTCCTATACCTGTTAAAATGCCTTATTGATGACTATATATATATATATATATATACAGAGAGAGAGAGAGAGAGAGAGAGCAAGAGAAAGAAACTGTCATGTTATTAAAATTATAACACTACAGACTATCCAGCAACATGCAAAACAAATCTTATGAAGACATAGAATAATAAAATTTTATTTTGTGAAGATGGTAAGGTTGTGGGTGGTTTTTAAAATTTCCTATTATTATTGTTTTAAAATAGAGCAAGCTACACATTTAAAAACAACAAAAACATTTAAAAAATTACAACAAGATGACTCCACAAAAATAACAGCTTTCTTTTACATCACAAAGGATGTACACGAAGGAAAAATCCTCCAGTACTATATTTGCAAAAATAACTGGGTTCTAGATTAACTCTTAGAAATCTTCACAACTAGCTGTAAATATAGCATAAGATATAAGAAAAAAATTGTTCTTTTGGCATCCTGTGACTGTTTAATTGTTTCAGTTTGTTCAACAGACTGTGCAATAACCCATTATAGGCAAACATTCATAATATAAAGAGGCTTTGGGAATTTGGAAGTTAGATTCCATAAGTCCATTACATCTCCTAAGGCATTGTCTTTTGGAAATATAGAGTAAATATGCATGGATTAAATAATATCCCCTTCTGGAAAAATAAAGATTAAAATAAAACAGAAAGCTCATATCCTCTATTAAATATTTACCACAAGTTCCTAAAAACCTTCCTCAGGGAATCTGAGGTCCAGGATCCATAATATGTATAATAAAAATATTGTGAACACCAATATTTTTATAATTTAAACATATGAAATCCTATTAATCATCTTTAGGATGACAAAATAAATTCCAAATCTTGATTCAAAAATACTTTAAGTGAAAAGAGCTCTTATAATAAACTCAAAAAACCAGTTAGAAATAGCACAAGCTTAAGTTTTTCTTTAATTTAGGCTACATAAATATGTTTAATAGCAGGAACAACATCAATTTGATGTTTTTAAAACTTGATTGATGGCTGGGCATGGTGGTTTATGCCTGTAATGCTAGCACTTTGGGAGGCTGAGGTGGGAGGATTGCTTGAGGCCAAGAGTTTGAGATTAGCCTGGGCAGCATAGCAAGATCCCTTCTCTAAAAATATAAATAAATAAATAAATTAGCTGAGCATGGTGACACATACCAGTAGTCCCAACTACTCAGGAGGCTGAGGCAGGAGGATCATCTGAGCCCAGAAGTTTGAGGCTGCAGTGAGCTATGATTTTGCCACTGCACTCCAGCCTGGGTGACAGAGCAAGACCCTGTCTCTAAAAAAAATGTTGATTGATAATATTGACTGAAAGGTGAGTCACAGCATGTTAGAGCTATATTGGTTTTCAACTAATTTTAATCAAAGATTATATAACATAATTACTCTGCTTTTGTTCATGTGAAAAACAGTGTTTATATGGTGGGATTTAAGCTGTTAATTAAATGTATTGCTTCTATATGTATAATTGTGTTGGAGTGCTATGCTCCTTGTTTCTTCAGCTAAAATCTGGTGTATTATATTTGCTCATTTTTATATTGTAAACAATAGCTTCTTCAAAGAAATCATAATGAGAATTGACAGCATGTGGAAAGCAAAAAAATTGGATACATTTTATAATTATGATACTTAAGATACAGTAAATCAAATAGTTAAAAAGAAACCCCACAATTTCATATAACTCTTAAAAACTTAGACCCAAAACGTTTCTAGAATAAGTATTATAGTAGAGAAACGTAAACAGTCTCACAGTTATTAACGTTAAAAGAATGGATTATGAATATTTGGTGCCGTAAAAACTACAGTTCTTTAGAATGATTACCTGGTCTGAAGGTAGTGAGTTATCTCACTTGATTGTTCAGCCAGTTACAGATTGAACTCCTTGCTCTACTGCTTTCCCCCTTCTCACTACTGCACTTGACTAGTCTTAAAAAATAAATAAATAAATAAAATGAAAATTAAAAAAAAATAGAATGAATACAGCTAAGTTATTCCATATTTTTGTACCTCTAGAAGTTCAAATAGGAAAAATTTTATAAGAGTAGCTATCAGTGATCATATGCTTCCAGAACTTTCTCTCAAGTTAAGTCCACTGGATCAGCTGAATATGAATCCATTTAAATGTAAGCATTTTTCCTCAAACACATTTCAGTAAGAATGTGGTGTTTGTTGATTTTATTACACAAATGCACACATGAGTAAAAAACAGGTCCTGTCCTCAGGCTTTCCTGTCAAGCAGGGATCATAAATGAGATACGCAAGTAATTACAGTGCAATGTGATGAGTGCAATTACAGATATGTGTATAAGCTGTAGGAGTAACAGAGAAAGTAATTAACTCCAGAATTGACCAGGAAAGCTTCACATCAGAGGCGATGTCTATATACTGGGTTTTGAGGGATGGATGACTGTGAATTTAACATGAAGATGAGGGAAAGTAGGAGTGCGTCTTCTCATCTTTCTCATTCTTCATCCAAAAATAAAATGTATTATAATTCTGTAATCATTTTCACAAAGAACTAATAATATTAAAAGTCCTGAAAAGAGTATAAATTGCTTTAGTATAAAAATTAATTATTGTAAATAATCTTGATTAAATGAAATAGACTTTTGATTCTACATATTTGAAGTTCCATCAGAAAAAATGGCCCAAAATAAAAAGATACTTCTTAACTTGTAGATAGATGGGTGTCACAGGGAAATAAAGGCAGACTCTGGTGCCAGACTGCCTAGGTTTGATCTCAGGCTTTGCTTCTCATTTGCCCCGTAATCTTGGGCAAATTACTTAACCTTATTGTCCTTCGGTTTCCATATCTGTTAAATGGGAATGTTAATATTAATAATAGCAGTGTGTGCTTCATAGAGTTGTTGTTAAGATTAAATGAGTTAATAAATATAAAGCAGTCAAAACAATGGTGTCTGGTAAGTGCTATATAAATGCTAAATGTTATTATTATTGTACCTTTCTTTTAGATACTTTAAATTACAGAGAAAAGGGTAGTCTCCTAGTGAAACTGTAGCTGATAGTTCAAAATAAACCTGCTGTTCTATCTAAGGAGCTGAGTTTTCCTTGAGGAATGTCCCAGGAAGAAACCACCAAGACTGTCACCCTGGTCTTTGGCCAGTGATTCCAAATATGCTGAAATGAATCCATTCTGCAGGAAACATGGTGGATGAGTCAACTGGGAGGGAACCCACCTCTTCTCTGCTGGCTGAACAAATGCAGAAGTTTTGTTTTATAAAGCCACCTGGTACTGGAGAGCATATTTTCCTACACAGGATATAAACTTGAAGTCACTTAAACTCTCATGTCATTTTTTCCAGGAAGATGGAGGATGAACAAAACCATTGTAAAGTCAGTTAGCAATACACAAGCTCATCAAAATGAAATACTGCCATAAAGAAGCACAACTTGGTTTTAGAATTCTAAAGAACCTACCTATCAAGTAACAAAAGCAAAATGCCTTGCAGGATTCCCTGGGAGACTCCTCACCACCATGTCCAGCTGCCCTGTCACTGATCTTGAGGCATTAATAACATAGAGGATTTGGTGGCACAGAGTCCCTGTGGAACGCTTTAGAGTTGCACTAGCTGACGTGCACAGTTTCATTTATACCACCATTTGCATAAACATGGCAGACCAGTTCTGAGTCTCCTATAGCCAGCTGTGGGTATAGCACGATGGCAGTTCTTCTCCTGCTTCTTCTTTTTTTTTTTTTTTTTTGAGACAGAGTCTCACTCTGTTGCCCAGGCTAGAGTGCCATGGCGTCAGCCCAGCTCACAGCAACCTCAAACTCCTGGGCTCAAGCAATCCTCCTGCCTTAGCCTCTCGAGTAGCTGGGACTACAGGCATGCGCCACCATGCCTGGCTAATTGTTTCTATATATTTTTAGTTGGCCAATTAATTCCTGTCTATTTTTAGTAGAGACGGGGTCTCATGCTTGCTCAGGCTGTTTTTGAACTCCTGATCTTGAGCTGTTCTCCCGCCTTGGCCTCCCAGATTGCTTGGATTACAGGTGTGAGCCACCACGCCCAGCCCTTCTCCTGCTTCTTGAATTCTAGTTTTGGAATGTGAATAATGCCTAAGATTAATTTAGAACTTAATATGTGATACCCAGTGTGCTAAGATACTAAATAAAAAAAAGAACTTTTCATATATTGCCTCATTTAATCTTCTACCCTATGGGATAAGTACTCTTATTATGCACATTTTACAGAGGAAGAGACTGAAGCACAAGCTTATGCCAAAGCCATATAATTTTTACACAAGGACCTGGGGCTCATACCAAGGTCTGTCAAAGCCAGTACCTTTTGCCTTATACTGTGATCTTCTCTTGTCCCTGAAGGAAAGTAATATTTCTCTGTTACAAGGAAGGGGCAAGGTGTGAATGGGCTTGAAAGTGAACACAGTTAATCTTAGCAGAGCTTTTTTTAAAAGTGCATCTGTTCTGGGTGCCTGCCCACCTCCATTTCTGTGCCTTTCTCCTACATTGTTATGTTTCTTCTGTGATTTTGAGTATAAATTTAATAAAGTTATTGATTCTATTGCAACATTTGCTATTTATAAAATAAAATCTCATTATCTAATCGTGGTCACAGTTCCCTATCCCCTAATTTCTCATAGGTATTATGATCTGTTTTTTCTCACCACCCTCCCTTCCCGTTGCCTGTGACAGACCCCGGTGCTATTCAGCAGGGAGAGGAAGCCACCCTGCTGCCCCAGATGGGCCCTAACACCACTCCCATCTTCGCTTTTTCACTGCTCAGCAATGGCCTCCTCACATCGTTTCCAAATTTCTTGGGAACTTACTAGTGATGTTCTGAAAAGTTCTGTGCTACATGTACCAGGCTCTAGGCTTGGTCCTGATAACTAAAATGTAGATTGAGTAGATTGACTATCTGAAATCTGGCCTCTAAGAGCTTCCCTCAAGTTGTGGTGCTAGGCAATGTAGTCTTGAATGTATATTTACACACAGCTTTTTAGGAACAGAATTCTTGGGCAAAATAACCACAGTGTGTTCTGGTTTGCAAACCTACATGTTTGATTGTTATATAACATTAGAGTTTAAAGATCATCCATCCAGTGCTTTTATTCTAGAGATGAAGAAATGAAAATTCTGGGAAGCTAAGAAATATCCCAGTCTCACAACTTATTAATGTTTGTACAGAATTAGAAACCTGACCTTTTTATTATATCTCTTCTGGTGAACACACAGGGCCAAAGGCAGTATGATGCAATGGAAGGAGCCCTTGGCTAGGAATAAAGGGAGCTAGATTCAATGCCAGTTCGTCCAGTAACTGTGTGACTTCAGGTTAAACTTTTAACCTCTCTGGACCAATTTCTTTAACTATAAAGTGATGGATTTGGTCTACAATTGTCCAATAAGATAGCTACTGGCCACATGTGTAACTACTGAGCACTTGAAATGAGAGAATGAAAGTAGTCCCAATTCACATGTTCTGTAAGTATAAAATACCCATTGAATTTCAAAGACTTAGCACCACAAAAATTGTAAAATACCTCATCACATAACAATTTTTATATGAATTACATTTTGAAATGATAACATTTTGGATATATTGTGTTAAAACATATTACTAACATTATTTTTAATTTGTTTCTTTTCCTTTTTTTTAATGTGGTTACTACCAAATTTAAAATTACCAGTATGGCTTGCATTATCTTTCTGCTGGACAGGGTACTCTAGATCTCTCAGGTTTCTTTTAGGTCAGGGGTCACCAAACTTTTTCTGCAAACAACAAGATGGTAAATATTTTTGCCTTTTGCAAGCCATATGGTTTCTGTTGCAACCACTGAACTCTGCCCTTGTAGCACTAAGCAACCCTAGACAGTACATCACTGGCTATGGCTATGTTTCAACAAAACTTGTTACCAAAAACAGCCATGGGCCAACTGTGGTCCACAAGCTAACAGCAGTTTGCTATCTACATTCTCTGGATCTATTCATGCTTTCTTCCACTCAACATTTACTAAGAAGCCCTTATCTATTTTAAGATATGTAAAATAAAGACCCAGTCTCTGCTTTGAGTCTAGAGGAGAAGCCAGGAACATAAACACATAAGCCATCACGATACAGTGTGAACAACACTGTGATCTAGGGGATTAGAGAAGGCTTCTTAAGGGAGCAATAATTGAGTTAGTGTTCTGAAGAATGAGTAAGGAATAATTTTCCAGCTAAAAAAAGGTTTTATCTAGGGGATTTTGGTAGCACACATAGGGGACATGGTACGTGTGAATGAGGGCAGGGGAGAACTGTGGTGGAGACAGTGGGGAGTGAGGTGGGAAAGAAGAAAGGGGCCAAATGATGAAGTGCCTCCCATGCCACTCTGAGAGCATATGCTTCTGCGACGATCATACCTATCAGACAGGAATTCTGAGGGTCAAAGCATGCCACCCAGGGACGGGCCCTGAGGGTAGCACCAGCCATGTAGGGCAGCCAGCCTGGCAGGGTTAGGAGTGGCCCCAGAGAACCACAGAAGCAGCTGCACAAGTGATGAGTGGGCAATCTCCAGGTAACTAGATCTGTTTTTGCATCGGGGGCTGAAAACCTAGCCTGATGCTGGCCACCAATAGGACCAAACAGCCTTGGCAGGTACTGTAGGCAGGCCACAGACAGGAGCAGACAAGAAGGGGACAAGAAGTAGAGGAGAGGGAGGAAAGGAGTTGAAAGAATAAGAGAGTGAGGCCAACGCTGATTCCCTAGAGAGGTCATAAACTACCAATTACTTTAGGAGACTCTCAGAGGTGCTGGGCGGGAGGCTGCCAGGGGCTGGTAGGCTGAGCTCAGAGGTTCTTGGCCCAAGCTGTGCAATGGAATCTCTTGTGTAATTGGAATTTAAAAAAAAAAATTATAATGTGGATTAAAATGGCATGTCTTTATTTATATTCAAATCATAAATATATGTGAGGCATATGTGAAAGATAAAAGAGGAAAAGAAGGAAGGCCAGAAGAAGAGAAGAAAGAAGAAAATGAAAACATGACTGCGGCCAAAAAAAACCCCCTAAACAAACAAAAACAAAACCCAGATGCCTAAACCCCACCCCCGGAAACTCTGATTTATTTGGAATCAGGGCCCAGGCGGTGTCAGTAATTTTAAAAGATGATTCCAGTGCACAAGTGGTTAAGTACCACCGGTTTGGCTGACTAGGAGCTGAAGTGATACCTCGTGACTATTTAGCTGGTAAGAAGATACTCAAGAAAAGGCAGGCGAAGCAACACAGAGAATCAAAACCCATTTTCATATGTGGGAACACAAATAAAATTACATGCTATAGTAATCCGCATATATTTATAGTTGGATAATTTTGTTAGCTGTTGTATGTGAAATGCACAACATGAAATGCAAGAATTTTCTGCATAGGTTTGACATGACTGAAACCAGATGTCTTCACCAGGATTTTTTGGCCCCAGATAGTCTAGGGTCCTCTCTTTTTGTGGGATCATCAACTCTTGGGGACATGTCTTCTGGTGCCCAAGATTGCCAGTCAACTCAGAAAGTAGACTGTTGCTATAAAGTTAAGTTGAAGCAGCTGCAGATAACCAGCAAAGCTTAAGCTCTGGTTTAGGATTTTTTTTCTTTTTCTGGTAGAATATAGATCCACACAAAAATACTTAATCAAGAGTATATAAATTCAAAAGCTCTTAAAAATAGTACTTTACCTTTTTATAGTGACAGAATTATAAATTGACATTTCTCTGCCTTTTAAATCAAGAACAGAAAATACAAAACTATTTCAAAAGACTCAGCCTACCTGATCACCTTATTTTATATCACAACCCCCACTCCCTATTGCTTTCTTTCATTTTTTCCCCCATAGCATTTCCTCTTTTTCCATACTACAAAACTGGTAGTTACTTTTTTTGTCTCCTCCATCTCCCCTAGAATGTAAGCTCCATGAGGGCAAAATTGTTACTGTTTTATTCAGCTGTATTCTTAGTGCCTAGCACTAATAAGGGTGCCATAAATGTTTGTTGAAAAATTGAACCAACTGTTTACAAACTCTTGTTTTTTAACATGTTGCAAAAATGTTTTAGAATAAGAAAGGTGATGTCTGATATCACTTTAAGATTGTGTTTCATTAAGAAGCAAATTTAAGGAAAGATGTTGTAATTCTAGTGAAGCTGTTTAAATGAGTCAATAATATGTAGATGGCAAGTGTAGGTATAAATTCAATTGTGAGTCTGGAAGAAATTGGATGAAATTAGTCAATAGTTGTAGAGGCTGGGCAAGGTGGTTCACACCTGTAGTCCCAGCTACTTGGTAGACTGAGGCAGAAGGATTGCTTCAGGCCAGGAGTTTGAGGTTGCTGTGAGCTAGGCTGATGCCATGGCACTCTACCCAAAGCGACAGAGGGAGATACTGTCTCAAAAAAATAAAAAAATAAAAAGTTGTAGAATTGCCTTTTGACTGAAAGAGGATAATCCTGGGATTTCATTCGGGTCTGGGTCATGCTGATCACACTTTCTCCTCTGCCCCAGTTCCCTTCTTCTCCTACCCTTCTGTATGACACCAAAGAGATGAGGTCAGAAGGAACTGGGAGAATGTTTGCTTTCTATAATTTGTAAGCAAACAGTTATAGATCCACTTGGGGTTTAAAAGTAGGGTGGAAACTGCCTACAATAATTTCTTTATGACAAGTTGCTCCAAAGTCCCATAGTCCTGGAGCTAGGGTTTCCTACAAACTTCTGACTCTAAAAGAAGATTTATGGCAAAATTTAATCTATGTGGGCCTGAGTAATCCCAGGTTAGTTTAAGCAGAGGATTATTGAGTAGGGTATTTGACTATAGCTATGTTAAAAGCTAATGAGCAAAGTTCTTGACTGTAGAAGGGTGTTAGATTTCTTGACGTTGTCATGCATTATGATAACTTTCTAATAATGAAATACATGTCTACCATCATTAGGAATTTTGCATAATGCATTTATGCATTTCAGTAACTTATTGAGTTTTAAGTGAAAAGTATTCACATGGTGGGAGTTACTTTATTCTGTAAGAAGCCTTCCAATTTAGGCCCATGGCTGAGTCATTACTTCTCACCTGTTGGCAAGTAGCTGAATTTTAGGTGTGCTACCAAATGGTAATCTAGTCTTGGGGTACTCGTCTATAATCCCAACCCAATGAAGTGGTGGCATTAGCACTAACACATTTATTTCAGTTCTATATCATAGTTAGTTGAGGGGGCAGACTTGGGGGCTATGGCAAGAAGAGGGAGAAAAAAATTGAAAGATAGGAGATAGAAAGATGAACAAAGAAATAGAGAAAGACAGATACGTCAAGGGACAGTGAGCATAATACGCCATATAGACTTTTGTGCACACACACAAACCTATGCCCATGCACACAGCAATCCTAAAAAGAAAGATAAAATCACATAGAATGATAGACTTTAATGGAATTTAGGCTTTGTTACTAAAGGCTTCTAAGGTCATTTCTTTTTTCCCCAACTACATATAGATGTGGGCATAACAACAATTAATACTTGCAAAGTGAGCCAATACAATTAAATCAATAGTAGAAAGTTACCCATCCTGCCTTAAGATATGCTGTTGAGGCATTTAAAAACACACCAAATCCTAGGTTTTTCTTAAGGTAAAGTCTTTCCAAATTACTTTCAAGATTATGCCTACTTAGAAGATGAAAGAATGCATTCAAATATGGTGTCCTTGAATAAACCAAGGAAGATAAGATTAAAATGATGTTTTTAAAAGTCATATGTGAGATATATAGGCATTGAGGGAGAATAAAGGAAGGAAATATGAATAATACAGAGAAAATTCAAAGTAAAATTGTGCTAAAGTACCTCCATGCCCGACCACACCTCCTTCCGGGGAATCTGCCTGCTCACCTTTGCTGACCAAGTGACCTGCCTCTCCACTTCCACTCCAGGTGATGATGCCAAGAGGTGGTACCTGCTCTAGGTATTGCCAGTGCAGTGACTTGCCTGTGGTGAATAGAATGTAAGCTCCACAAAGGCAGACATTCTTATCTGTCACTGCCTTTACCCCAGCATCTAGAAGAGTCCTTGCACATATTAGGTGTTCCATAAATACTTGGTGGATGAATGAATGAATGTGCCTTGCCCCAAGCAGATGAGCTGCATAGATTTGAAATTTGAGAAAAAGAGAGAAAGTAATGAGGGTAAAGAGAGAAAGGATGTCAGGGACTTGAATTATAGCCAAAATTCATGGGCAAGTTATCAGGAAATTGAAAAGAGATGGAGCTGAGAGAAAAGGACTAGAGCACATACATAGAAAGATGCCATGGCATGACAAGAGACCAAAAGGCTGCTCTGTACAAGCCTCATTTCCCAGGAGGCTTCCTGAGCTTTGTGGTGCACAGTATCTCTGCAGTGTCTTAAACCCCCAACCTCAACACTGCCCTCGAGTTAACTTGAGTGAGTCTCTGTTCCTTCTAATTATAAAAGTCCTGACTTAAGCAATAATGTATGTGATACAGTAATAATGCCCCAGGATGAGGTTATTATAACTACTTACATGAATATTAAAAGATGCCAAAATGGTATACAGAAATGATTAAAGCCTATGAAAATAGAAAAACAAAATATGCAAAGTGAAACCAGTCTAGGGGTTAAGAATACTAAAAAATATTCATTCAGGCGACAAAGATTGTTAAGTGTTTACTAGGTGCAGGCATTATGCTAGCAACTGAAGACAGCAGCCTAAAAAGACACCATGAACCCTCTTTAGGAATCCAAGGTCTAAAAGGGACACAGCAAGTACAATGAAGAACTAGAAAGGAGATCCAAACAGAGTGGGAAGGGAGCATGTGAAAGGGAGACATTTGAACTGAGATGTAAGTAAGCAGGATTTGCCAGCAATGAATGAGAAGATTCTGCAGAAAAATTGTACTAGAGATTTTGAGTGGGAGGAGGACATTCTAGACAGGAGGGATAAGTGTGCAAATGCATAAAGGCAGAAAAAAAACCCCACAATCTTGGAGTTAGGAGTCTGTGAAATGCAAGAAAGGACCAGCAGAAGATGAAGCTGAACAGGCAGGCAGGGCTAGATGGTTGAGTTAAGATTTTATTCTGTAGGTGATTAGAGCCATAAAGAGTACTCAACACTAGGAAGATGTGATTACATTTGCACATGAGAAATTGCACCCTGGTGGAAGAGTAGGTTAAGTGGAGCCCAGTGATAGTTGGGGATGGGGGATTAGGGAGATGGTGGGGTGGTGAATGACAATGGTTTATGTGGAATCCAGGGCTGAAGTGGTGGGACTCTGAACTATATGAGAGTTTTGGAGAAAAATCATTAAGACTTGATAATTGATAAAGTCAAGATTGATAGATTTGCATAGACAAAAAGGAAAAAAGATATGAAAAATAATCACAAACATTTGGAAATAAATTTACAATTTCTAAAGAGAATTCACATACTTTCACTTAATCCTCACCGTGGGAGAGATACTGCTATTATCAAAACCCCCCATTTTGGAGAAAAGAACAAGTCTCAGAGAGCTCAAGTGGCTTGCCCAAGGTCACTCATACTTAAGAAGCAGGGCCAGAGCTAAAATTTAGTTTTTCTGCCTTGAAGCCCATTCTTTTTCCTCATTGGGCCATCTCTATGAAAATCAAATGAACAGATAAGAAAGCATAGAAAAAGATTTTTAAAGGTAGCTCTACTATTGAAAAGGCAACAGCAACCACAAAAAGATAATAAAAAGGTGTAAAATTCTGTTGAAGTATTTTTACATAATTAAATTGATTTTTAATTTATTTATTAAACTGCTGAAAGAATTAAAACATTCAGGACTCGGAACTTGATTCTTTTATATACTAAATTTAAACACACTCTTTTATGTTTAAATTAAAAGGTAAGAGTCTTCTTTTTTCTTATTTTCCTCTATTTGAAGAAGAATGATATGTTATAGTTTTGTGAGCAAAGTTATTTTTCTTCTTGCAATTTTATACTCTATTTTAAAAAATGGCATGTAATGCATTTCATAGTGCCCTTGTAACCAGTTTCTGATGATACTGAACTGAGTCTTTACATAACACTGCTCTTCTAAGGAACATAATATTCTTTACTAACATTCCATTCACTAATCTTTATGATGTCCCTGGCGTTTCAACAGACATCAGGAAGTTTTATACCCCCCTTGCAAATAGAGAAACTCAGCCTAAAGTGGTTAAGTCTGTTTCTAAGAGTTTTACAAAGTACATCAATGTCATTCTTTTTTAATCTACTAGAATACTCAAACTCCAACTGAAAAAAAGTGGTTTTCCTTTTTCAGATTCAGATTCATGTTCATTTAACCTATAGTGAATGCCTACTATGAGCTGAGTATTGTGTAAGTTATTTTGTTTAATATTCAGGAATTCTTTAGTCTTTTATCTACATAGATAATGATTAATTGCTTTAATTTAGTAGAAGGGAGATGCATTAATTGATTTATTTTCTTGGGGGAAGGTACCATGAATTTTTTTTCGCACTTTATGTAGAAATTGACTTGCATTTACAGGAACAGTAAATGCAAAAATTATATGTATAGCTAAAAGATATGATTGTTAAAATGAAATATTAATTCTTATCTGGAGCAAATAACTTTTCATTTAAGTGTGTTCCGAAAAACTGGAGTAACTTCATACAACTTTCTTTAATTTTTGTACTGTATTTTGAAGTTTTAATGCCTAAAATGAACTATGGCTGAGGGAAATAGTTTTTTTTTTTTTTTTTAGTTTAAAACTTTATTCCCAGTTCTACCAGTCAGAACAGGGAAATTTTTGAGAGGCAATAACCACCATTTTAAGCGGGTTTTTCTAGTTGCAATGTCAGAGGAATCCACTAGGGGGCGTGCAAAACTGTCATTTCCAAAAGTATTCTGAAATTACTGAATCAGAATTAGAGCTGGAAGTGACCCAAAGGTCATTGAATCCAAACTTCATATTTTGTGGACGTGAAAACTGAGATTCAGTGAGATTATCTGATTTTCCCAAGATCACACAGCCACCTATAAATCTATAAGAGACAGCTTAGAGGTCAAGCTTTCTTGCTCCTGTCCATCCCGGATTCTTCCCGGTAGTTGTCAGTTTTCAGTTCTTTCTGTAACATCACTTGTGAAACATTTACTATCACTTAGTAAACCATGTCATTGAATTTACCATTCTCCTAACTTTTGCCTCCTACGTGGAAAAACCTGGAGACTTGTGTTAAGTGTCTTGGAACTTCTTCTGTGGGACTAGTGATATTAAATAGTAACATTTTGAAGCCAAAATAGCAAGCACAGCATGAGCTCTCCCTATTGTGTCATTATTCAGCAAGGAAATCATCATCATCTCAAATATATGTTCTGCAAATACTGCAGTTTGGCATTGCTTTGATTTATTTAACTGTTCATTGCTTTGATTGCTTTGATTTCTCTATTTTTCCCCCACAGATATTATCCTTTTATTTATTTATTTATAATTAGCAAGTAAAAATTATGTATATTTATGGTGTATGACATAATGTTTTGATATATATAGTGGAATGGCTAAATCAATTTATTTTACATATGCATATGTTAACATAGCATTAGCTCACATATGTATCATTTTTTTGTGTGGTGATAAACTTAAAATCTATTATCTTAGCAATCTTCAAATATGCACTGTATTGTTATTAACTATAGTCACCATTATGTACAAGGAGGCTGAGGCAGTAGGATCGCATGAGCCCAGGAGACTGAGGTTGCCGTGAGCTAGGCTGACGCCAGGGCACTCTAGCCTGGGCAACAAAGTGAGACTTTGTCTCAAAACAAAAATAAAACAAAACAAAAAAACATACTGAGAATTAAACACAGTACAAGATATTGCAATAAGAACCATGTAAGAATATACTAACGATGGGTAGGCTAATATGCCCAGTTTGATGTTATTGGATATAGCTATATTTATATTGGGCCAATACATTTAAAAAATGAAACATCCTCTTTTTATTGATGTTTCAGGAAATATGACATCATATCTGGTAAGCCTTACATTGAAAACCAAATCAACTTGGTAATTTTTTCCTTTGCTTTTGGTATGATATTATAAAAACTAAAGTTCTCAAAAAAACAATAGATATATTCTATTATCCAATTTAACATATCCTCAGCCATATGGGTAACTGAAATTTGTTTTTGCTGATATTAACATAGCCTTAAAATAAACAGGTATGTGTGCATTTTTAAAACTTTATAAGGAAATGATTTTCTATTACCATGTGTGTACTTATTATAGATTATTATATTATATGAATATCTAGTTATTTTGTTTAGATCTGCAAAAGTAAAGTCAAAACCTTTTGGCTGAAGGATGAAGCAATTCTCTGTGTCAATTCCTAGGGGAAGAGGAGGTCCTCAGGCAGGCAACGGGAACTGAGAGTACAGGCTCTAGGTATGGGCTAATAGGTGAGAGGCTCGATCTCTCTTTCTCTTCATTTAGACTTCAACTACAGACATTCTGGTTATTCTAACAGAATGGATTTGGGATTTCATATCAGTCTTGGGCTAAACTAAATGCTCTACAGAGTCATCTTATACCTGCCCCAGTGAGATGGGAGGGGAATGTTTTGTGTACCCCCCCAGGGGAGAGGGTACTTTAAAACCCACATATCAAGGTAGACGAGGGAGGCTTCAGAGAACAATTCCATGTGGCCCTGGAATGAGGAGGAATCAGGAAACTGTCACATGTCTGAAAACATCTAAGCGGGAGGAGGCTGGGTGAAGGGGTGTGTGGTGGCAGAGTAAATAGAGCTGGTGTGATGGTTAATTTTGCCTGTCAACTTGACTGGGCCACAGGGCTCCCAGATATTTGGTCAAACATTATTCTGGATGTGTCTGTGAGAGTGTTTCTGGATGAGATTAACATTTTAATTGGTAGACTGAGTAAAACAGATTGCCCTTCCTAATGGGTAGGCTCCATCCAATCAACTGAAGGCCTGAATAGAACAAAGAGACTGATCCTCCCAGCAAGTGAGAAGGAATTCCTCCTGCCTGATTGCCTCTGAACTGGAATGTCAGTTTTTTTTCCTACCTTTGGGCTTGAACTGAAACATTAGCTCTTCCTGGGTCTCTAGCTTGCTGACTGTAGATGTTAGGACTTGTCAAGCTCCACAATTGCATAATGCATGAGCCAATTCTTTATAGTCTCTCTCTCTCTCTGAATATATATATATATATACACACACATATATATATATATATTCTGTTTCTCTGGAGAACCCTGACTAATACAGTTGGTGATAAGGGTCTATGGGACAAACATACAGGTTTCCAGGTTTCCTGTGGGATGCAAGTAGATTACATTAAAAAGAGCTGGATTTTGGTTATCTTAAAAGGGACTTTACCAAAACGGTCTTTCTAAAGAGTGGTGGTGTGGGCCATCTAAAGCTTCAAGCTGAGGTGATGTGGGTGGGGTGAGAGGTGGTGGAGAAAGCAGTGGTCAGCAGGAGATTATTATCTATGAAGACAAACTGGAGGTAGGAGGTCCTCAGAAATGGGAAGTCATAAAGGTCACTGTAAGGCTGGTGGCGCCCCCCTACCCCCAGATCAAAAAGAAAAGGCTCACGAGACCAGACCCGCCAAAGACAAACTACCAGACCCTGCTGAGAACAACCACACCTAGATATCCACCCAGATAAGAAAGTTTTGGCTCCTGGATTCCGTAAAAACTGCCAGCCCCTTCCTATTTCTCAAAGGCCACCAAAGGTCACCCCAGCTTTTCCTGCCAAAAGTCCATAGCCTGGCCCAAATGGTATAAAAGGCCTCATCCCCTTCAAATGGATGCGACTTCTTGGTCCCCTCCCTCTCTTGGGACCCCAGAACCTCACCCGGGAGTGCATAATAAAGCCATGTTGTTTGGACCCACTCTTTCTCTCTCTCTGTCTGTTTCTTTTGCCACCGGAAAACTTTACAGTCACCACACCAGCCACAGATCATAGTCCTTGTCTTCTAATCCACCTTCTCCATTGACTGAACCATAGAAGAGCAGCAAATAGCAGCTAGAAAGTACAGAAGGAAGTGGAGATAGTCAGAAGGAATACTCCCCTAGGCCCCCATGCCACACACCCACCCTAGCCTTTCCCATTTGAAGCTTGCAAGCTTGATTTGGGCCCCAGGATGGCAGTGGAAGCATGAGGAGAAACACTGAATCAAATGAGAACATAATGTTTTGATAGTAGATGGCACTGGGCTTCTTAATACCTGACTGTAACCAGAAAAGCTAGGATCTCTGCCCCAGATATCATCCAAGGATGGATAAGGATACTTTAACAGTGAAGATCTGAAGGAGCAATAGAGAGAAAGAGTAAAGTTGCCTTCTTTTGCCCCTCACTGAGTCCAGCATGTTCAATGAACCAGTTACATGCAGTTAGCCAAAAAAAAAAAAAAAAAGAAAGAAAGAAAAGAGAAAGAGCCCCAGTGAGGCTACATTTTTGAAGTGCCAATTTGTAAAAATCTTTGTAACTGCCATGACTGTTCTATTCCTAAAATTATAGTGAAGAGCTAAAAGTTCCCTTGAGATTTAAGCCCCAGGGGATTCTCTCTTTCTTTCCTTTTTTTCTCCAATGACTCTGCAATAGGCTAGCGAACTCATTTCCTGAATCAATTAGATGATTCAAAGTTTCTCATCTCTGAAGTGGAGCCTTAAAACTCTTTAAGCAGAGATTGATTATCATAGCTTTGTATGTATCATTACAATAATGTATGCATCAACATGACACCAAGACTTAATGAACCAACAAGGTATGTGATTAATTAAGGGTGGTGGGAGTCTGTCAAAGAGGTGGAAGATGTTTCGGCAGGAATCTAAATGCCTTTGATCAAGTGAAAAAGATGTCCTCATGAGATCCATTTTGTCCCGAAAAAAGGTGACTTGTAGGGCTATATCTTTCAAACACCGCCCTTATTTCCAGAAAACAATACCTTTACTCTTAAGTATTTATAACAATCAATCCCTCAGCTTTAGCAACTCACTACTTTTTGCCAGTCAGCAAAGTTCTCTGATAAAATGTTGTCAGATCATCAACCCACAAGCTATAAACCACCTACCCACCAGCTCTGTTCTTCAACACTGATTTTCTTCCAATACCTGTTGTTTGTCAGGGAGAGGGAATAGGGAGCTATTTTGATGATTTATAGTATCTGCGTAATCTCCAAGATTTGGTTTGTATAAATATTGAGTCTCTTGTTCCAAAAGCACTTTGTAAACCAGTGAATACCCGTTTCTTCAAATTGAACTGAAGGAATGATTTATCCCTTGGTTTCTTCTCATTTGCTTGAAAGTAGAGACTCAGAAAACATCAGAATGGGGGGCCCCTGTTGGTGCCAGTTCGAACACTCAAACACAGTGTACAGCCTCCTAGGTTAGTCCTCTCGTTTTGGTTTTCCAAAGTAGCCTCTGCATTCTCAGGACATAATGAATGCGCAGAATTTCAGGACTACCAGTCTCATCTTCTTGAATCTTCCACAGGATGCTACTGTCATATTTCTACACCATAAATCTTTGACCTTTAAAGAAGAGCTTCTTCCTTCTGCTTCCATTCTCACTTTCTAAGCCTCAGGGAGAATTCCCTCTACAACTTCTCACCTGCAGATAGAATGCTAATGTCTTTTGGTTACAAGTCATTTTTTTCAAAGTGAAACTTAAGAACTTCAGAATTATCCGTAATAATTGAGAGCCTGACAAAGAGCTCAGTGGGGGCTTTCTTTTGCATATTAGAAGCTGAAGCTTGGTTAGTGTATGGATGACTTTATCTCTTGGGGTCACATATTGTACTGCAACATCATTATACCTTGTTGTAGTTCTAGCCCAGTGGAGTTGAAAGAATCTTTTCTTTTTGTTTGCTTTCACTTCAGTTTAGACAAATGGTCAGTAATCTTTTTGGCCTCAAAGGCAACAATGAAGCTATTGATGTAGAGAAGTAGGTAGAGAGAAAAATGAAAAAGCAAAAAGTAATTGAATTGAGTGAGAATAAGGGAAAAAGGAGCAAGTAAAGAGGAACAGAAGAACAAGGGAGAGAAAGAAATAGAGACGGGAGAGTTTGTGTGGAAGACTGGCATGTTATGAGTATTACATGTAGGGGTGAGAGAAAACTTCCCCTTTGCCCTCTGAAAGTTCACTGAAAATTAACTGACAAAAGACAGATTAATAGGAGAAGAGGTGGGCCAGGCACAGTGGCTCACACCTGTAATCCTAGTACTCTGGGGGGGGCCAAAGCGAGAGGATCTCTTGAGCTCAGAAGTTCGAGACCAACC
>VBSM01002608.1:23912743-23924134 GCA_008086735.1 Cheirogaleus medius
TGTAGTCCCAGCTACTTGGGAGGCTGAGGCAGGAGGATCACTTGAGCCCAAGAGGTGGAGGCTGCTGTGAGCTATGATCATGCCACTGCGTTCCAGCCTAGGTGACAGAGCAAGACCCTGTCTCAGAAAAAAACAAAACAAAAACCAAAATAAACAAACCAACCAAAAAAAAGTAAATGTCCCTTAATTTGGTCTTTTCTACTGATGAGCGAGAACATAGGTATATTCAGAGAGCACTTTTTATATGTAGCACTCGGCTCAATCTTATCTTCCTTATGTTACAGTTTGGATCTTTTATTCTTAGTAATTCTATAAGTAGAAATTTTCCTACAAAGTTTTCACTGCTGAGATGAAACATTGGGGTAATTCAAATGCAGGAAACTAACCCCAATATATATGTGTGTTTTTTTCTATATGCATTGTTACTACTGATTTTTTCTAAGGTTGAGAGGCATTGTGCTGAAAATGATTATTTTTAAGATACACATAGAGCTAATAATGAGGGCTTACTGAAAGAGTCATAATATTTTCATTGTCTGTTAATGATATTTATGTATTTTTAATTGTTTTTTGTTTGTTATCAGAAAGTTGTATCTTTAATCACTAAGGTATATTGCTTGTTTTCAGGAGATTAAGTGATGAAAAAAACCTTCCTCTTGACGGTAAACGGCAGCGTTTCCATTCACCCCACCAAGAGCCAACTCTAATTAACCAGATAGTGCCTTTATCAGGTGAACGAAGATACTCAATGCCACCATTGTTTCAGACACACTATGTACCAGATATAGTCAGATGTGCTCCACCTTTTCGGGAGATACCATTTTTAGAACCTAGAGAAATCACACTTCCTGAGGCCAAAGATAAGGTAATAATTAGATTTTAGTTTTGCCTTCTGGGAATTTAATATAAATAATGTATTAAAAGAATCAGAAATAGCCAGGCACTGTGGTTTACGCCTGTGATCCAGGCACTTTGGGAGGTTGAGGTGGGAGTATTGCTTGAGGCCAGGAGTTCTATACCAGCCTGGGCAACATAGTGAGACCTCATTTCTGCAAAAAATTTAAAAATTAGCCACGTGTGGTTCTTGCCTATAGTCCCAGCTATGCAGGAAGCTGAGGCAGAGAGGATCACTTGAGCCCTGGAGTTCCAGGTTGCAGCAGTTAGCTATGATCGTGCCAGTGCCCAGGCTGCACTCCAGCCTGGGTGATAAAGCGAGACCCTGTGTCTAAAAAAAAAAAAAAAAATCAGAGATACTTAATGTCCTGGACTAAGTAGAACATGCCTTTTTTGCACTGTTTAAAGTACTATTTAATCCAATTTTCTGTGAAAATATTACTTTGATTTTTGTTAGCTGTTCTTTTGTAGAAGTATAGCTTATTAGGAAATCAGATTTTATAATTCATAAAAATTTAGGATTTGAGCCCAAAGCATTTGATTTTTTAAAGAACTGTCTTGTTACTTGTTCTTATTACAAAAAAAATGTTTTCATTTGGTTATGAAATGCAGTGTTAAGCTCTTTCTTTTGGAATATTTGTGTTTATCATGAGGTTTTTGAATGTCAAAAATAGAGAATCCAGTAGTCACTGAAGAAGTAATATATTCAAAATGATATGAATAACAAGCATTGGTGGTTCAGTGGTAGAATTCTCGCCTGCCAAAATGATATGAATAAGAAAGATTTATCAAAAATATCATTTGTAAAAAACATTCACGTGAATGAAATGAAACTGTTTAATAATTTTGGAAAATGATATTGTCAGCATTGGGGAACAAGTTATTTAATATCTAATATTCAAAACATGTCTATCCCTTCCCCCATATTTAGTGAAATGTAAATAATAAAAAAACCTTCTAGGTAATTGAGGGGGTTTATAATGTAAATATCTGTGTTCTCTCATGTTTTCTATGGTTTACACTTGCTGTTTTTTGTATTTTCAAAGCTGCTCCACTCTTGAGAAATATATTTGTAGGCTAAGGAGAAGGAGCCTGAAGAGAGTAGAATGACTTTGTTTTACTTATCTTTGGGTTCCTAGCAAGCAGTATAGGTCTGGAACATAGTAAGTGTACAGAAAATGTTGGGCCAGAAAATCAGCACCTGCTTCATTCCTTAGTTGTGTTGATAGATTCTTTTGTTCTTTGAGTTATAACTGTGCCATAAAATTCACCCTTTTAAAGTGTACAGTTCAGTGGTTTTTAGTATATTCATTCACAAAGTTGTGTGACCATCACCACTAATTCCAAAATATTTACAAAACCCCAAAAGAAACCTTGAACCCAATAGCAGTAGCTTCCCTATATCCCGCTTCCTGCCTCTGGCAACAGCTAATCTATTTTCTGTCTCTATGGATTTTCCTATTATGGAGATTTCATATAAGTGGAATCATACAAATGTGGGCTTTTGTATTTTGCTTCTTTCACTTGCCATGTTTTCACGGTTCATCCATGTTGTAGCATGTATAAGTATGTCATTTTTTATAGCTGAATGATATTCCATTGTATGGATATGCCACATTTTGTTAATGCATTCCTCAATTGACGGACTTCTGGGTTGTTTCCACTTCTTGGCTATTAGGAAAAATGCTGCTGTGAATATCTGTATACAAATTTTTGCATGGTCATTTGTTTTCATTTCTCTTGGATGTATAATGAGGAATGAAATTGCTGGGTCATATGGTAATTCTATGTTTGTTTAAAAAATTTCAGTATGTTTAGTGAGTACAAGTGCAGTTTTGTTACATGGACATATAGTGGTCAGGTCAGGGCTTTTAGTGTACTCATCACCTGAATAGTGTACATTGTACCCAGTAGGTAATTTTTTATCCCTCATCCCTCCTTCAGCCTCACCCTTTGGAGTCTCCAGTGTCTAGTATTCCATTGTGTATGACCATGAGTATCCATAGTTTAGCTCTTATAAGAGAGAACATGCAGGAACTAAATGTTTAACTTTTTAACTGCTGAAGTGTTTTCTAAAGTGGCTGCACCATTTTACATTTCCATCAGCAGTGTATCGGTGCTGCGGTTTTTCCACATCCTTGTTGACACTTGTGACACTTGCTGTTGTCTTTTCTTTTTGATTCTAGCCATTCTAATGGGTATGAAATGGTATCTCATCAGGATTTTGGTTTGTGTTTCCCTAATGACTAACGATGTTGAGCATCTTTTCATTTGCTTGCTGAACATTTGTGTATCTTCTTTAGAGAAACTTTTATTCAGATCCTTTGTCCATTTTTTAATTGGGTTATTTGTCTTTTTATTGTTGATTTGTAAGAGTTCTTTATACTAGATCCTTATCAGATACGTGATTTGTAAATATATTCTCCCATCCTGTGGCTTGTCTTTTTACTTTCTTGTTGATGTCCTTTGAAGCACAAGAACTTTTCTTTTCTTTTTTTTTTTTTTTTTTTTTTTTTTGAGACAGAGTCGTAACTCTGTCACGCTATAGTGCCATGGCGTCAGCCTAGCTCACAGCAACCTCACACTGCAACCTCAAACTCCTGGGCTCAAGCCATCCTGTTGCCTCAGCCTCCTGAGTAGCTGGGACTACAGGCATGCACCACCACACCTGGCTAATTTTTACTATTTTTAGTAGACATGGGGTCTTACTCTTGCTCAGGCTGGTCTCCAACTCCTGAGCTCAAGTAATCCTGCCTCGGCCTCCCAGAGTGCTAGGATTACATGTGTGAGCCACTGTGCCTGGCCGTACTTTTCATTTTGATGAAGTCCAATTTATCTGTTTTTCTTTGGTTGCTTGGGCTTTTGGTGGCATATGTAAGAAGCCATTGTTCAAGGTCACAAAGATTAATGTCTATGTTTTGTTCTAAGAGTTTTATAGTTTTTGGTTTTTACATTTGGGACTCTGTTCCATTTTGAGTTAGTTTTTGTATATGATGTAAAGTAGGGGTGTCCAACTTCATTCTTTTGCAGTTGGTCCAGTTGTCCCAGCACAATTTATTGATAAGACTGTTTTTCTCCCACCCCCCAACTCTGTAATTTGTTGTTGTTGTTGTTGTTGTTACCATGGAATAGGAAAAAACAATCAGGCAAAACCAGCGGGAGAGAGGAAAAAACCAAAAGTAAAATGAGAAAAGACCAACTTGGGATTTTTTTTTTTTTTACCATTTTTCCTCCCTTCCCTTTCCCCATTTTTTTCTCTCTTCTTTGGTTTCTCATTTTAAAGAAACTCTTGTAATGCTATAATGTGAAATCTGTGGTATAAATCAAATCAGGACAAATCTTTGGATGAATGTATAAAGAACCTTTTACTATCTGTGCATTTTTAATACATGAATGCTGGTAGGCCTGTTTTTTATGGTGTTTATTATGATACTGAAAAGTTCTTTATATTTTTGCATGTATTTATATATTTATAATAGTTAACTATTAGAACTAACTAAATACTAGTTCTGCATTGGGACTAGGCAAATGTTCAATATTAATTTAATAACATAATTAACATTAATCAGTATAAATTGTCTGGTGTAGTTCCATATCAGTGACTTTTTTTGATTAGTCATATAGAAAAAGATTCTCCTAAATCTTATTTTTTTTTTTTAGAATTAGGGATTTAACTCGGAGGGATAGAGTTTGTAGTGGAACTAGTTTCTTTGGGTGCTACTCTGTACCTGTCTAGTTGTAGGAGAAAGAAAGCAAGCAATTAGTTTTGTGTTCATTCTTTAAGTGGACACTTTTTAAGAAAGCTAACATTTATTGATGTCTCTTCTAGGCATTCTACATATGCTATGTTGTTTAAGCTTTTCAGCAACACCATGTCATGGATGTTATTCTAATTTGAGGCTCAGAAAGCTAAATAACTTGCTTGTAAATGGCAAAACTGAGATTTGACTCTTGTCTTTAAAAGTGAAAAGAGGAGGAACTTAAGATGCTTAAAATCAAGGGTAGGGAGATGACATTGTTAGAACTGACTATAGTACCAGTTAATCTGTGACAATAATAACTAATATTTATTGAGTGTCTACCAGCAATGTGTTCAACAGTTTGTGTGGTTTACCTCTGTTTATCTCTGTAGAGTGTAAAGTGAATGGAGGGTTCAGTATGAGATAAAAGTGGGGCAGTGTTTGGGGCCTTGAAATGCACAGTGGAGTGCTGGTGAAGGTTTCTGAGTAGAGAAATAGCACAATGAGATTTGTATTTTTAGATAGTTCTTGCACTATAGTGGAGTTTGGTTTGTAATGAGGTAGACCTGGAAGATGGATGATTACCCTAAAGGCAGTTAAATTCATTCAGATGAGAGGTGCTGAAGCTTTCAGTTATGGCAGAGGGTAGTGAAAAAGATGTGAGATAATGCATCGGGAAAATTGATAGAATGTTTGGAATAATTGAATATAGGGAAGAGAGAAGAAAGATACATGAATGACTCCAGTGATTTGATTCTGGGCTACAAACAGAGATAAGAAACCTAGATTTTGGGTATATAAGCTGATTGAGGAAATAGTCAAGACATATTTGGAACTATGAGAAAATCTGCTGTAAAACATTTGTGCTCTTGTTTGCAGATTGCACACTAAGCATATAGGGCTTATGGGAAATAGGGCTGGAGCAGACTACTCAAACCTGAACAGTTTTGTAACTAGAACACTGTCAAGAATAATAATTGATATCCTGGGAAATAACTTGAATAGACCAAGCAGGCAGCTTAGCATGGCTGAATGCTGCTGCAGGGGATATTAAAAATGTACAAAATAGATTTGAGATGCTGGCTTGTGATGGGCACCAAGACAAGGCAGTTAAAAATGGAGCTCTGAGTCAGTGAGGCTGCTGTTAAGGTAGAGACAAAAGGAAATGCACCAGCATATAGCTGCTTGAGACTAGAGGTATGCTTTCTTGAGCAAGAATCCTGGATGCAGATGCTTATCTTAGATTTATAAAGACTAAATACTGAGTGCTTTTTTTCTTTTTCATGAAGTTTATATTAATAATTCTACAATTTCAGCTCACATACAAATCAGTTATATTGATAACATTCCCTCATTTATCAGTTATGTATAAGCTAATTGGTATTGTAGGAAAATGTCTTGTAACTGAACTGACAGTATATTTGGAGTTCAAAAGTAAGGTCAGGGCCAGAGGTAATGGATCCTGAAGACACTTGCAATGAAAGTGACAGTTGAAACTCCTGGGGTAGATTAGATTTTTTATTTATTTAGCATTCAGCAAATATTTGTGAGTGTTAGACATGGAAGGTACAATGTTGTGCTAAACATATATGGTCTCTTTACCATTTATATACAATTACAATGAGAGAGAAAATAGTCATGCAAATAATGGTTGTATTTATGTAAGTGCTATGAAGGAAAATCACCGAGTGTGAAGAGAATGGGGTCTCATGGAAAGCCTCCTAAAGGAGATAGTATTTGAGCTGAGTTCTGAAGGATGAAGAGAGTACTTTAGAGAGAGGAAATGGCATGTTTTAAGGTCCTAATGCTGAAAGAGCATGAAATATACAACAAAAGAACTGAAAGATGGTCAGGAAGGCTAGGTTGGTGAGTTAGAGGGAGAGTGGTTGGAGGTGTGGTTGGAGGGTCAGATCATGGAAGGACTTGTACACCATTTTGGTCTTCAGCCTAAGAACAGCAGTAACCTATTTAGGGTTTTTTTTTTGTGTGTTTTTTTTTTAAAGCAGGGAAGAGGTGAGGTAAAAAGATTATTTTGACTGCACTGTAGAGAGCAGATTGACGTGGAGCAAGCATGGATGTAGGAAAATTATTGTCGTATTCATGGTGAAAGTTCATCTGATATTAAATCAGTGAGGTAAATCTGCCAGCTCCAGGGAAAGATTTTGTTAGTAGAATTTTCTTAACTACTTCAAGGATTCATACTTTGTGTTTTGTAAACCTAAAGATTGAATTTTGAAAATGAGTACTCTCTGAGTTTAAATTTTTTTCTCAGTTTTAAAATCTTTGTTTTTCAAATTGCTGTATTAACAAACAGAACTCTTTAAATTGGAAATCTGAGTTACATTTCTGAATTTTTTATTTTACTCTAGCTTTTGGATGAATATGTGGTTTCCTGTACAAAAAAAGAGGCTGTAGAGGAATCAGTTATCCAAGTCCCTGAATTCCATCTACAGTATTACAACTGTTCTTTGGAAATTCTGGTTAATTGAAGATATTATATGAGTTGATTTGGTTGATTTTGAGTTTTGTTGAGGTTAGCCAGAGATTTTCTTGGTACTGATTATAAAATAAAAATATGGGCTGAGCGTGGTGGCTCATGCTTGTAACCCTAGCACTGTGGAAGGCCAAGGCAGGTGGGTTGTTTGAGCTCAGGAGTTCAAGACCAGCCTGAGCAAGAGCAAGACCCTGTCTCTATTAAAAAATTAGAAAGAAATTAGCTGGACAACTAAAAATATATAGAAAAAAATTAGTTGGGCCTGGTGGCGCATGCCTGTAGTCCTAGCTACTTGGGAGGCTGAGGCAGTAGGATTACTTGAGCCCAGGAGTTTGAGGTTGCTGTGAGCAAGGCTGATGCCATGGCCCTCTAGTCCAGGCAAAAGTGAGACTCTGTCTCAAAACAAACAAACAAACAAACAGATTGTAAAAAAAGAATAAAGATGATTGCAAAGGAATATTCAAAATTTCTTGATAATGTTTAATTTTGGAAAGTGGCAAATTGTGTGGAGCCTCTTGGTATCCTTGGAAGAACAGTTAGGGGACAATTGTCTTACAGATCTCTAAGAGGTTCTCTCTTTTTAAGGTATGTGTCTGTCAAAAAATTTAAAAGCCACTGAGATGTAAATTTACATAGAACATCTAAACCAGAACTCAGCACAAAAGATATCAAGTGAAAGTGTGTTTTCCTTTTGTTGTTGTTGCTGTTGTTTTTTGTTTTGTTCCAATCCTCCTTTTAGTATGCCTACTAAAAGTTGTTCCTTGCCAAGTTCAGGTAATGGCATGTGCTTAAAGCAGTCAAACTTCAAGGGGAGCAAAATCCATAACTTAAACTTCCTTCTTTACCTGCCAGTTTATAAATTAAAAAAACTTCACATTGTGTCCACACACAAAAACATAATAATTTAACACGCTAACAGGAATGGGTTGCTTTAGGCATGACATTTTTCTGATTCTATTTTATTTTAGAATTGGTTCATTATAAGGGAGAGGGAATTTAGCTTCAAGAATGAATTTAAACTTTTATTACTCATTTAGCTTTATTTTACTCAGAAGAGCTCTTTCAGTGGTTACATGTGTAACAAAGATTAAGGCAACCAGAGAGTGTGAGGAATTGGTAGTTTTTATTGAAATGTTTTATGAGCTAATGACCTGCTTTCTGGACCATATTTAATTTTATTTCTCTTTTTTTGAAAGCTCATTGCTAATTTGTGTTTGTTATTTGTAGATAGCGCTTACATTTGGGCAAAAGAGTTACCATTTTTTGTATATTAGAGTATATGATCAGTTCTTGGTGTTCCCAGCTAAAAGGTTTTCTCATTTTCTTTTGTGTGAGGACCCAGCTAACAGGGACAGATGGTGAAACTGCTGAGAATACCATGTAAAAGTTATACCATGTGAAATGTCATGTGAATGCTTTATATATTGATATATTTAAAAACTTTACTAAATCTAAACCCATACTTTATTTGTCCTTATGGCTTGTGTTGACCTCAGATAGTGATAATTTTGTTGGTGATTTAATTTGAGCTTGACTTTGAGGACAAGTTAAAACAATTTTTTAAAGGAAAATGAACATTTAAATTTGTTTTTTTTTAATTTTAAAATTAACAGCTTTATTGAAGTTTAACTGACATACAATAAATGCACATATTTTAGTGTACAAGTTGTTAAATTTGACATGTGTGTACACCCATGAAACCATAACCACAGTGAAGGTAGTGAACATATCCATCACCCCAAAAATGTCCTCATGCTACTTGGTAATCCTGCTCTCCTGCCCCAATCCTCTCCCATTCTCTGGTCAAATACTGATCTATTTCTGGCACTATAGATTATTTGTATCTTTTAGAATTTTATACAAGTAGAATCATGTAGTATGCACTCTTTTTTGTTGTGGATTATTTTACTCAATGTAGTTATTTTGAGATTCATCTATATTGCAATGTGTAGCAATAGTTCTTTCCTTTTTATTGATGAGGAGTATCCAATTGTATGGATATTCCACAATTTGGTTATTCATTCACCCATTGATGGACATTTGACTTCTTTTAGATTTTTGACTATGACAAAGCTACTATGAATATTTATGTGTAAGTCTTTGTATGGGCATGTGCTTTCATTTTGCTGGGGCTTATACTTACAAGTGGAATTGCTGGGTCATATGGTAGATATATGTTTAATTTTTTAAGGAACTGGCAGAACATTTAAATTTGGAAGAAATAAATATTTTAAACCATATATAGGTTATTTTTTTGTATAATTTTGAGCAGCTATACTTATAGTGAGAAATAGATTGCTTCTACAGTTAATTTTAAAATGATAGATCTTTTCAGGCAGCCTAAATAGGTAGTATTGCAGTGATTTGAACAACTTTAAAATAATCTGCTTTATGAATATTTTATGAATATTTTTTAAACTAAAAACAAGGAAAAATTTACTCTAGAATTAAACAAAATAAAATTAAATTCTTGAAGTGCCATTATGCATAAGTCAGCTTGGTATTACATATGTGATCTAAATCATATATGATTTTAGCCAAAGATATTTCATTTTCTTTATTCTTCCTGCACCCTTATTTTAGAATTACAAGAACATTGAGATATCTCTTGAAATATTTCTCTAAATTAAGCAACAGCAGTCTTGTTTCAGGATGTATGTGCATTTCTTTTGAGTTTTTTTCTCATCTGGACTCTTCTTTGTCTATGTCTGTTCTAGGGTAAAGTAACCTGATTCGATAATATAGAATCCCTAAGCAAATGGCTATGTAGTGAAGAGGATTCTTTCATATAAAAACTTATTAGATCTCGGGAAATAAAAAATGTTTCCATGCATGTGAAAAAGGGAGAGGAACAAGAATATGGAATTTCATATTTTCAATGTAACTATAAAAAATTTTTTCACATTTGAATGTTTCTACATTAAACATGGTCATTCAGATGAAAGAACTTTATAAACATCATAAAGTTTGGGCATTGCTGTAAAGGAATTTATTTCTTTCATTATTCAATGAAAATTGAGTACCTGCTATGACTTCTAGAGTTATATTCATCTGCCTAACTGATTCTCTAGATCAGGGATTGACAAAAGGTCCATATAATAAATTTTTAAGGTATGTGTGCCACATAGGACCTCTTTTTTTGTTTTATTTTTAACAGTGCTTAAAATGTGTAATAATTATTAGCTTGCTGCCCTACAAAACAGGTCAGAGGTCATACTTGGCCTACAGGCCATAGCTTGCCAATTCCTGCTCTAGATGAATAAAACTTAATCCTTCAAGCATCATTTAAAATTTTATATTAGCTACTTTTAAATTTATTATAAACGTGGACACCTTTTTTTTTTAGTTTTTTATTATGGAAAATACCAAACCATATACCAAAGTAGAGAGAATAAGGTATCATAAATCCTCATATCACTCAGTTTTAACAATTACCAACATATGATCAATCTTCTTTCTTTTTTTTTTTTTTTTAATTTCTTTTTTTATTTTTAGTAGAGACAGGGTCTTGCTATTGCCCAGGCTGGTCTTGAACTCCTATCCTGTCAGTCTCAAACTCCTGGCCTCAAGCAGTCCTCCCACCTTGGCCAATCTTATTTCATTTATACCTGCCTCTCTCAGTAGTTTTGAATCAAATTCCAGTCATTATATTTATAAATATTTAGTGTTCTGTTCTTTTGACCTTTTTCTTTGGCCGATGCCATACTGTCTTGATTATTGTAGCTTTATAGTAAGTTTGGAAGTCAGGGAGGGTAAATTCTTCAACTCTTTTCTTCTTTTTTCTTGGCTGTTCTTGGTCTTTTGCCTTTCCAAATAAAATTCAAAATTATTTTATCATTTTTTTGGAAGAAGTCTGGGCTTTTCTTTTTCTTTTCCTGAACTTCTGGGCTCAAGTGATACTCCCACCTCAGTCTCCTGAGTAGCTGAGTCTACTGAGTACCTGGGAAAACAGGCACATGCCACCGTGCTTGGCTATTTCTGGGCTTTTGATTTTGATTGCATTGAATCTACAGATCAGTTTTGGGAGAATTGACATCTTTAACAATAGTCTTCTGAACTGTGAACATAGTATATCTCTCAGTCTTACATATGTGTTGGTGAATATATTTCTAAATATTTCATGCTTTTTCCTGCTGTTGTGAATTTTTTAAAAAGTAAATTTCCACTTGCTTGTTGCTAGTGTACATACTTTAGTCTTTTTTAAAGAAAATTAAAACATGAGAGAAAAGGCTTTGGTTTTTATATTAAAAATTTCATCAGTTT
>VBSM01002608.1:23924234-23939761 GCA_008086735.1 Cheirogaleus medius
TCAGCCTCCCAAAGTGCTAGGATTACAGGCATGAGCCACCATGCCCAGCCTATTCTCATTTTTTTAAAAAAATTTGGGAATTGATTAGAATCTTTTCCAGGCATTATTTCTTCAAATACTTTTTTCTTTCCTCTCTCATTCTTACCTCTCTTTCTATTCAAGTTTCCCCCCTGTTATTTGTGTTTAAATGAGATGACATTTTCTGTAATACTTTTAGAGGGGGTAGGTTGGGCTAGGACTCCTCCTCCTCTGTTGTTATATGGTATTCAGAAATATACTTCTGGAGAACCTTTTCTCTTCTACTTTTCCTACTTTTATCTAGACCAGGAGTTTTTTTTTATCCTCTGTGCTATTAGTATTTTGGGCCAGATAATCTTTGCTGTGGCGGAGTTGTCCTGTGCATTGTAGAATGTTCAGTGGCATCATTTCTGGCTTCTACCTACTAGATGCCAGTAGGTAGATTCCCTTCCCTCCCCATCCCCCCATTTTGATAGCCAAAAATGTTTCCAGACATTGTCATATGCCCTGTGGAAGTCAGAATCATTCTAGAACTTTCCTTTGCCCCTATGGCCCTGTACTGCCTAGATTAGCTTTTTCTTCCTGGCAGTTTCTGCTTGGTACATTGCTTTGTCTTTGTCATTTAGCTTTGAGATTTCTTATCTTTCTGCGACTCCTTGCATTTACTTATGAATTGTAGCCTGTGAAGCTCCTTGCCAGTTTTGGCTGCTATTCCACATCTAGTTAGACCCCTCAGTTTGTGGGGCTTGGGGTAAAAGGTCGTACCTATAGATAATTTGATTTCTGGGTATTCTGGTTTTAGGACTAAAATCCCATTCCCTTTCCTCTTATTGTTTTTGATACCATGTGGGTCTTGCTGCATTGGTGTTTGGCTCTAACTACTCATATTTGGAGTTCAAGAGGGAAAACTATGTCTTTTATTTCCAAGTTGCCCAGAATGCCTCTGCTTTCTTAAAATGAGCATTCCAAATGTGATAAAAGAAAATGTTTTAAATGATAGGTGATACTTTTGCCTGGTCATGGACTATGTGGAAGTCCTAGAGAGGGAGAGATTGAAAATATAAGAGTGAGACTGAAAAACTAATGGAGGTATTTGTGCCATTAAGGTGACCAAAAGGCTTGGATACAAAATTATTAGTAGAGAGATTAGCTTTGAACAGGGGAAGAGAGAATAGTTTGTCTGACAGGAGAAGTAAAGAGATGAAATTTCATTCAGATATGTTAATTTGTAGGTCTGTGGTTAGGAGGCTGAGGAATATCACATCTGGTATTCTCAATTTTCTTAGTAAACTTTAATGTGAGATTATCTGCTTGAGAAAGTGAGATAAGTTCAGAGGATTTGAGGAAGGTAGTAAAGATTTTGGAATGGTATGGTGAAAATCAGGAGCTATATCTAACCAGAGACTTGGAAGTAATTGCCGAGTGTTGCTAAGGGCCAACCTCGAACTGACCCTTAGACTATAAATTTGAAAGACTCCAATTTTGTGATTTAATTTTTTTCAGTTTTATCTCAAAACAGCTTAGATGTGAGAGCAGAGAAGGTGGTTTTTGTATTGACCTGAGATTAGGATTTAGTAGGACAGGTACTAGAACATGACAAGGGGATATTGTTGCCAAGGCATGGTAAGAGTAGTTCAGGGTATGCATTGCTGGGTATAGATTGCATAGGGAAGGAAATCACACCATTTAGGTACTGATGGGTTGAGAGAAAAGGGAGGATTCAAGGGAATCTAGATCTCTCATGGTTCTAGAGTAGGTATAAGGGGAGTAAGAAAGTGAGTGTTAAACAGGAGATTGAAGCCAATGGTATATTGGAATTTAAAATTTCAGAGCTAGAGCAGTTATAGTTTATTGTAAAGACCACATTATAGCTGTGGTACTGTACACTGATGAAAAATACTGGAGTAAAAAAAGTCCAGAAATGGAGTATGTTGTGATATGTAGCCCATTATAGATAAGGGAATCACCTATGGTGATGGCAGGACTTGGGCTGGAGGGGAAAGTGTGAACCAGATCATAGTAGATAAACAGGGTGGTCAGTAGATGCCAACATGAAGTCAGGGTTCAGGCTAGCATTATAAAAATGGGGAAGGAGGGTAGTTTGCATGAACATAGAAGACCAGGGACTTCTAAAGTCTGTTTTATTTGGTATTCCTGAGTGAATACCAGGGCTTGGGCAAACTTCTTTAAAGGGCCAGATAGTAACTATTTTAGGCTTTGCTTCTCACATGTGGTTTCTGTTGCAACTTCTTATTTATTTGTTTGCTTTTATAATTCTTTAAAAGTGTAAAAACCAGTCATTGCTCGTGGGCCATACAGAAACAGTAACCAAGGGTTGTACTTTGCTGACCCATGGATTGTGCTAGTTATGAGTTATCTGTGATTATACTTTTCTGTGGCTTGTAAATGAGTAGTTGAGTAACAGTAACTTCGTATTGGAAAATGTTAAGAAGATAATATATATTTGTTTTAAAAAGACTGTCAGTAGAATTGATTTATTCTCAGTACGGTAATTATTTTTACATTTCTGAACAAAACTTTTACCCTTTTTTGGCGGTGGATTCAAGCTGAGTCAGCAGATACTGGAGTTATTTGAAACATGTCAGCAGCAAATAAGTGATTTAAAGAAGAAAGAACTCTGTCGAACAGAGCTGCAAAGAGAAATTCAACTGTTATTTCCACGTATGTTTCCCTATTTTGCATGCCCTTTATTTATATGTATTCCTATTTTACATTTTAAATAATCTTCTAAAATTTTTCTGTTTCTCTAGAAAGCAGACTTTTTTTGGTTGGATCCTCTTTAAATGGATTTGGTACCCGGAGCAGTGATGGTGATTTATGCCTTGTTGTTAAGGAAGAACCAGTAAGTAAGGAAACATTTATTCCAAGTGTGTGTTTCATGTTAAGTCAGTTAAGAAATTTTATATAAAAATCATTGAGGAAAAGAACTTGCTTTGTTGTAATTACTTCTTTGGATTTTCTCTTTACCATAACTCTAGGAAACCCAGGAATTGCTTCTTTTTCTTTTAAGGCATGTGCACAATAAGCATAATAGGAACGATCAGTTCTAAGTTTTTAAAGTGTGATGGCTTCACTATGTGTTTTTAAGGAACTCTGTTTTGAAACGTCATTGGGTTGGATATGGTACCAGCTTGCAGCAGAGAAGAAATGCATGTGGCAGTATTATCTTCTTGATATATTTCCTTTCCATGTGAATTCTTAGTGATTTTATTTTTAATCTTTTTTTTCTCCGTTGAAAATGCTATGGGGTTTGGGAGTCTTATTTTGGGGAAAACAAAAATATTTCACTGAAATTTAAAATAAGACTATCGTGATTTATTAAACATATTTTCCTCTGATATTTGGACTTTATTTTTTTCTTTTTCTTTAGCAACCAAATTGTGTTATTTAATACAGGTTGAATATCCCTTATCTGAAATGCATAGGACCAGAAGTGTTTTGGATTTTGGATTTTTAAATATTTGCATTATACTTACTGGTTGAGCATCCCTAACTTGAAATTTGAAATGCTCCAGCGAGTATTTTCTTTGAGCATCATGTCAGCACTCAAAAAGTTTCAGATTTTGGATTTTGGAGTTTTTCGGATTTCAGATTGTGGGATTAGGGATGCTCAATTTGTATTATGTTTATTTGAATTTCCTGTTAACTGATACCTTTGTGTATACCTTAATACCACAATAATTGGTGTTTATTATGCTGACTGAAGCAGCCTGTATAAGATACTGAGGTGTCTTTTGAACTACCAAAGATTAGATTAAGTTCAGTATAATTTTAATGTGCCTTATTATGTTTTATATCTTCAAAAATACAAAAAAGTCAATTGAATGGCAGTATATATTTTTACTATTCATATTATTCCACTAACAAAAATAACATTTAGTTACTCCAAATCAGAGCAAGATTTATTCCAGGAAAGAAACTCTGCTATTTTTCTAGGCTTTGAACTCATGTAAAGGAAAGGCTTTAAAAATCTCTAAAGTTATAGACAGGGTAGAGAACATATTCTACACTCCCCCCCATCCTCAGATAGAATAAACAGGAGTTTTTATTAATACTTTCTCATGCAGTTGAATTACACTCAGGTACATCCTCCTAGTCCTCCAGTTTTATTCACATGTCTAAATTGTTGTCACAGCTTACACTCAAACTGAAACACCGTGGATATAAACCTGTCCTTAAGCAGCTTACAGTTTAGATTGGGGAAATAAAACATGTTACAGAAAATTTAAATTCTTTTTATTTTTGTTGAAGAAGATTGCTCTTTATACTGAAGGAAAAAACAACATATATGCTGTTTCGGAATTTCTTAAAAAACTATACTTTAAATTTAAAATCACGAATTGATTTAGAAAAGTAGATTTGCAAGACAGCATTAAAAGTTGGCTTTTTCTATAATGTAATTAAATGTATATTGAAAAATAACTTCAAAAGAAGTGTACCTTGTATGTTTTCTTTTTGTTGAGATACTTTAAGAAAATGAAACACTAAGTTTAGAAAGATAATGAAAAAACACTTTATTTTTAACTTTTCAGTATTTTTTTCAGGTAAATCAGAAGACTGAAGCACGGCATATACTGACCTTAGTCCATAAACACTTCTGTACTAGACTTTGTAAGTCTGACATGCCTCAAGTTCATATGTCATCTGACATAACTATTTATTTAAAATGTCTTTTACTTTATTTTCTGGTAAGAATTGTTTATTCTGGTCAGGATAGGTATAATGTGGATCCTTTTTTCCAAATGGATTCCTTTTAACTTTTGATTAAAAGGAAGAGTGACCGTTTATTCAACAAATCTTTATTGAGCTTATTTGCAAAATATCCCACTGAATGCACTGGGGGATTCAAAACTATATGTTTTAGTTCTTTCTCTCAAAAGGTTATAGACTGTTAGGGAAATTAAGGCATGAATATAAATATATATAATGCAGAGTATCTGCGAAAAGCCAAAAGAGTGATAACAGATAATCTCCTGAAGGACTTTATGTGAGGGAGAGAGAAATGAATCTGTTTTGCTATGAAGTGCATCTTTACTTGTTTTAAAAATATGATCACTGAACAGGAGGCCCAAATATATTAACTCCAAAGAAAGAAAAATTGTTGACTTAGGCCATTTTATTGTAAGATTTTACTCTTTGAATAAGCTGACTCTAAACAGATTTTAATCTGTGTGTTAAGCCATCTCAAATAATTTCTTTTAAACTTTCACAGTGTTGTAGAAAGTTGAAGCCACACTGTGTGATATTGGAAAAACATTTGTTCATTTGTTTAACAGATACTTATTATGCACCAAGCTTTGAGCTGGAAAATACAAAGTCAAGTAACCAGTTGCTGCCCTTGAACAACTTATATCTATTGTAGGGGAGAAATAAATCAAGTGATTTATTTCAGCCAACTTAAAATTTCGCATCTGTAAAATAAAAGAGTAATTTGTACCTTAAGTGGATTTTTATTTATTTATTTATTTATTTTATTTATTTTTTTTTGAGACAGAGTCTTACTTTGTTGCCCAGGCTAGGGTGAGTGCCGTGGCGTCAGCCTAGCTCACAGCAACCTCAAGCTCCTGGGCTCAAGCAATCCTTCTGCCTCAGCCTCCCGAGTAGCTGGGACTACAGGCATGCGCCACCATTCCCGGCTCATTTTTTCTATATATTTTTAGTTGGCCAATTAATTTCTTTCTATTTTTAGTAGAGACGGGGGTCTCGCTCTTGGTCAGGCTGGTTTCGAACTCCTGACCTTGAGCTATCCACCCGCCTCGGCCTCCCAGAGTGCTAGGATTACAGGCGTGAGCCACCACGCCCGGCCCTTAAGTGGATTTTTAATAGCTACTATTAGAAATCATAAAACACTAAAAATAGAAGAGACCTCAGAGATCATCTAATTCAAATGAAGGGTTTTTTTCCCCTTTTGGTTATTGTTTTTAATAGTTGAAGAGACTATGATCAATGCGTTCGGTTGATGTCAGAACCTGTACTTGTTATTCAAAACTTTTAACTGTAATCTTATTTTTCCTTAAACCTCATTGAATTCCTGCACATAAATTTTATTTTAAAGCTTGATGTATTTTATAATTTTGATAGTGAAAACATTATAACATAATTTTCAGGTTTTAAAAAAAATTTTCTATAGTTACAAATTAAAAAATTGCTCATTTTGTGATTTCTTTATTATACATTTCTGTATTTTCCTAATTTTCTACAATGAACATTATTAATCTCAACTCAAAAAATTTTTCAAAAAGTTTGATGGAATAAAAAATATGTGTATATATATTTTTCCCTTGTAGAGATCATACTTAAGTGAATGTGTCTCAGCCCATGTATCATGTTGCAAAGCATTTCTACATTTAAGACTCACTGTAATATCTTATTCTGTGCTATCCTAAGAATTTAGCTATCCCCCTGCCACTGGTCTAGATATTTTTTTGCTGTCATAATGCTCTGATGAACTTTGTAGATACTATTAGATATTAGACCACATTTCTGAAAATAACCTTAAAATAAAGTCTCCAAATGGTAGGGTAAGGGATTACTGGACCCTCTAGTCTTAGAAGAATTCAATAATGTCCTCACTTATTTTCTTGCTTTATTAAAGACAACATTTTGTGAAATTGTTTTAGCTTAGTAAAATACTATTTTTAAGAAATGTGCTTTGGGACACTTTGAATTTGGGAAACATTTGCATATATTGACATTATCTTTTATCCTTCAGCTGGCTACATTGAGAGACCTCAGCTGATTCGAGCAAAAGTGCCAATTGTGAAGTTCAGGGATAAAGTCAGGTAAGTAATTATGAACTCTCTTTATTCAGTTGCTTTTAGATCATATTTAGATAGCCATCTGATGTAGACAGTCAAGAAATGTATGTTATAACAAACAGCTTATCTTCAGTTTTTAGAAATCACTTGACTTAGTATTTGAAATGATTTTTAAAAATAGAATAATTCTTTCTCATGTTTAACTGTAATTAGTTATTCTGCTTGACATTTTGAGTATTTGAGACTATTCAATTTAAGAATATATACATATTCATATTTTAGATTTTTAAATGATTCCTTGCCTTTTGGAAATGTAATGCATTCTCAAGAATATAGCTTAAGGTCTGTTGTAAATATAATTATGATTAAACAAGTTATGTTTCATTTTAATGAAAGATACATATAATACCTAGAGTAATAAATATAAAAGAAAAACAGGAAGACATACTTACACTTGTTCCATTCAAAACTTAAATTCATCTATATATTCTACCAGCTTTGGTTCTGAATTTCTTATAGGCACTGGTATTAGGATCTTTCATAAAATATCTGACTATAAAATATAAATAGTTAGGTGTTGATTATTTTATTAGTGAAAAAAGATTTGCAGTTTTCTAAAAATGGGATTGTGATAAATCAGGTTTATCTAGTCCAGTTTTACAAAAGTAATACTTAAATTATACATATAAACAAACAGAGTTGATCCTTATTATTTGAGGATTCCATATTTACAAATTCGCCTACTTGCTAAAATTTTTCTGTAGCTTCCCCAGGTCAGTATTCATATGCTTTAGTGGACGTTCTTGGATATAACACAGAGTGGCACAAATTTTGAATTGCCCAGTACTATGTTCCCAGCTGAGATAGAATGAGGTGATTACTCTGCCTTCTTGTTTCAGCTTTATACTGCAAACAAATATCCTTCTCATTGTCTAGTTATTGCCATATTTTTCACATTCTGTGCTGTTTTGCTGTTTAGAATGGCCCCCAAGCATAGTGCTGAGGTATTGTCTAGTGTCCCCCAGTGCAAGAAGGCTGTGATGTGCCCTGTGGAGAAAATGTATGTTAGATAGGCTTTTTTCAGGCATGAGTTACAGTGCTCTCACTGTTAATGAATCAACTGTACTTATTAAATAAAATGTCTTTAAACAGAGATACAACATTAAACAAGGTTATGTATTGATCAGTTTCTGAAAATATTGTGACCAGGCTGGCAGAAACCTGACCTTGTGTTTGCCCTAGGAGCAATGGTACAGTACTTACTAATTCAGTGTTTGCAGTGACTTCATAGAACATAACTACTGTGAATAATGAGAATTGACTGAATATACATATTTTAAACAAACCTTAATGCCTGGTTGAAGCCTTCCTTTTCATTTATCTAAACATCCATCAAATCTATAAATACTTATTGAATTTCTGCCAAGTAGATAGTGTTAAGAGTTTCCTAAAACACAAAGATATAAAATATATAGGGAGATAAAACATTAAATAAAGTTATTGTAATATTAGCTAATTATAATTGTTTTTAATCATGTATGGTTGTAGTCATAGTTACATAAACAGTTTTATTCTTTTTCTATTTAAGATTATTATACAAACTTTTTTTGTGTTAAGTGTTCTTTATAAGTACCATTTCATAATTCTCCATACAAACCATAAAAAAACCCAAAAAACTGGCTGGGTATGGTGGCTCATGCCTGTAATCCTAACACTGGGAAGCTGAGGTGGGAGGATTGCTTGAGGCCAATAGTTTGAAACCAGTCTGAGCAAGAGTGAGATGCTGTTTCTACAAAAAAACTGAAAAATTAGCTGGGCAGGCATGCCTGTACTCCATGCTCTTGAGCTACTCTGGAGGCTGAGCAGGAGGATTGTGCCCAGGATTTCGAGGCTGCAGTGAGCTATAATGAGGCCACTGCACTTCACTCCAGCCTGAGCAACAGAGCGAGACCCTGTGTCAAAATAAAACAAAAAAATAAAGTAAAACTTCTACTCCTAATACCCAGACATAACTGAGGTTAACATTTTGGTATATGTCAACACTACAAGTTTTGGATTTTAGAACAACAAAACAAAACATTTTGGTATAAACTTTTCAGTCTCTTTTTTGTGCTTATGAATGCATAAGAGTTTTTAAAAGTAAAATTGAGATCATATATTTTCACTTAACCATATCTCATGAACACTTGCTTATATCATTAAGTATTCTGTGGAGTTTTTTAAATGGCTTTATTGTATTTCATTGAATGAATAAATTATTAACTGTTCCCTATGTTTAAATATTTGGTTTGTTTCTAGTTTTTAGGTAATAAAAATAAACATTTATTAAGTTTCTATTTTAGGCAGTCTTTTCATAGAAAAATTTAGTGTTCAAAAGTTGGACCTCATATTATATTGGTATAAATGGAACTGACATATAAAATAATCTTTCCTTTTGTTTATGAATTTAGCCATTCTTTATAGATCCCATAATTATTGCCCTATTTTCTAAGTTGTGAATTGCATATTTTTGCTTTCAAAGAAACATCTTTTCTGTTATGTGTTTATTATAGCTCTTCCCAGATACCAGTAGGTAAATTTGGCATATAATTTTCCAGCCCTTTTAGAGGGAATATATTGTGAGATGGAGCTTTTTATTTTTTCCCTTGTATTTTGTTTGGTTCTTTATTCCTATTGTTTTAAAGTATATGATGCTATAAATTATTTGAGAATATATAACTGAGATAACTTTCTCAGAAGTGTTTTTGGTCACATAATTTTATCTGAAAGGGATTATAAGATTTAAAAATTTCCTTTGTTTGGGGTAGTTGGAGCCTTACTACCATGTTACTGTTACTGATCTTCCAATAGTAATGCTATTTTATGGTTTTAATACATACCAAATCACATTAAAATGATATATTGAGTATGTAGTAATTGTTATTTCTGAGTACCTCATTTTAAAAACAGATCTGTGGCCTTTTGACCTATGCTATTTTGCATCGTTGGACAGATGGACATCAATTTAGTGATTAGGGAGGGAGTTTATTTGTACTTGAGCTAAAGTGTTTTTTTGTTTTTTTTTTTAACAGTTGTGTGGAGTTTGACTTGAATGTAAACAATATTGTTGGAATAAGGAACACATTCCTTCTCAGAACTTATGCATACCGTAAGTTTTTGGTTTCTTTCTAATTAATTTTCAGCTTCTCTTTTTGCTTCATTCTTTATTCCTTTTGCAAGATGTTTGTAGTAAATAGTTACATCTTGTTAATTGTGTTTAAGTATAATGTGTCTTATTATTTGCATATGTTGCCACACTAAAATCATATACTACTATAGTCATAGTAGTAAAAATCAAGTAGTAGTATAAATCAAGTGCATTTTAATAGTTGATAATTTTTCAAATATAACTAAAGAAAGTTTTAGAAGACACATTTATGGTGAACACAGTGTTTAATACTTAGGGAGGCAATGCTCTTTTTTTGGCATGGAGTTGGGAAATGATATAAACTTTTAAAGAAACTGTAATATCTTATCATTTTTAAGTTTTAATTTTACTTTCAGTTGAAAACCGAGTTCGTCCATTAGTGCTGGTGATTAAGAAGTGGGCAAGTCACCATCAGATAAATGATGCCAGCCGTGGTACTTTAAACAGCTATAGTCTTGTATTGATGGTTTTGCACTATTTACAAAGTAAGTATAATGGTTTTTTTTCCCAATTTTTGAAACTGAAATGCAGTTAAACTTCATTATGGTGTTTTCCCTATTTACCCTATATTTAAGTAGCATTGTATTGAAAAGTTCTTTGTAAGATCTATAAAGCCATATTTCATATTTTGTTGCTTTGAACAAATGTTTTAGAAATGTTATTCCCTGGAAAACATTATGAAGAAGTTTCACTTTGTTTTTATTTTTTGGCAGTTATTCTGTAGCTACTTCTGTATTCAAAGAACTTTCACCACTGTATTGTGGACTCATTATCTTGAGGCAGACGGATGTTCAGAAGGCCTATAAAAATAAGCTCAAGCACCATTCATCATGTTTTTTTATTTTTCATTTGAGACAAGAATTAAATGATTTTCCTGTTGATAAAGAAACTTTTAATCTCTGTGAGCTGCCCTCCCCAACTAGATTTTATCTTTATAGGACTGTTGTGTTAGATTGGTCCCCGGATTTTTATTAAATCCAGCTAGCCATTGTTTATAAGACCATTCTGGTAAAAACCATACTTTTGTGTCATGCATGGTGACAAACAGTAATAAGTGAACACTTGTAATTTGGGTCATTCATAAGATGAGTGTGAGAATTTTTACTGTATTGAAGGTTCCCTAGAAATATAGGACAGACTGAGCAGATCTGATTGGAACTTCTACTTTGATATTTAATAATCTTATGTACATAACAATCCAAGAAGTAACAATTAAGCCATTTTATACATTCTGCTTAGCTGGACACTAAGAATTGTTAAAGATGGACCCATATACTCTTTTGTAGTTATTAGGCCAGTGGTCTGAGAAGCTGAATGACTGACTGTCCATCTGAATGTTTATCTGGTGGCATGAAGATTGAGTGAAAGATTTGATGCTAATGTAGTAGAAGACCATTTACTAGAATGTTTCCGGCCTGATCTGTTCTGGGCTGATGGTATTTCCACAGTTTAGAATGTGTTTCCAAAGATTATAGTGATGGGGAAAAAACCATATATTAGCACATATAATACTCATTTGTTAATTCCATGAATATTTATTAAATACTTACCAAGTAAATGCTAGGTATTGCTCTATGATCTGGGAATACAGCAGTGAACAAAATAGAAAAATAACTTATTTTCTTCATGAAGCTTACATTCTCAACATGTAAAAATTTAACATTTCCATAGCTGTCACCTACTAAAACATGAATTATTAAACAACTCATGGATTACTAATAAAATGTGATCTTTTTACTACCATTTTGTGAATTGAGCTGATAGAGCACCATCAGCATATCATATCATATGCTCTGTAACAAGTTAATTATTACAGTGCAGTCATTTAAAAAATACCTATTTAAAAATGTCCTTTTATTGCATCAATTGATGCTATTTGTATTTAGATTCTGAGAGTGATAACAGAGATAATGTTAGCAATTTTCAAAGGCAGTAGAAAAATCAGAGTTTGGAAAGTGGCGATGATTTGGTGTCCTTGTAGTAGTGTTTCTGTACTGAAGATCCTGGGAACTGGGAAAAGAAAAAGGCACACTACCCTTGGTATGTGGATCAGAATTCTTCAGAGTTGGGGATTACAATTTTGTTTAACACATAATTCCTGGGAGACTGCTTCTTTGCATAGGCATTGAAGGGATGATGCCCAAATTGAGATTTTCTTTATAGTGAGTGACTTCTAATAGAAGGATAGAAGTAGTTAGGGACAAAAGAAAAGATTGTCCTACCAGTGCCTTCACGAAGTATAGTTCAGAGGTGAGATGGGTTGTGAGGAATTCTCTATTTTGTTTCAGAAATATTGTTTAAAAGAACAGTTAAAATGTAGTAATATTAAAATAGTTATATAGAAAATCTTGAAAATACACTAAAAGTGGAGAGAGGAAAAAATAAACTTCCCATGTATTTCCATACTCAAAGATTGTTAATATTAATATTTGTTTTATTTTTTCCAGCTTTTGTTTTCTTTGCAGGGGTTTTCAAATGTGTACCTAGCCACACATTAAATGCCAAGTTCAGTTCTTTTAAGTCCAAAGTTTTTGGACAAATGAATAACTATAATTGGTGTGTTTGGGTTTTTTTCTCTGTGAAAACATGGTCTTCTTAAGTAAATAGGGTTTTTATGTCTTCTTTTACTTGTGCATTATGGCATGGCTTTTAGATTTCAAGGAATACTTAAATGTCAAAAAAAAAAAAAGAACTAGAGTTTTTGTTAAGAATCAGAACCAGACAGTTGCTACTGATTCCTACCATAACTTCATAAAAGATGGTGCATATTAACACCAAAAAAGTAAGGATAGAATCTCAGAATAACTGATAGACCATCCCCAAACAGTATAATTGTTACCTGCCCCCACAACCTCTGAAACAGACAGACAGACACACATACACACTTTTATTTTCTCAGTTTATCACAGTTCAGGAAACTTTGCTCTATAGTGGGGAATTTTATGAGCATTTTTTCATATTTATGAAACTCGACTTACAGCTAGTTCCTAAGAAAATCTTGATTTTTACTTGCAGACACATCTTCACCCCACCTTTGCCTAGAGATAGGGTGCCATTATTGACCAAAGTGTTTATGTTAATGTTCTTAATTTTTCTAAGATGTCAGCCATTCTCTCCTTGGTCATCAAAGCAAATGGTATGCTCTTAGGGTGAATTCGGTATTCTGCATTCTTGACAGAATATAATGTTAAACTCTCTGTTTCTATTTTTTCATCAAAAATTTAGTTGTAAAATATTTTACAACATGTATTACAGATGTGGGGTTAATATCCTTAAAAAATCAGTTTTAGGCCGGGCACCATGGCTCAAACCTGTGATCCTAGCACTCTGGGAGGCTGAGGTGGGCAGATTGCTCAAGGTCAGGAGTTCGAAACCAGCCTGAGCAAGAGCGAGACCCCCATCTCTACTAAAAATAGAAACAAGTTGGCTGGACAACTAAAAATATATAGAAAAAATTAGCCGAGCATGGTGACGCATGCCTGTAGTCCCAGTTACTTGGGAGGCTGAGGGAGAAGGATTGCTTGAGCCCAGGAGTTTGAGGTTGCTGTGAGCTAGGCTGACGCCAGGGCACTCTAGCCCAGGCAACAGAAAAAAAAAAGTCAGTTTTAAAAAGTGACAAAATGGAGTCCACACTCATTTATGTCTGATGATAGTCTCAATTTGATAGTCTCAACCCTACTAGGAAAGCAGTGTTTTAATATTTATATTTGTGTCTTTTGACTCAGTGATTTTATTTCTAGGACTTTATCTAAGGTTATAATCAGTGATACATATATGCATTTATATAAAGCTTTTTTGGTGGGGTTTATTGAAATAATGAAAGATTAGAAGTAATCTAAGAAAAAAGGGGAATGGTTATATTAATTATGAACTATCCTAATAGGAAATCTACATAGCCACTAACAATCATTTTTTAAGATAATAATGATATAAGAAAATACTCATTATGTATTATGTATTAAGTCTTGTACACCATGATGATAATTTTATTTAAAAATAGTAACTGTGTGTTGCTTATATTTATATGTATACAAATGCTGAAAAGATATGTGCCAATATTTTAGCAGGGGTTATTTATGGTCATTTGGATTTGTTTTCTTTATACTTGTAGATGTTTTATAGTATATATTAAATAAGAAATATATTTTCCTTTGAATGATAGAATCAAATGAATTGTTTTGACTTATCAAGAGAGACTTGAAATCATTTAAATGGACCAGCGTTTTATTAATCAGTCATCAGAGGTTTAATATAATTTTCCTCTTCATTATTAAAACGTTTCAAGCTAATCTTAACACATGTATTTTTTATTGCTGACTAGTCTTAGTATGTACTGGTTTGGTGATCTGTTTGCTCCTCTAAAAGGATTTGAAACATGCAACTGACTATTTTAGATACTACTTTATATGTCACTAATCATTTTTTATCCAGTTTTACAGTTCAGTCTGAAACATATATTACATTTGGTTTCTTAAAAGTGAACTCTGTCCCCTTGTGTATTGCAGTTCACTTTTATTAAAAATTGAATATATGAGAATTTCTAAAATATATATAAAATATAAAGAATAATATAGCATCCATGTACCACAATTCAATCAGTGACTGTTCATATTTTTAGTAGTGATATAAAATTAGGTTTGACTAAAGCATTTAACACACATAAACATCCAGAATATGTACCCTATTTCTCTGTTCTTACTGGTTACATTGAAACTTTAATTTGATTGACTTCTTTAGAAAAATGTACTTTAATCACAAGTGTCCCTACATGGTTTTGCAAGTAAATTAAAATTTTAAACGTTACTATTTTCCCAGTGTAATGAAATCATGTTAAAATTTGGTATAGATTTTGTTAAACATATTTTTGACAATGTGTTCCCATTTATTGAGGTGGTTTGTAACTTAATGACACTATAATCAGCTGTTCCTAGGTCTTGAAGGACGTCAGCTACCTAGAGCTAATATGTAACTCTATGCTGGCATATTGAGGCTACTCCTCCCTAGAAGAAATTAGTGATTAAAATAGTAGTTGCTTTTCTTGGCAGTATCACATTACTATGAGGGGAAAGGGCATACAAGAGCCTGCAAAGTGTATTGAGCAGTTCCAGCTCTGCCATAAACAACTAGTTTTTGTGATTTAGGTCATGTTATTTGTGCCTCTGTGATCTTAATATTCTCATCTGTAACATAAATGGTTGGATTAAGTGACCTTTAAGTTTTTATTTAACTTATGAAATGCTTTAATATCTTTTCTGCTGTGAACAGAGGTAGGAAACAGGTCCTCTATATGTAGAAAGGTTAAAAAGATTAAGGCATTTCCTGAAATAAATTTTAATAGTTAATAATAGACTACATGTACTTGAAAAGGTAGCTGATCAAAGCATGAGGGGAAAAACCTATTGAGAAGAGATTTTAATGACACTCTTTAAGAGTTAATGATAAAGGCAAAATTATTCATTGGTTAGAAATAATAACATAAATGAACATTCATGGAATATTTACCATATTCCCAGGTACAGAACTGTCTGGTAGGCCTTTTTTTT
>VBSM01002608.1:23944418-23982010 GCA_008086735.1 Cheirogaleus medius
CACCACGGTACTCTAGCCTGGGCAACAGAGTGAGACTCTGTCTCAAAAAAAAAACAAAAGAGAATCCATTATTGTATATTGAAAAATAGTTTTGCAGAAATCTCACTTGAAACTCTTTTTACTAATGTAAGATACTGGTGAAATATCAGTTTAATGTACAGTGGTTGGGGGCAAAAATATTGCTTTTATAATAAGATACCCAGGTTCATACTAATATATTCTAGTTTGAACAGCCTCATTTTCACTTCTGTTCAATTTTTTTCTAATTTTTCTAATTATCCAGCTTTTCCCCATGACAGAGTCCTGACTTAAGTTCATATTCACTATGACTGGCCTTATATTCTCCCTCCCTGTTTTGCTAATAATCTTATTTCTATACCTGTAATGAGAAAACAAGTTTAAACTAGCTCAGCCTCAGTGCCTTAAAAAATACTAATAGCAAGACCTGCTAGATTAGGAGTATCCCAATTTGTATTCAGGAGTGGTTACATTGCCATCATAAATATTTAAACCCCCTTACCTTAAAGGTTGATGTTTTCATGGATAAGGACTTAACTATCCGCCTCTTATATAGGATTTTTTGTTTTATATGAAACTGAGCACTTCTTCAGTAGTCCAACTGATGGAGCAAACACATCAGCTTGTTTTTTATTACTAATAATAGCCATCATTTATTTAGTATCCATTATATGTTAGCACACTGTAAATTTCATACAATTTCTTTAATCCTGAACAAATAAATTTGCAAGGTATTAACCCTCTTTCACTGATGAAGAAACTAGGTCTTAGAAAGGTTATATGATTGATCCAAGCTGTACTGGTATTTTTCCCAATATACTATGTTTCTTGGGGGAAGGCAAGAGTACAGTAGTATTCACTACCATATCATTTTATCTGATTTCTCTTGTTTGTTACATTTTACTTATAAGAAAGGTTATATGATTGATCCAAGCTGTACTGGTATTTTTCCCAATATACTATGTTTCTTGGGGGAAGGCAAGAGTACAGTAGTATTCACTACCATTTCATTTTATCTGATTTCTCTTGTTTGTTACATTTTACTTATATATATCTGATTGTTCTCATACAGATATACCTTTATTTAAGGAAAGCAGATATGGCAAAATTTCAGCTTGTATAAATAAGTTTGAGAATGACTTAAAATTTTACAGTAACACAAACAGCTTTGCAAAGGAAGCCACAGGTTCTTTTAAATTCTGAGCTAATATAAAGTAGGGTTTTATTTTTAAAACAACAGAAAGCAGTTTTGGAATGGAATAAATTTGTTGCCTAATATATTGTACTCTTTTTAGTAATTTTATTATTTTCTCAAAATTTAGGATAAAATGTTTAAATATTTTAAAATTTGCTATATTTCAATTCAGTTGTGATATTGGATGTGAAAGAAAGGGATAAAGGTTATAAACGTTATCTCTAAAAACTATATTATAGAATGGAATTATTGATTATTACTACTTAATTTTTATTGACTTAAAACTTATGTAAGTGATAGAGGGCAGAGTATTTACTATTGAGTTAAATGAAGCTGAGAATGTTCAAATTTATAAACTGAGGTTAAACTTATGAAAGTATCTTTATTTTAATGTAAACATGTTATTATGAGGTTTACCTAGATTTGTGTTAGGTAGAGTTTTTGAGATAACTTATGTTTTTTAGTTTATTTCCTTCCCTAACAGTATCTTGGTATTCTAGGAAGCCATTTATGTTAACAGAATAGAGATGTAAGAAAATAACTCTCTAAAGAATTCTAAGAATGTAGAGCTCTTTTGTGTAGTTATATGTTAAAAACACCTTAAATTTTACATATATACATACATAGTTATGTGCCACATAATGATGTTTTGGTCAATGACAGACCGCATATACGACAGAGGTCCCATAAGTGTGTAATGGAGCTGAAAAATTCCTTTTGCCTAGTTTTTACTGTACTATACTTTTATCATTATTTTAGAGTATACTCCTACTTATTTTTAAAAAGTTAACTATAAAACAGCCTTGTAGCTTGGCATGATGGTTCATGTTGGTAATTCTAGCTGCTCAGGAGGCTGAGGCAGGAGGATTGCTCAAGGCCAGGGGTTTGAGAGTAGCCTAGGCAACATAGTGAGACCTTGTCTCTGAAAAAAATAAATAAAATTAGCTGGGCATGGTAGCATATACCTGTCGTCCCAGGTACTTGGGAAGCTAAGCCAGGAGGATCACTTGAGCCTAGGAGTTTGAAGCTGTAATGAGCTATGATCATGCCACTGCACTTCAGTCTGGGTGACAGAGGAGACTCTAAAAAGAAAAAGAAAAACAAACAAACAAAAAACAGCTTTAGGCAGATCCTTCAAGTGGTATTCCAGAAGACATTGTTATCATAGGAGATGACAGCTCCATGTCTATTATTGCCCCTGAAGACCTTCCAGTGGGACAAGATGTGGGTGTGGTAGGCAGTGATATTGATCATCCTGACCTTGTGTAGGCCTAGGACAATGTGTGTATTTGTGTCTTAGTTTTTCATAAAAGTTTAAAAGTAAAAAAACAAATAATTTTAAAGAAAAGACTTATAGATTAAGGAAATAAAATATTTGTATATAGCTGTACAATGTGTGTTTTAAGCCAAGTGTTATTACAAAAGAGTCAAAAGTTAAAAATTTTAGAAGTTTATGAAGTTAAAAAGTTACAGTAAGCCAAGATTAATTTATCATTGAAGAAAGATTTTTTTTTATATTTAGATTTAGTGTAGTCTAAGTGTACGCTGCAGTATTTACAAAGTCTATAGTAGTGTATGATAACCCTAGGCCTTCATGTTCACTTACCACTCAATCACTGACTCACCAGAGCAACTTCCAGTCCTATAAGCACATGGTAAGTACCCTAAATAGGTGTACCATTTTTATCTTTTATACTATATTTTTACTATATCTTTTCTATGTTTAGATATGTTTAGATGCACAAATACTTACTATTGTGTTACAGTTGCCTACAGTATTCAATATAGTAACATGCTGTACAGATTTGTAGCCTAGGAGCAGCTATACCATATAGCCTAGGGGTGTAGTTAGGCTATACCATCTAGATTTGTGTAAGCAAACTCTGTGATGTTCGCACAATGACAAAATGACCTAATGAAGCATTTCTCGGGATATATCCTGTCATTGATACGTAACTGTATAGCCATACCTTGGAGATACTGTGGGTTTGATTCCAGACCACTGAAATAGAGCGAGTCATATGAATTTTTTGGTTTCCCAGTGCATATAAAGTTATATTTACACTGTCCTATAGCCTATTAAATGTGCAATAGCAATATATCTGAAAAAATAATATGTATAACTCAATTTACAAATACTTTATTGCTAAAAAACGCTAACTATCATCTGAACCTTCAGTGTGAATTGTAAGCTTTTTGCTGGTGGAGTGTCTTGCCTCAGTTTTCATAGTTACTGACTGATCAGGTATGGTGGTTGCTGAAGGTTTGGGTGGCTGTGGCAAATTCTTCAAATAGGACAACAGTGAAGTTTGCCACATCAATTGACTCTTCCTTTCACAAAAGATTTCTCTGTAGCATGTGATGATGTTTGATAGCATCTTAACCCAAAGTAGAACTGCTTTCAAAATTGGAGTCAGTCCTCTCAAACCCTGCTGCTGTTATATCAACTGAGTTTATATAATACTCTAAATAACTTTGTTGTCATTTCAATAGTGTTCACAAAATCTTCACCAACAGTAGATTCTATCCCGAGAAATGACTTTGCTCATGCATATGAAGCAGACCCTCATCTATTAAAGTTTTATAAGATTGCCGTAATTCAGTCACATCTTCAGGCTCCACTTCTAATTCTGATGTGCTATTTCCACACATATTCAGTTCCTTCTTCTGTTAAAGTCTTGGATCCCTCAAAGTCATCTATAAGAGTTGGAATCAGCTTCTTCCAAACTCTTGTTAATGTTCATATTTTGACCTTCTCCCACGAATCATGAACGTTCTTAATTGTATCTAGAATGGTGAATCTTTTCCAGAAGGATTTCAGGTGACTTTGCCTGGATACATCAGAGAACTCACTATCTATGGCAGCTATGGCCTTACAAAATATATTTCTTAAACTTCGAAGTTGAAATGACTCCTTGATGGATGGGCTGCAGAATGGATGTTGTGTTAGCATGCATGAAAACAACATTAATCTCCTTGTACATCTTCACCCAGAGTTCTTGGGTGACCAGGTGCATTGTCAGTGAGCAGTGATATTTTGAAAGGAATCTTTTTCCAAGCATTGAGTCCCAACAGTGAGCTTAAAATATTCAGTAAACCATGCTACAAACAGATATACTGTCATCTGGGCTTTGTTGTTCCCTTTCTAGAGCACAGGCAGAGTAGCTTTAGCCTAATTCTTAAGGGCCCTAGGATTTTCAAAATGGTGAATGGGCATTGGCTTCAATTTAAAATCACCAGCTGCATTAACCCCTAATAGGAGAGTCAGCCTGTCCTTTGAAGCCAGGCATTGACTTTTCCTCTTTAGCTATGAAAGTCCTAGATGGCATCTTCCAATAGGAGGCTGTTTTGTTTACAATGAAAATCTGTTGTGCAGTGTTGCTACTTTAATCAGTTATCTTAGTTAGGTCTTCTGGATAATATGTTGCAACTTCTACATCAGCACTTTCTGCTTCACCTTGTGCTTTTATGTTATGGAAATAGCTTCTTTCCTTAAACTTTATAACCAACCTGTGCTAGCTTCAAACTTTTCTGCAGCTTCCTTACCTCTCTCAGCCTTCAATGAATTTAAGAGAGTTAGGGCCTAGCTCTGGATTAGCTTTTGTCTTAAGGGAATGTTGTGGCTGGTTTGATCTTCTATCCAGACCACTAAAACTTTCTCCATATCAGCAGTAAGACTCTTGCTTTCTTAATATTTGTGTGTTCACTGGAGTAGCACTTGTAATTTTCTTTAAGAACTTTTCCTTTGCATTAACAACTTGGCTAACTGATGCAAGAGGCCTAGCTTTCGGCCTGTCTTGGCTTTCTGCGTGCCTTCTTCGCTAAGCCCAGTCATTTCTAGCTTTTGATTTAAAGTGAGGGATGTGTGACTTTTCCTTGCACTCGAATATTTAGAGGCCATTGTAGGGTTATTAATCAGACTAACTTCAATATTGTGTTTCAAGGAATAGAGAAATCTGAGAGGGAAAGAGAGCCTGGGACAGTTGGTTGGTGGAACAATCAGAACATACAACATTTATTAAGTTTGCCATCTTATATGGATGTGGTTTGTGTCACCCCAAAGCAATTACAATAGTATTATCAAAGTTCACCATAACAGATATAATAATAATAAAAATATTTGGAATATTGTAAGAACTACCAAAATGTGGACAGAGACACAAAGTGAGCACATGTTGAAATAATGGTGGTGATAGATACCCTTGATACAGGGTTGTCACACACCTTTAATTTGTAAAGAATGCAATATCCACAGAGCACAATAAAGCCAAATACAATAAAATGAAATATGCCTGTTGCCCCTCTATCTGTGGGCTGCACGTTCTTGGATTCAACCTAATGTGGATCAGAAATATTCGGGAGAAAACAATAAGAAATAACAATGCAACAGTAAAAAATACAAATAAAAATACTATGTAGCAACTGTTCTCATAGTGTTTATGTTGTTTTAGGTATTATAAATACCTAGATGCAAATATTATGCCATTTTATATATAAGGAACTTTAGCATCCTTGGGGGCCCTCGAATCAATTATACCACCTCCCTGCCAGGATACCTAGGGATGACTATACACACATATAGCAACTTTTTTCCGTTTTAAAATGCATGTAACATGATGAAAGGATTAATTATCTAGGCTGGCCACGGTAGCTTATGCCTGTATTCCTAGCACTTTGGGAGGCCAAAGGTAGGAAGATCGTAGAGGCCAGGAGTTCGAGACCAGCCTGAGCAATATAACAAGATGCAATCTCTACACAAAACAAAAAAAATTAGCCAGGCATGTTGGCGTGTGCTGTAGTCCCAGCTCCTGGTAAGGCTAAGGTGGGAGGATCCCTTGAGCCCAGGAGTTTGAGGTTACAGTGAGCTATGATCAGGCCACTGCACTCCAGCAGCCTGGGTGACAGAGGAATAAAGATGCCTGGCATATACTAAATAATAAGTCCTTATAACAATCCTATGAGTACTATTATTTTTCTTGTAAGTGAACAAGCTGAGGAAAGCTAGGTAACTTAACACCTTAAGGACCGCTCACGAGTTTTCTTGTTTTTCACTGTAGTTATGATGATTTAAATAACGTGCAATTTGCCCAAAAACGTGTGGTCCCTGGCGTATGTCTTAGAGATTTCTATGCAGTACGAAAGGTGTTAAGTTCATACAGCTATTAGAAGGGCAGTGTTTCAAGCATAGGTCTGACATCAAAGCTCATGCTCTCAGCCACTTCATTATAGTACCTCTACTTTATGTTAGATACTTATGTTGATTTCAAGACTTTTAAAATCTACTAAAATAAGATATAATTTAAAGGAAATGTAATGATCAGTTTTTAACATACATCACTAGATTAGTGGTGATCTGCATGCAATTAAGATAGCTTGGCAGGAACTTCAAAATATCACTCAGTTCTTTCTCTATTCAGGCAGAACTCTGCTTAAACATTCCATTTCGGTTTTCCTTTCCTTTGGAACTTTCCTCAACATTTATTTCTAGGGTTCAAGAATTCATACTGTTAGGAAATTATGCAACTTAAATTTGTTTGCCTGGAGATTGAAACTGGTCATCTTTTGTTTAAGCCTTATATTATTTTAAAGAACAGTTATCAAATAGAAATTTAGCCAGTCTAACTTAATCCAGAAGGTACTTAATTGTCCAAATTTTAAACTTTGAAGGTAAAGTAAGATATTATAGTATAGCCTCAGAAAAATGATGGAATCTGGCAAAAGATGTTTTTGCCATTTTTGGTAGGCAGTTGTATGAACAAAAGCAGTAGGACTTTCAGATGTTTTCAAGGGATTTTCTATTTAAATTTTTTTAAATTGATGACATTGAAGAGGAAAAAAAGATTATGTATCTTCAAAAATATCAACACATTTAAATATCATTTGGTTATTAGAAGCTCAAAATATTAATAAGATATCAGGCTGGGTGTGGTGACTCACACCTGTTATTCTAGCACTCTGGGAGGCCGAGGAGGGAAGATTGCTAGAGCTCAAAAGTTCAAGACCAGCCTGAGCAAGAGTGAGACCCCATCTACTAAAAATAGAAAAGTTAGCCGGGTGCAGTGGCATGCACCTATGGTCCCAGCTACTTGGGAGGCTGAGGCAAGAGTATCACTAGAGCCCAGGAGTTTGAACTATGGTGACACCACTGCACTCTAACCTGGGCAGCAGAGCAAGACTATCTCAAAAAAAAAGATATCAACCTAAATGTAATAAAGAAATCTTCCCTCTATTTAAATGATCAAATAGCAATGATATTGGTAATCCAAAAATTTGTTTATTAAAGAAATAGATGTTATCAGTTAAATTGCTTTTCCATGGACTTAACTTGCAATTTTTTATTTTTTTTTTTTTTGAGACTGTCTCACTCTCTCACCCTGGGTACAGTGCAGTGGCATCATTGTAGCTCACTGCAACCTTAAACTCCTGGGCTCAAGTGATCCTCCTGCCTCAGCCTCTCAAGTAGCTGGGACTACAGGCGTGTACCACCATGCCGGGCTAATTTGTTCTGTTTTCAATTGAAACAGGGTTTTGCTCTTCCTCAGGCTGGTCTTGAACTCTTGAGCTCAAGCAATCCAAAGCAATCCACCTACCTCGGCCTCCCAGAGCAATAGGATTACAGGCATGAGCCACTGCGCCGGGCCTGACTTTGCAATTTTAAGACTGCTTTTTTTCTCTTTGACTTTTAGGTTGCTCTTTATGTGCTTTCTAAAATATTAGTCTCCCCTCAACCCCCAGTCTTACATTAGACAATTAAAATTTCTACTTGAGTTTTATAATGTGATTAATACTGTAGCTGTTAGAAATGTAAGGAGAAGTGCTAAGTTTAGGAGTGTCAGCTTTATGAATTTGGTCAGAATAGAATATGTATTCTGAGAGAAATGTAATCACTTCTTAGTAGTTCTATCTGAAGTAGCATGTATTTTTCTTAAACACATAACTGCAGTGGGGGAGTTTCCTTTAAAAGAAATTCTTTGTTGAAGTCTTAAAGCAGAGAATCTTTCTGTAATGTGAATGATTACTAACAACTGGGGATTTCTTAAGGATAGATGGAATTCCTGTTTACTTGTAACTTCTTTTAGGTGCATCCTAATGTTTTTCATTTTAGGTTTGAATTTCTCCTTCATTTCTCCCTCAGTAAGGATGACATGACCCTTTTTTTTAATATTACCCTGAAAAAGAACAGTGGAGCTAAGAGGAGAGTGGCAAATTGTTGGTCCAAGATCATTCATCATTTTAATAGACTTAGATCTCACAAGTCTTCAATTTTAATGTCACAGTTGCTGATCTTTTTCTTTAAATTATTGAACAAAATACAGATTTTAAAAAGTTACAAACAGTTTTAAACTTCAGGTAAAAAAATGACTTAACTTTTTTAGTGTCAGTTCATAAATTGAATGCTTATTATGCTAGGTGCTAGGAATCAAAATTAGTAAGAAGCTTTCAGAGCAGAAGCTATTAAAATGACCTACTTTTCTTATTATTTGATCTGCATTATGCCTTTTGTTAGATTTTCCAGACAATAACATTTAAATTTTATAATTTTAAATAATGTTAGCTGAGCATGGTGGCTCATGCCTATAATCCTAGCACTTTGGGAGGCTGAGGCTAGAGGATGGCTTGAGCCCAGGAGTTTGATGCTGCAATGAGTTAAGGTGATGCCACTGTACTCTAGCCCGGGTGACAGAGTGAGACCCTGTCTCAAAAAAAAAAAAAAAATCTTGCCCTAAGTAAAATTTTATACCTAACAATTAAGAAACAAAGGAGGGTAAAGGCAGTGCATCTGTTATTCTTCCTTCTGCCTTTACTCTTTATTGCAAATTGTGGTTTCTCTTCTACTCTCCCCCCAACCTCCAGTCTTACATTAGACAATTAAAATTTCTACTTGAGTTTTATAATGTGATTAATACTGTAGCTGTTAGAAATGTAAGGAGAAGTGCTAAGTTTAGGAGTGTCAGCTTTATGAATTTGGTCAGAATAGAATATGTATTCTGAGAGAAATGTAATCACTTCTTAGTAGTTAAAAATTATAGATAGAATTATAGGTAAGAGAGCAAGGGAGGGGATATTTTCATTTTCTTGCTACTTTTTTTTTACTGGTGGTTTGGGAGACTAGCATTAAATGATGCACTACCCTGTTTCTCTCTGGTACCAGTCTTTATTTTTCAACTTGGGTTTATTTAGATGTCTTTAATTGAATTGGTTTCTGCAAATCCAAGGCCTATTTATTAGATAGTTGGGAACTTTAACTGTAGTTGTCATTCTGCTGCCTTAACCAATTGCTTTTTTAAAAAAAATTCATTTCTCCTCTGATGGCAATGGGGAAATAATAAAAAATCATTTTTGATGGTACTGTGCAAATTACCTTAGAAAGATTATTTTCTAACTTACGGTTATATGTTACTTGAGAATCTCTGCATCTCATTTTATATATTTCAGAGCTAGAAATATACAAAATTAGCTTGCTGTTAACAGAGGAAAGATCAGATCTCAAAATGAATGGCATAGGCATAAAGAATTAGTACCCATTAGTGTTCTTTGTATTAAGTGTCTTTGTGCCTCTACTGCAAGCAAATAATATCCTCCTTTATAAATATTATGGTAAAAGTTTGCTGAATATTGCTTGTTGATATGTTTCTTATCTTCTTCTCTCTGCCTTTGTCTATTCACATTTAATTCAGGTTGAACATCTATCTTCTCTGTTCCCTCTAAGATTCAAAATACAAAAACAAAACAAAACTTAAAATCTTTAGTATGAGTACTATTCATATATTAAAGTTACTTTTATGGCCTTTGAGAGAAGTTTTAAGTGGCAGTTAGAAAATGCTCTTAACCTTGTGCTCGATATAGCCTTCATACATAAAGTATAACTCCTTTTAGAAGTAAGAATAAGATACATTTATGAAGAAATCTACATGTTGTTGGGTGAAATCTTGATATGTGTAGTAAGGTTTTATTTATGAGTTAGAAAGTCTTTTACTACCTTAGGGATCTGTTTGGTTAACTGAGACATATACTCAAACCAAGAATTAGAATATCTTAGTTTTTCAGGTATAATGTGGCCTGTTGCAAATACTGGTAAAATCTTTAATGGAAGAACATCTTTTAAGTTTTCAAATTGCCAACGCAGAGAAAATTTCCTCTCTTTTCTTCAGAGAGCCTAGGTCAGGATTTATAAAGTTTCTTGGTGTGTGTTTTAAATAGCTTTACATTTTTGACTTTTTCTCTTTGACAGGAGTCTTTTAGTCCTGCTATACAGCTGCACCTTGTACATCAAGCTCCATGTAATGTTCCTCCTTACCTCTCAAAGAATGAATCAACTCTCGGGGACCTCTTACTGGGCTTTCTTAAATATTATGCTACAGAATTTGAGTAAGTAAAACTTTAAGTTGTGTTTACTTATTTATGTATAAGTGAGTGCTATGAATTTGGTCGGAAGCTGTATTTGTCAATTGTAGTGCTGCAAATGTGTCCAGAAATATAGAGTTAATAAAATTTAATATGTAATGACTAATTATTAGAAACTAAATAGATTTCATATTCCTAGCTAATAAAAAAATCGTAGTTCAATAAGTCCAATTTTAGTTGGTTTCAGTAGTGATCTCATTTTATGTTAAGTTGCCTTATTCCATAGTAGGGCTTATGTAGGACTTAAGTGTTGGTTCTTAGTAGGTGCTGTGTTGTTCGGAACATCTATTTTCTAGGAACTTAAAGTGCATAGTAAAAAACACAACCAAGACAACTTAGAAAAGATCTATTTAATACTTGATGTCTGAATAAATAGTTGTGTTAGTATGCTATACAAATCAAGGAATACATCTTTTCGTTCTTTTTTTTTTTTTTTGAGGGTGATATGAAACAAAAGGTATAATCAGGCTGGACAGAAATGAAAGAACTTCTAAATGAGTTCTAAGACCTGATAGAGTTGAATTAGGGGTTGTTCATAGCTCTTCTGATCAATCTGGGAAAACTTGAAAGAGAAAAAGAGAAGATTTAGGAATTGTACAAAGTTAGAGGTGGGTATAGGGACCATAGGATACCACTTTGAAGAAGTTTGGAGAGGGGAGTAAAGAATAATAATAATAATAAATTGCTATTACTAGGTTGGAAAAATGGCTCAAAGCAGATTATATTTATTATCTCATTCACTGTACATAATAACCGTATGATGTGGTATTATTATGCCCATTTTACTAGTGAGGCATATAGAGAGATGAAGTAACTTGCCCAAGATCACATAGCTAGTCAGGGTAGTGTTTCAGAAGATTTGACTACAAACATCATACTTAACAATGATATTTTATTGCAATGTTGATATTGTCTTTTCTGCTATGATGCAAGTAGCTCTAAAGAAACTTGACTCATGAGATGATTTGAAATGTAGGACATAGGAAGAAATGTTACTCAAATTCTTCAGTGTAAAGCTTATACCAGACTGTGTCTGTTTTGTTTGCAGTTGGGTCCCCAGTACCTAGCCCAGTGCCAGATAGTGGATACTTGAAAAGTACTAATTTTGAAGTAGAAAATAAGATCTTGATGTGATTCAAAGATCCTTAAAGTGACTAAAAGCTTACTGAATTAGGTTAAGAAAAGGAGTAGGAAAAGTACTGGAGGAAAATAGTTCAGTAAGAATAAAATTACAATAATCCAGATTAAAAATTATCAGGATCTGAATGTAAGTCCAGGCAACAAGGATAAAAAGAGAGTAGCCTTTACTTATATTAAGATGAAGAAAGATTAAAGACTGTATGAGACATGGGACATACAGAGACTATAACGTTTTGATGGTTATTCTGGAGTTCCTTTTTAAGACACTGCAATAATAATCACAGATGTTTAGTGAGTGTTTACCTAGTATCCTGTAGTATACTGATTGCTGTGGATTTCATTTAATCCTCACAATGGCCCCCGTCAAGGTTAGTGAATTTGTGTACATGAAACTTGCCCACAGAAATGCAGCTAGATCATGGGAGAACTGGAATTCAAATTTAAGTGTAACTCCAAAACCACCTTCTTAATTGTTAGACTGTAGTGGCATCATCTGTTGTGTTATATAAGTTAGGGATTGTGTGATGTTTGTGGAGGGGGAAAATGATTCACAGAAGAAAGATGTATTTCTGCCATGTATATTTAGGATCAGAATATCTAGATACAAATATCTTGAAAATCAGCTGCTTTGTTGAACTGAAACAAAATGGTAGATGTGTAGGTTTGTGTGTTAGTTTAATATTAATGAGTGCTAGCTTGTTGGGCCAAATGATACTAACTGGGATGCTGATGCTTGGAAAGAGGTTTTGAAACTTTATCATATAGTATATTTGTCATTTCCTGTGAGGTATTTTCAGAAATTTGACTGTAGGGAGCACAGCCAAGAATGTAGCCATGGTAATGAGCTAGGTGCCTTATAAAAGAATTCTGGCAACTGTTAAAAATGTTTATAAGGATTTCTTCTGAACTTTGAAATATTTAATTAAAAAAATTCTCTTTATGGCTGGGTATGGTGGCTCACACTTGTAATCCTAGCACTCTGAGAGGCTGAGGTGGGCAGATCGTTTGAGCTCAAGAGTTTGAGACCGGCCTGAGTAAGAGCGAGACCCCATCTCTACTAAAAAAATAGAAAGAAATTAGGTGGACAACTAAAAATATATAGAAAAAATTAGCTGGGCATGGTGGCGCATGCCTGTAGTCCCAGCTACTTGGGAGGCTGAGGCAGGAGGATCTCTGAGCCCAGGAGTTTGAGGTTGCTGTGAACTAGGCTGACGCCACGGCACTCTAGCCCGGGCAACAGAGTGAGACTCTGTCTCAAAAAAAAAAAAAAAAAAAAAAAAAATTCTCTTTACTGAAAGACAGAGATAAGTACCAGTTAAGGAATGCTTGAATATATGGGATAGACCTTGCAGAAGTTTTATGTGGTCCTTTAAATCTACTAATTTTTCTTGTCTACTTCACTCACACTTTGCTGCTGAAAATTATTAAAATGAAGCCAGGCTTCTAGAACTATGCCTGGGAATAAGGAACTAACAACGTAGGAAAAAAGGATCAGGTAACCCAGGGATTTTAAAAAACACAATCCAAATGAACTCATTTTTTATTTTAACAAAAGAAAAATTCAAGTTATAAATATCTTACAGACTCATAGAATACTGTAGATTCTGGGAACCTTAAAAGGTTATAATCCCCTTTATTACTTGGGTACCTAAATTGCATGTCATTACTACTGGTCTGTCTGTTGAATTAAAAATAATACATATATAAATATATGAATCTTTAGGAAATATGAAGGCCCAAATTGTCTATCTCCTTTCTTATTCTGATTCTTTTCTCAATAAATATTCATTGAGTGCCTACTATATACCAAGCTATTTTTCTATGCACTGGGGATATAGCAGTTAACAAAACATGCAAAAATTTTTGCCTTTATAGAGTATGGAGAGATAGACAATAAACAAAATGTATAGTGTGTTAGATTATGGTAAGTGGAGAAAAATAAAGCAAAAGCAATAAAGGTGGTTCTGCTGTGCCCAGTGGTTGCAATTTTAATACCTATAGTATTGCAATTTAATATCTAATGTTGTGAGAGAAAATCCCACTCTGAAAAGGTGACTTACAAATAAAAACCTGATGGAGTGGAGGATGTGAGTTAATGTGGCTATCTGGGAGAAGAGCTTTCCAAGCAAAAGAGAAAGCAAGTGCAAAGATCTTTAGATGGGGTTTGCTTAATATGTTCAAGGAACAGCAGAGAGGCTAGTGTGACTAGAAGAGAGTAGAAGGAAATTACATCAGAGAGTTCAGGAAGTCCAATCATATGGGGTTAATTCTGATGAGTTTGGCTTTTCCTCTGGGTGATAGGGAAACCACTGGAGAGGTTTCAGTAAAGACATGATGTTATCTGATCTAGGTTATAACAGGTTCATTCTGGCTGCTGGATAAGAATAGACTGAAGGCAGCCAAGGGCAGAAGCAGGGGGACTACTTAGAAGAATATTGCAGTAGTCTAAGAGAAATGATGTGGCTTGGATGAAGATGGTTGCAGTGGAAGTGGATGAAAAATGGTCAGATTCCATTTGTATTTTGATTTGCAGCAGATTAGATGTGGAATGAGAAAGAAAAGAGTCAAGGATGACTTTTGTTTTTTTGGCCCAAGCAATAGGAAGGATGGAATTGCTCTTAGGTGTGATGAAGACTAGAGAGGAGCATTGTTGATTTTGAACATTTTAAGATTGAGATACCTATAAGATGTTCAAGTGGAGATATTAAGTAGACAGTTGAATATACAAGCCTAGAGTTCAGGAGAGAGGTTGCAGAGCTATATATATTTGGGAATTGTCAGCAGATAGATGGTATTTTTTGTTTTTTAAGAGATGGGGTCTCACTCTGTTGCCCAGGCTTGTCTTTAACTCCTAGCCTCAAGTGATCCTCTCGCCTCAGCCTCCCGGAGTATTAGGATTATAGATGTGAACCACTGCACCCGGCCCTCATGTTGTAATGATTAGAAATATTTAGTAATTTAGAAATACTTAAAGTTCTTTGAAAATGCAGTGGATTGAATTGGTCTAAATGGTAGTGATTCAAAATATTCTTTTCTTTTTAAGTACTTCAAATGATATAGTCATTTTAAGTAATTGCGTTACCTGGATTGATTATAGGTTGAAGCTTAAATGATACATGGTTAGGGATGATCAAGAAAATGAATATATATATATAAAATATATATCACATACTATTTCTGTGACCCAGTTTAGAACCAAGTAGTGACATGTAATGTAAATTCAAGAAGTTTTAATAGAAATGTGGTAGTAAAGATAGAGTGCCTTTGATTTAAGGAAATAAAAGTCGGGTAAATAATTTAACAACAGGATACAGTATTTCAATATTCTAAACTGAAAGAAAAAAAATCTATGCCTTTTAAAAATAATGTTTACAATTTTAATTTTGCAGATTCAATTATCCAATAAGCTGATATTTAAAAAAATAGTCTCAAGGAAAAAGTTCATTTTATTAGTAAAATTTGACTTAACTGGTATAAAGTGAAGTAATGCAAAGTTTAATACTGTAACTTTGGTTCAGGTATATGGTTATATAACTCTCTCCTTTACATTGTTATATTTAAGAAAATTTTGGAAACATTTGGATTAATAGACCAGGGTGCTCCTTTTGGAGCCCATACTAATGGAACTGCAATAAAGTATTTATAAACTCCTCTTGATCAGAGCAAAAATAAAAATCCCACTTTCAGGATGCTTTGTGATGATCAGGGATGCAGTATTTTTCTTGCATATTTATTATGTGGAAATTAAGCACATTTCCAGAAGCAAATGCCAAACTGGACCCATGATTATATTCTTATAGATTCTCTATCTGATAGAGAAAGTATAAGGTGAGTGTTCGAAGGTCCTGACCTATAGTCTTTCTCTGCTTGCTGAAATGGTAGAGAAAGCTAAATACTGCTACAAAGATATCAGCTATTATTCATCAACTTAATTTTTCTCTTATATATAAGCGGAGTGATCATACATGTTTTAGCATGTTTCTTGGGAAAAAAGAAGATACTCTTGTAATAACTGTTAGAAATGTAGAGAAATTTGAAAAAAACTCTGAAAAACAAAATATATGCCTTTTGATCAGTGGTGAATGAAAAAAAGAAAAAATGTAGTTACTATTAATAAAGACTGGATAATTTATCTTCAGGACTACTGATGAAATTGTTTTACTTGAATAAAATTTCATTAACAGCTGTATCTGATATACAGCAATAAGAGTATATTGAGTATACTGTATATTGAGTAAACAGTATATAGAGTTTAACAGCATATAGAGTATTAATTTTATTTTCCTAAAAAAGCATTTATAATACTTGCTTCTATCGGAAAATTTCAAAATTTTCTCCCAAATCATACAAATAAAGATGTACCTGAAAAAAAATTATTTAATGATACCAGAAAACAGCACAAAAAGATTACCTCTCTCTTAACAAATAAATTCTTACTGGGGTGTTAGCAGTGAGCATAGTTGTTACATTTTTTGTTCCCTTTCACTTTATTTTTCACATTACTTCATTTATTTAGTAAGTACATATTGAATACCTGGTGTGGACTAAGCAACTAGGTTAAACAGTGAGAAAAATAGATAAATATTCAGCATCTTTCATTCTGCTTGGGGGAGACCCACAATAAACAATAATATAGTAAATAGTAAATGTTTATAAATAAAATTATTAGAAGATGATGAGCACTATGGAGAAAAAAATAGAGGAGGGAAATGGGGATTGCGGTGCTGAAGGTTGAGGCAAGTTTTGGTATGCTATATGAAAATCAGCATAGGCCTTACTAGGGAAATTATGAAAATGGTTAACGTGATTAATTTTTTTTTTTTTTGTAGCTGGAATAGTCAAATGATTTCAGTTCGTGAAGCCAAAGCCATTCCAAGGCCTGATGGTATTGAATGGAGAAATAAATACATTTGTGTAGAAGGTAGTTTTCCTGTGACTACTATGTATTTACCATCCAGTTATCATCATGGTACTGAGAAAATAATACTTGAGTAATTTTAGGGTTGTATTTCATTAAAGGTAATACATTTATGTCCTGAAGTGATTTACAAGTCTTTTAAATTTAAATTTTTAAAAATTATTTAAAATTCTTTAGTTGGGAGAAATAATAAACACAAATTTGGGCATTTAACCTTTCTAGTTGGTAATATTTGAGCAGTTTTTATGCATCCCCCATACTTGTGGTAAATTATAGCTTAATTTTATGAGTTAGAGATGGAAGAAAATCTTTATATGATGATTCTTATAATGAAATAAAATGAATTCTTTTATAATCTTTCATACTTAAAATATTGTTACTTAATGCAAGCTAGATTTTTATGAGTAGAACTTGTTTACTTTAAAAATTAAATGATCAGAAGATATTTTCTTCTATAAAATTTATTTACATATAGTTGAATATATCTTGGAGACATTTTCTTTGAGTCAGTGGGAAACTGATTTCAAGAGGCAAAATTGTTCTCATAGATGCCAAATTGAAGACCTTTCTAAGTCTCGAGGTTAAAAAAGAATAGAGAATCAAGATTTGTAGAAAACATCAGATTTAGGATATTTTAATCTTGGATTATATGCAGCATCTTAAGAGTTTGTGAATATGAAATTACATCTCTTGCTTTGGTGTTTAGTTTGCTAATAAATTGCACAGTGGAGGTATATTACTTAAGTTACTTGTGTTCTTTTGAATATTAAACACTATTTTAAAGTGCTATGAATGATGCAGTCTGATACAATTTGGCATATGGCCTCATTCTGTTAAAGAAAAAACCCACAATATCGTGACAGTAAATTCCTTTTAAAAATAGCCTTTCTCAGCAATAAAACATAAATAAACAAAAGGAATTTTTAAACTTATGAGCCTGCTTAGAATATATGACAGATCTAAAGTTAACCTCTCCATCAGATTTCCTGTTCTTTCACACTTTTTCCAGGTTTTTCCCCTCAGTTACCTTTCTTCTTTCCAGCAACTTCATTCTTTTTCTCTCCAGTCCCTCCCTTTCACTTTTAAGGCATACGTAGGTCTTCTCATCCTTGAAAGATACTCTTAATTTGATCCTATTGGCTCTTGTAAGTATTTTTTCCCTTCTCTTTTCAGCGCCAATTCTTAATCTCTAGTAATTTTTACGTACCACTGGCATAATTTTAGTCATCCCTTCTCACTCCTAATACCTTTAATTTATTCTCCTCTACTCACTGTTATCTTCAGTTTCCTCATCCTCTCCTGGTTTCTTCCTTTCTGTCTCTATATACAGACTCTTTTATCTTGTGGGCGAAGGGTGAGTGAGATGGGGAGGCAGATGTGGAAGGTAGATAAGTTGGAGACACACACGCATAAAAACTGTTCCTTTGTTTTCTTCCTGTCTTCTTTGTTTGCTATTCTGTTTTTCTTTCTGTGCCAAATTTCTCATACAGGTTATTGTTCTCCTGTATGTTTGTCTAAAGCATCCACTCACATCTCCTTGCACTGTCTACTATATTTCTACTGTATTGAACTTCCACTTTCAAAGGTTATTGTCTTTTCTCTGCCTGAACAAATCAGCTTTTAAATTAAAATTAAATGTAAGATTACCTCTCTGTGATATTTCACATGGACCACCTCTTTTGGATATAGTGTTTTATTCTTTTTGATAACTTTTTTTTTCTTTAACATTTCTATTTCCCTAAGGGCAGGTCCTGACCCTCTGTAATGTTTTAGAAATTTCATCTACTTTTATGATTTAAACTTAACATAACTATGCTAATGACTTTCATTTTCAGTCATCCTTTCCCCTGAATTCTATCTACCTTATTAGACAGTTCATATCTATATTAAACATTTCTATATGCATAAGTCTAATAAAGAGTAGGTCAAAAACTGTCACATTCACAATTTCATATAGCTGAATCTAATAAAATAAACTGAAGCTCTTATTTTTAATAAGTTTTTCTTTACATGTGCATTTAACATTGCAGAACCTTTTGATGGAACAAATACAGCCAGAGCTGTGCATGAAAAGCAGAAGTTTGACATGATCAAGGATCAATTTTTAAAGGTAAATAACGTATCAGATTAACTCTAAAAATGTTAGTAGACTAGTATGCTTTAAAAATGGAAAAATATGTATGTAATAGGTTGGAATAATTCTGGTTTCTGTTTTGTGAAGCCATTAAAGTAGCACAATAGGGAATTTGTTACTTGAATTTAGATAAACTTTTTCTTCAGAGAGATCTGGCTCTGTTTTCATTCACATTGTTTTGACTTTCTTGGAAGTAAACATTTTCATAATGAGCTTATTAAATTCTCAGAATGAATGAATGAAACCTAATGGACTTTTTTTCTTCCTTAAAATATTCAGGAGTTTATTGTAGTTTTAGAAGGAAGATGATGTCTAGTCATGCTTTTTCTTCTGTATACCCCACTGTCGCAGGAATTAGAGTACCATTTATCTTTGTTTATATTTTGAAAAGTTAGAAAAACTTTATGTTTGTCCACAATATGAATTTATTTCATCAGTGTTATTGCTAGATATGGTCCTTGTCTTTAAGAAATTCCACCATACAGTGTAGAAATGCATTGATAGAAATATGTATTATGAGACATAGAGGAGGGAAAATTTCATAGAAGAAAAAGATGAGAGAGCTGTGAAGATCATTTTAGGGGCATATTTTTTTCATTATGTGACATGCAAGTGGACTTTATTTTAATGGTAATTTAAAATGCAAGTATTATATTTATTAAAAGCTATCCTTCAAATTAGGCTTTCTTAATTTGCCAACCAGAATTGAAATTTCATCCTGCAGAATTTCTTTTGGTTTAAAAAAATATCTAAGAGGCAGTATTTTTGTCTATTAGATAAAATTGAGAACTCAAAAATATCATTGCTGCATTGCTGTTCTTATTGATGGGTGAGCTTTCATTTAGGATTGTTTAGCTGTAAAACCAATACTTTTAGTCTATTGAATAACTGAAGTGAAAATAGAATACACAGATGTGCAGCCACCAAGTAGTGAGCTATATTTTTAGTGTGTGAACAGGAATTTCAGTTTCTTTTCTTTTCCTTATAAATTCTATTCACTGCTGTTTTCCAGAGGCATGCATTAAGTGACTTATTATAGGTTTATTCTCTCCTTCATAAATAATGTTTTTATTGAAAAAGCTGGTAAAGATGCAGGACAGTCAATCAAATAATTGAAGTAATCCTCCCATTTCTTCTCAAATCCAAAGGTTTTGTTTTAATTACCTTGCTATTTTAGATGAAATTATTTAATCTGTGAACAAATGTTAATATTGTGAATTGTATCTTCTTGTACCACCTATGTGCCCATTTCTTTATTAATGAATTGGAACCACAAAGGTATAGAGTTTTCAAATAACATTTTCATTTCTGATAACAAAAACAATGGTTTTATTATGTTAAAAACTTGGGAAATAAAAACTCAAAGAAGAAAAAAATTATCAAAAATGTTATCACCTAGAGAGAACCATTGTTAACATTCTTTTAAATTCTTTCAGTCTTTTGTTCTGCATATATTTTAGGTTTTAAGAATGATTTTTCTTTTTCTCCCAGTCATGGCACAGGTTGAAAAACAAACAAGATTTGAACAGTATACTACCTTCAAGAACTGCTATCCTGAAAAGATAACTGACCTCTATTTCTTAATAATTCTTCCAAGAAATAAAGAATAATACTTATGTTATAATGCATTTTGTTTACCTCCATCATGATTTCTTTTTCTTGTTTTCATGTTTTATTTTTAAAAAGACATACTTATATAAAGATTGCATATTTTATTATGACATTTCCTAATAAAACCCTTTGATTTAAAATTGTATTTTTGAAAATGTTTACATTGATGAGTAGTAGTATTATGGCATGAATTTTCAGGAGATCAGATAAATATATTTTGAGAAATTACCTGAACAAATAAAAGGTTTTTGATATAACTTCAATTAATTGTAACACATGCTATAGTGACGGGTGGAATTTTGGAAAGGATCTAATTCATACATGCTTAAAGTATAACCTACAGTAGATAGTTTGTTGTCTTAGTCTGTTCTAGTAAAGTGAAGATTCAAGTCAGTTATTCAGTTACTTGAAGCAAAATGAAATCTATTTCAGTGAAATCACTACAAAATCATGAAATACTGGACAATTGCCTTCAGTCTTCACTTGACTCACTGGGATAGACTGAGGGTTTGGGCGTGTTTATATTAGCATTTCATTAGTACTTCACATGCTTTTGATGTACTCTTGAGATTGCTTTAAATTTTGTATTGAAACAACAATACATTTTGCACTGTAGTAATAGGAGCACTAACTATTACAGCAGTTAGTGAATTGTTTTAAAGAATCAGTTCAGTGTAGACATTTTGAATAGATTAAGTCTCCTGTGCTTTATGATAGCTTAGTGCAATGTGCACTTTTGCTTTACTTCCAGTTTTCCTGCTCTATTTTCCCTGTGACATGAAACAACAAACTGAAAGGTCAGAGTTAGGATTATATCCTGTTTGTAGTATCAGATTTTTTTTCTGTGTACAATTATAGGATTGTAATCTAAACTGGAATTTTTAGGCAATAAGCCACTACAAAATGTTTTAGATAAGACACAATAAAATTATTATAAATAAAAGCTTAATATTTGTAAAATTATTTTTTTTAGTATTTCTTTTCCACATAAAAGACATAGTGGTGGCTGCTAAAACTACAGTGTTTGTTAAGGTTGTTTTTGACTTATGTAAATATTTGTAAATTTGTCAGTACCTGTAAATTTAAATGTAAAAAGTAATCTTGAAAACAGTTTTAACTTTTTCAAAAGGACTATGTACAACTTCTTTTAGACCTGCTGTAGTACAGTTTGTACCTCTAATGTATTTTTTTTTTTTGTAGACGCTAAAACTTTTGTTTTTCTTTGACTTGTAAAAGGTCCACATTTTGATTTTCTTCTTTGTTTAAATTTTTGTATGATGTCAAATGGAATAAAGTTTATATACGGAAATTGTTGAGGTGTTTTTTTTTTCTGTGAAAGTCTTTACTTTTGAGATGAGATTGAGGCTGTAGTTATCTAGAACTGAACTGAACCTAATTATTATACTTGATTATTTAGAGATTACAGAGAATCTTGGAATCAAGTTCATTTGTGGTTCAGCCAGCTAACTACATCAATATTTATTTCTCTGACCTTATTAGAAATGGTTTCCACATAGGTGAAGCTTTTAGATTACTGATATATAACATTTTTAATGCACTTGAGCTTTTTATATTCATTTTCTTAGAAAGTTTCTTAAAATTTATTATATACTCTGCAGTTCTTTATCAGAATATATTGAGTAGAATTAATATTCTAGTGATATTCTGAGTAATCATTATAAACATTAGTCATAGAACTATCCGGTAATGCTGTGCATCCCACTCTCAGGGATGGGTGGGTAAGTGTGCAGGGCACTCTGCCACTATAGTATTAGGACGTTTCCTAATAAAGCCCCAGAGACTCCTTCACTGCCACTGTTTTCTCAGCTTTCAGTGATCACCCTTGCTACTGCTTCTTTTCAGCTGTTTTACTGTAACAAATAGATCAAGAAGTTACTAAACTTAAATTTAGATTCAATTCTAAATTGGTAGACTGAAGCCTAAAATTATGCACCTTATGAAGGGCCATATATGTCAGATAAGTGGGCTATTAACATATGAAAAATTTTTTTAGACATGTAAGTTATTTTCAGTCTCAGTTATTTGTGTGGTGAATACTAAATTCTTTATTTTCTATTTGTGTTGATCTTTTCCTTCTCTTTCTTTCTTTCCCTTCCTTCCTTCCTTTCCTTTCGTTTCTTCTTTCTTGATAGGATTTTGCTTTCTGGCTCTGTCTCTCAGGCTGGAGTGCAGTGACATAATCATAGCTTACTGCAGCCTTGAACTCCTGGGCTCAGGCGATCTTCCTGCCTCAGCCTTCTGAGTAGCTGGGATTACAGGCACGTCGCACCACTACCGGCTAATTTTTAAAATTATTTTTGTAGAAATGGAGTCTCGCTATGTTCCCCAGGCTGGTGTCAAATTCCTGGGCTCAAGCAATCCAGGTGTGAGCCACCATGTCTGGCCTGTCCATTTCTATATACAGTTGTCCCTCGGTATACATGAGGGATTGGTTCCAGGAGACCCCCAACCCCCATCCCTGCAGATACCAAATCCATACATGCTCAGTCCCTTATATAAAATGGTATAGTATTTGCATTTAAAATATACTGCCATATACTTTAAATCATCTCTAGATTACTTATACCTAATACAGTGTAAATGCTATGTAAATAGTTGTTATACTTTATTGTTTAGGGAATAATGACAAGAAAACAAGTCTATACATATATAGAAGCAACAACCCCCCCTTAAGTATTTTCCATCCTTCGTTGGTTGAATCCATAGATTCAGAACCCACAGATAACAGAGGGCCAACTGTATTTGCATATGTTGTTACTCAAAGTTATGTTAGTTTTAAAAATGTGCAATCTGTATTGCAGTTATAAATTTTGCATTGATTCAAACTAGGATCTTTGCGAATAAATCTTGTAGACTTTAGTGTTCCTAAGAAATTTGGAGTTAAATGGAAGAAATACAGAATGGCTACCTATAGTTTTGATTAGTGTTTAGCAGATTCCCACAGCTGTGATTGAATTCTTTTTGTCCTGTGTGGGCAAGGTCATTTGGGATTATTTATGGAAAAAACCTAGCTGGTGTTAAGAGAATAAATATTGCTGACGTTAAACCTGGTTTAGTGAACCGTGGAAGGCTGGACTCTGCTGTTTTCACTTCTTATGCCCCACTAGCTGATGCTTCTGTACTGTCTGAACCATCTACAGTTTGATGCCTGTAGACCTATGCCTACGAGATAGTGTAACTGGTGAATAATACCCAACCTACATTCATCATACTTAACAACTCTGTGAATACGATGTGCTGTAATTAAAAATAAAGTTCACTGTTCTAGCCATAAAATCATCCTCATGAAATGAAGATCTTTATGTATTGTAAAGATACCTTGACTTGTATGTACTCATCAGGTCTAGTGCTGTTCCCTTCAGGGAGCATTCATTATAAGTACCTGCTACATGCTAGGTAATTTGCTAGTTCATAGGCTTGTAAAGGGATGGGGATGTTGGGACAAAGATGAGTAATAAATTTACAAAGTCTACTGAGGAAAGAGATACAAACACGGTTTGAATGTAGGATTATGTGGGAACCTAGAAGAGAGGTACTTGAGTTTAACCTGGGGATTTCAGAGAAAGGTGATAATCTTGAATGATGGGTAGCCAGGTAAGTAAAGATGGGAAAAGACACCAGATGGGTAAAATGTGACCTGTTAGCACCATTTGAAACGATCCAGGGAAAGGCTGGGGCCTTTGGGCCAAGTTTCAGACAAAACGTAGCCTTTGGCTAATGTGGGGAAAACTTGTTTCTCCTTAAGGTTTAAGATGAGTGGAGGTAAAGTTTCCCCTGGCTGAACAATCAGGGGCCTCTGAGGAAGACAATACACAATTTATTGACTTGCAAATACAAAGGGAGCCAATGCTGAAGTGGTTCAAAATTGGGCTTGTGAATAGGGCAGACCTAGCTATGTTTCCCATTGGGTCTCTTTGCTAGCAGTGCGACCTTCAGCAAGCTACTGGAGCTCTTCTGAGCCTTAGTTTCCTCATCTAAGAAACAGGCACTACAGTACAACCTACTACAGGTACCACCGCAGAATTGAGTAGGTAATGAAAGTGAGCTCTTCGCACTGCCTGACAGTAGTAAGTGCTCTGCTCAGGATGTAGTTACTGTATGGTTGGGATAAAGGGCCCACCAAGAAGCTAAGCGCAAAACATAAAACCTGCCACACTCACTCTGGAAGCCTTTCCTCCTTTGAATCCCCGGGTGCAGCCAAAGCCCCCTTAAAGTGATCTCCAGTTGCCCAAAAGGCCCGCCAGGGATCTGCCAAAACTGGGGCGGGAGAGGGCTGGGGAAGTTGGCAGACGCGCGGAGAAGAGGAGAAGCTGAGCCCGGGGGCCCCAGCAGCCGAGTGGCGAAACATTTTGACGCCTTCTATTTAAAGTCGCCGCGTCCGCCCGCCGGGGGCGTGGGAACCCGAGCCGCCGGGCAGGGCCGGGCAGAGGCCAGAGCAGTCAGAGGGAGAACACCAGGCGCGGCGCGGGCGGCTCGGCTCGGCTCGGCTCCGGCCCGGGAGAGGCGCGATGGCGAGCAGCGACAGCAACCACGCTACCGAGAGCTTCCTCGGCTCCGACGGGGACGAGGAGGCGACCCGGGGGCTGGAGAGCGAGGAGTCGGAGGGCGAGGAGGACGAGACGGCGGCGGAGTCGGAGGAGGAGCCGGACGCCAGGTAGCGCGAGCCTCTCTCCTCAGCCCTCGGCCCGGCGCCGCGCGGGGCCTGGAAGCGCTGCCGGGGCAGGTGCTCCGCAGGGCAGCCAGCCGCACCCTTTCTTCTTCACTTTAGCTTCTCAGCCTCTAGGGTTCATGTCCCTCGAGATAAGCATTTTGTGTGGAGTGCGCTGCCTTTTTAAAGAACTTGAAGGTGAAGGTGCTTGCTGTCAGCTTGGAGTGACAGGCCCGCCTGCAGCAAAGCTCATCGTCCCCGCCCCCCAGCTCCTTGTGACTTGCTGCCCTTGTTTATTCCTGGGGATTAATTTAGGGTCCTGCCTAACTGCACAAATGTGCTGGAGCGCTTACGTCTGGCCCAAGGCACAAGAACAATCTTGAGAGCCTGAGCTAGGGGCTCTGGTACCTTCCAATGTATGGCTGTCTCCTGGTGGCCTGGCTCGGACCTACGTTCCTCTAATGGGCCCTTATTTTGGCATGAAGGGCCATAAATTCTTTGGAGAAAAGAACCATGAGTTTCAGTGACCCCTGTACTTAAAATCTTGCTTCGTTTTTCATGGTCCCAAATATCAATGTTTTGGTGAATGAGAATGTAATTGAGTAATACTATATAAAAAGATGGGTCCCCACCCTTTGATCTCTCACCCTCCCTACCTTCCTTTAAGATGGCCCTAAAATGAGAAGAGTAGGAATCATCTCCTTTTTGTTTAGATTTGCTTCTACCTTCACTTGTTCTCTTTGAGACTGGGTTTTTGTTTTTTTCCTGAGCGTGTGTCAGTCAGTGATATCTCTTCCTGAGTCTGTTCATATCAGTGGAAAGTCTTTGAAGGGGACAGATGGTTGCGTACCATTTCAGAATGCCCATCTTACCCAACCAAAGCCAGCAGAGCTGAGGTTGAAGAAGTAGCCCATAGAGTGGCATTGATTAGGGTGGACAGTCAGTCAGATAAGTCTAGAATATCTATCACATGTTTATCAAGCAACTACCAAGTGGGCAACAGGCACAGTCTCTGCCCTCAAGGACTTTGTGGAAAAAATGAGGAAGAAGTATGGGGAGTATGAGACTGTATGCTAAATAAATTAAAAGCGGAGGGAAGGACCATGGGTACTGTGGAAGGTCAGAAGAGAGAGTGTAGAGCTGGGACTGCCTTGAAGTAGCGGCAGGAGCTAAAGAAAGGAGGAGCAGAGGAGAAGGCACCATGGGAAGTGGAACAGGGAGTAGGGGGACCTGTGATGCTTGAGAAGGGGAAGTCTGTTAACCCCAGCCTTTATAATCTTTTCCCCTTAGTGGCTCATATCCTTGCCCAGCCAAAATTTACTGCCAAGAGAATCTGAAAACTCATTTACACTAAAATGTGAGCAGCTGACAATTCAAAGCACCACTTTGGGGTTGCATTGCCCCTTGACAAAAGTCAAGATGTTCAGGTGAAGATATGATTTATCTGCAGCAAACTTCAGCCTGCTCTGACTACAGACGGTGGACGCCAAAGAAAGAGATCGGAATGAGTAGAGTGCATGGAAATGTGAGGGAACAGGAAGAGGTGATGGAGGCCTTGAAAAACCATCACGTTTTTTATTTTTGATTTGATGACATGAGTAACAAGGAGTCAGTAAAACTGAACAGGATTTAGAATGACAGACTGGTGTTCTTAGAAAATTAGTGTGATGGGCAGATTGGAAAGCTGAGTTTCTGGGGGTCTGCGTTAGGGAGGCAGGAGCAGAAAGAAAGGAGCTATCTAGAGCTTGGACTGTGGTGGGGGCCGTGGGAAAGGAGCTGGTGGCTGGGGCTGGATGCTGAGAGGGGTTAGTGGAGCGGGACTCCTGGGGGAAATGGGAGTCCCCAACTTACTCCTACCTCAGAGTGTTGTCAGGAATCCAACCACTTTGTTGTGCATGAGTTTACAAACATGGCCGAAGTTCTATTTTCTTCTGAGACCGAAGGTGAGAACTTGGAATATTCTCTAATGGATGAAAGGTGAGAATGATGTATTATCATTCTTTACCCCTTCTCCTTGGTTCTTCCTTGAAAGTTTTACTGTTAAAAGTGGCTCACCCTCTGCCATATACAAACAATTAAGTGTTTACACGTTTTCTCATTTTAAACCCTCTCAGCAATGCTACGAGGTCATTGTTCGGTTATAGATGAAGAAACTGAGGCTTCATATAATTTTCTGAGGTTATAAGGCAAGAACCAAGACATGAGCCTTGGTCTGTGTACTTCAATGCTTTTATAGTGCAGGAAAGCTCATCATATACACATACCAATACTTATGTTGGATCAGAGAACTACTCTTCTGATATATCATTCAGTGATATGAATATGGCATATGGCATCAAGAAGTCTGGGTATGAATCCTACTAGCTGTTCTATCATGAGCAAATTCCATCTTCTTTGAGCCCAATTTTCTCATCTGTAAAATAATAGTAATAATTCCTAACTCATAAGGTTGTCATAAGGATTGACTAAACGATGAACATGTGTAGGACTGCTTGGCTCTTAGTAGGTTCCCAGTAAGTTTTAGTTTCTTACATTCTTTCAAATGAATTATTATTGGCAGCAAAGCTCTACCTTGTGTCCACCATTCATCAATGAGGGGAGAGTGATGGTCTCAGTTTTCAATATGAGTAATGATCCTATTCCATTGTGGCTTACCTCCATTCATTCATTCATTCATTCACTAAACTTAATTCATGGAGTGCCTGCTATCCACCATGGACCATGCAAGGTGCTAGGGACACAAAAATTACTAAAAATCTATTACTGCAAAGTGATCATATTCTAGGTGGAGAAAGAGAAAAACATAATTATGTCATTAACTATTAGAGGAGCTTTAAGGAAGAAAAGGTCTGCATGAAGCTCCTCAAAGTAGGGAGAAAGTCCTGGGATCTATACTACCTGGAAGGGTTGGAAAAGGCTTCACCATTGGAGCAGGGGTTTGCATCATAATTAAATGCCCCAGAGGGCTTGTAGTTTGTGGATATCAAAAAAGGTTTATTGTGAAAACCTTAGACTAGAGCATGATCTGTAAAGCCCACAGGATTTTGTTGCTGGTAGAGGCTTTTAGAAACATCTATTCCCAACCATCCTTTAACAAAAACGTCTATCCCCAACTAATCCTTTAACACATTCAGAAACGGTTAGGGGACATTTGTTCAAAGTCACACAATGATTTAGCAGTAGAATTAGGAGTAGACCCCAGGTGTCTGGACTCCAATGTAATGTTCATTAATTTAGTCATTCAACAGATATTTATCACACTCAGGCACGAGGGATACAGCAGTGAACAAAACAAAGTCTCTGCCCTCCTAAAACTGACTTTCCAGTTTTGGGAGACAAAACAAATATGTCAGGAGGCAATAAGTTATATGAGGACAAATACAGCGGAATAAACAGATTTGCTGTTTTGGATAGGGTGGTGAAGAAAGCCCCTCTGATGAGGTGACACTTCAGCAGAGACTGGAGGAATGAATGTTCTAGGCGAAGGGAAGGGCATGTGCAAGGCACACAGGCAGGAATGTGTGGCCTGTTTGAGGAGCACAAGGAGGTCAGGTTGCTGGTGCAGAGTGAGCAAGCGGGACAGTGGTCAGAGCTGAGTTTATGAGATAGGTGGGTTGCAGATCATGGCCTTCGTAAGCCATGGTAAGGACTTTGAATTTTATTCTGAGTAAAACAGGAAGGGATATCTACTATATCAGTCAGTAAAGATAAAAACAAGAAAAACATGACGACTGCAGTATTACTTTAAATAATAAGCACCTATATATTCATATTTTCATTTAACTATTCATTTAACTATTTAAATATTCTTTTGAATACTTACCATGTGCCAAGCACTGTGCTAAATGTTTCAAACTCGTGGTTTCCTGCAGGAGAGATATATGTTATGTAAATAGAACTTGTTACTTTTGTATTTTTCTGACTGTAGACCAAAAAAGCCCAGCTCTTTTCAGCCTTTCCCACGGAGCCCTTAGAAACTTTTCAGCATTTTTATTTTGGATCATCCTCTGTTGGTCAATTTTAATTTCTTTATTTAAGCTCAGAGGATTTTGGCCACAGCAGTACCCAAAACTTAAAAATCACCTTCAGTTGCAGCTTTGCCAGCACCTATATAAAATAAGTCTGTCTAATCAGCTGACAGAATTAAAATTGTGGGTGACATTCACATTTAACTAATCATTGTAGGAAACAAACCTTTTGGAAGGCGAAGGAAGTTGTAAATGGTTTTTGTTATCAGTACAGAGCACTCTGTGTCCATATATCTATTTATATGGTGTCTCCCACCGATGTGCTTACCTAGGTGTTTTGACAAGTGAGTTATTTGAGCCAGCCCTCCCCTTCTGAGGTCAGTGGAAACAGCTAGGCATGGGAGGGGTGAGTGCTCAGGATGCCAGAGGCTGAGGGAGGAGAGAAGATAGAAAGAACAAGGCCACGTGAAGCCAGAAATTGAAGAGCTATTTAAGTTTTGGCTGCATGAGGATTACATGCCCTTGTTAAGACTTTGACTCAACATACAGCAAGAGTTGGGATTATTTATTTTTTTCTTTAAAACAGCAAACCTACTAAAGTGTAGGACATCTGACTGATAGAATTTTATTTAAAAAAATAATAATAATCTCATAATCCCTGTATATTCTGAGCACAGGTTTAAATGAAAGCTTTGATTCCATTCAGACATTATAATCAAATTCCCCTTCCTACCAAGAAAACTTAGAGAATCAGGTACAAGAAACTGGATATGGTTTGTATGTGAAAATGATCTTTGATTTAGTCCAGCATTATCCAATAGAAATATAATGTGAGCCACATATGTCATTTAAAATTTTCTAGTAGCCACATTTAAAAAAGAAACAGGTGAAATTAATTTTAATAATTATTTTATGTAACCCATTATCCAAAGTATTATCATTTCCACATGTAATCAGTATAAAAATTATTGATATATTTTACATTATTTTGTACTAGGTCTTTGAAATTTGATGTGTGTACTTTTAGCATATATCAGTTCACTCTACCTAACCACATGTGGCTAGTGGCTACCATACTAGACAATGCAGGCCTGATAATACCTAGAAATCTATTAGCTTCATTGAAATCCAGAGAACTACTCTGTATGCCAGGCCCCGTGCTAGATACCAGAAGCATAAAGATGATTGGATGGCAGTTGTTTCTGTCAAGAAGCTCACAGTCTGGCGAGGGGAAGCAGTAAACTCCAATATAAAGTCATGAGCAGTGCACTAAGGATATTAACAAAGGAATAGGGAAAAGACCTTCTTCCTAAAATGGGATTTAGATTTTGTAGAGTGACACTGCAGCTGGCCAGACAGGTATTCCAGGTACAAGACGTGGTTAGGCATTCCTTCAGTTCCTGGTTCCAGCTCTTGTGCTACTAATTGCTGCTCTGTCTAAGCTTTATTTTTATCATCCGGAATCAGGATTTTCCAGGATTGAGAATAGTTGTTGAATGAATAAGTGAATGATGTGAATAAATGAATGACTGAATGAGTGAATGTCAAGTCATCCAGACTTCTTCAAGAAGCAAATTTAGTTGGGATGTTAAACCTGTTAGTTAGGTCAGGTGAGATTTTATTGGTTGTTGACCATTTACTTACCAGGGATTGACAATGACCAGTGACTCTGGAAATACAGTAGCTTGGAGGGGACAGTGATAAGTACTGAAGGATTGTTCAATTAAGATGTCTACGGTCATCATCCCCACTTTTTCTGTGACTTGTCAGAATGCTGCCCCTAGACCGACCCTTGAGCCAGATCGTAGAAGGAAGGATAAGAATAGTCTTTGCTTTTTGCCCAGAGAAAAGTCCTGTATTAAGGCAACTGGAGTGGATTCAATTCCAAAATTTCACATCCTTATCTGCTATGTCCAAGATATGTGGGAGGATTAATTGATGCTACTATTCAGACTACCAAACTCTATATGTTCAAAGCCCTCTCAAGGAGCCGTTGCTATGTTTTCTTCACTTGAGTATGCTTCTCTTAAAGAAAAATCCACGTGTTAAAGAGAAATTTACATTCACTGTTGTATACCATGAAAACATATGATTTTTGTCAATTAGAAAAATTTTTAAAAAGAAATTTACATTTACCACAGATGTCCTCCTAATGGCTGATTTCACGAGGGCACTTAGAATTATTGATTTGTAAATAAATTTAATTTCTTCCATGTAAAGAAATGTATCTACTGTAAGAAAATAAGCTTATTCATTCAACATTATCGTGTAGCCAGGCGACACTACCATGTGCCAGGCAATGTGAACACGGAGTGAACCAAATAGGTAAAGGTCTTAATCTTCAGAGTTAGCCCCTGGGGAGGGAAGACATTAACAAATAATCGAACAAGTGATTAGTTAAAGCAGATGCATTGGTAAAATGAATTGGTCCTAGGAGCTGAGGTTAGGGTCTCCTAGGACCCTCACCCTTCAAGCCCCAGTCCCTGAAGCCTCCTAATTCATTCTCCTTGGCGTTTTCTGTCAGTCTCTGAGTCCTTCTCCATCTACCTACCTACAGCAACAGGCTTCACTGTCCTGCGGTGTGAGTCTGGCAGGAGAGCCTGGCTGCTGCTAACGCTTCCCCTGAGTCTCTTATGCTTCTGATGAGTGAATAAACAGAAGCTCAGAGAAGAAAAGGAAACCAACATTTACCTACTCAAGGAACATGTGGCCTTTTGCCTTCTGGATCCTTGAGTGAATCCAAATTTTACAGAATAAAGGGATTTGTTCTGTGAAGTTTAGATTTGGTCAAGGGGCCACTCTTGGGGATCTGGGGGGCCACATGTGGCCTTGAGGCCGCAGGTTCCCCACCCACCCAGGGAGTTATTTTTACAACAGCTCTATGATACAGGCATTGTTTTCATCCTCGTTTTATGGAAGAGAAAAATGGAGGCTTAGCGATATTGAGTAATTTACCTAATTTTAAACAGCTGGTAAGTGCGCTAGCTAGGTTTTAACCTCAGTCTAATGGCAGGGCCAATGCGGAATGCTCATGAATTTGGTGCTTATCTTGAGATAATATATAACATAACATAATATAATATAACATATATAAAATACACACATCTGGGTTTTTTTTTTTTTTTTTTAGGGACAGGGTCTCACTCTGTAACCCAGGTTCGAGTGCAGTGGCACCATCATAGCTCACTGCAGCTTCCAACTCTTGGGCTCAAAGGGTCCTCCTGCCTCAGCCTCCCCAGTAGCTGGGACTACAGGCACACGCTACGGTGCCCAGCTTCACACATCTGTTCTTTATTAGCCAATTTCTTTGTTTTTTATTTGAGTATAATTTTACTATTTTAAAATAATTATTTCAATTTATTTCAAACTTTTTAAAAAGCAAAAGCATAAAAGATGCAGAAAATCTACATAGTAGCTAATCTTGACCAGCACTTTAGCTATATTAAGTTTGCTAATGTAGATCTTATGTTTAAAAATAGACATTAGGCAATCCAGTGTGATTGCATTTTCATAAGGCCAAAGATAGTAACACCAAAATAACTTCCTTATATGCTGTTTGGGATCATGTGATAAACCTTCAGTAGGTATTTACCATAATATATATAAAATTCAGATCCTCTGTTTAAAATATAAAATTTATATTAGTTTTGGGGTAGCAAACTTTGAAGTTTTTATTTCTAGGTTCCTCCCCACCCAAGAGGCATGAGGAGAAGCAACTGAGATAATGTCTCTGGCTCTTCTTAGAGTTTTGGGATCTCCAATAAGGGCTTCAATAAATCCCCTTTTCATCTAGCACCATTTTGGGCACAAACCAGGTTATATTGCATTTTTAAAAAGCCCACCTGATAGGATGGAAAAGACCTGGATTATCATCCTGGCTCTGCCACTTACTGGCTGTGCGATTTGGGGCAAGATACTTCCCCAAGTCTTTGTCACGGCCTTCAAGGCTGCCCTGACCTGGCCCCTGCTTATCTCTCTTAGCTTATCGGCTACGGCTCTGTGTGTTCCCTGCACTCCAGCCAGTTGCCTAAGCCTGTCCCTGCATCCGGTCTTTGTGCTCACTGTCTGCTCTCCCTGTCTGTTTCTCCCCCAAATCCACCATTCAGGTTTCAGTGCAAATGTCACTTTCCTTAAAAGGCCTTCCTCAACCACCCTGCCTAATGGGCTTAGTTCACTCCTTTCCTGCCTTTTACCATCACAATATACACAATTTCACATTGCTCTTCATTGCACCTATCACTGTCCGAAATTGTATTTTTTGGTTTATTTATTGTTTATTGCCACCACTGAGTGTAAACTCCATGAGGGGAGGGGCCTTGCTGCTTCTCTCCTGCATTGCCAACAGCCAGAACGCAGTGTCTGGTACACAGTAGGTGCTTAAGAAATGGTTGTTGAATCAATAGGTGCTTGGATTTCACCAAAACTTTTCACCCCCAGGATCTCAGCTCCTTCTCTCTAACACCATTCATATCATCGCCCTCCTAACAAATCATCTATCTCTTAGGTGCCAAACTAATAAAGGGCACAGAGAATGAAAACTTAGAATTAGTCATTGAATCTGGCAAAATTAAGTCAATAGGGAGAGATTAATAACTTAAAGAAATGCAGACATCTTTGAGAGGACTAGTAGTTTAAACCTATTTAAACCCATCTGCTTTAGATTGGATTTACTTTTGAACAGATCCTTCCAAATATGTGATCTAGGATACCCTTCTGGGAGAAGAGGGCGCTAGGGAAGGGAAAAGTGGAAAGTGGGTGCTTAGAAGACAAGTGAGAGGGCACCCAAAGCAGACTGAGTGCTATAGTTGGGTCTCAGTCTATCTGCTCACTGGAGAGAGCCTAGGACATCACCCAGGAACCTGTAGAAAACAATTGGCCCCAAACCCTGGGCCTCAGTGACTAAGAACTCCCAGGGGAGTGACATTCTTATTTCCCCAACTCCTTAGAGTGTCCAGACTATAGAAAGGGGAGGGGGAGTATATGTAAAGTAAGTAGTGTTGACATATAAACTGAAGTTGCCTGATAACCAAATGTGTAGTTGAATCATCTGATAGAATCAGGATCATTTCCATACTTGACTCCTTGGAAGAAAATTCTGTTCCTGGACACCAGCCTTCGTGGGCAGGGAGATGCAGCCACTGTGTCTGCAGGTCCAAGGCAGAGAGAGGACTTCTGGCATCAGAAAAATCTGGCCTCATCATCTGAATAACTTACTGGAATCAGTAGTCTATTTTATCTTAAAGGAAAATGGCAAGAAGTGGCAACAATTCCTTAGACTTTTCTTTCTACTTATTTCTGTTCCAGTTCATACTTGCTACTCAACCTGCCAGTTTTCACCTGTCAGTCCCGCAAGTTTCTTTAGACTGAGTTTGCATAGTTTAACAGTTTAGAATCATGAATTCAGAAATCCAGACTTTAGTAACAACACTGCCACTGAACAGGTTTCAGTTTGCCAGTAAAGCAGCCTTATGTAAGTTATTTTCTGTAGGTGAGGGGTGCTGCCTTGGGTTCCAGAATCTTTGTCAATTAGGATTTTGAGTTGCAGTAGAAGCTAACTGTAATCAGTTTAACCACGTTGGTACCAGCGTCGACTATAGTCGTCAGCCACAGATGAACGCGAGCGTCGACTTTAGCCTACAGCTGTGATATGAAGGCTCACAGCCAAGTGTCGACTTTAGTCGACAGCCAAAAGCTTTTGCTTTTATAGCTGTTATCTCTGCAGTTGCAGTGTGTATGTTCAGCTAATAAGTTACTACAAATCTGTGACCTTTTAACAAGTCCTTAGTAGGAGTTATTATAGTTATTTTCCTAAAGCTTCCTGTAAAGTAACACAAGCTTTCAGTGCTTTAAAGCTTTCCTCATCACACAAGAGCAAAACGGATTCGTCGTCAATGCACAGCACAAACTATCGTGAGGACTATAGTGGGCAAGGTTTTGTGGCCGGTGAGCGCCGTACCGAAGTGATTAAGCAGAAAATGACTTGGTGGCTCACAGAATCATGGGAAGGGTGGATAACTTGTCTTTAAAATCCAGGAACAGCTGTAGACAATTCTCCACAGAAAATATACGAATGTCCAATGAACACACGAAAAGATGCTCAACATCGTTAGCTGTCAGGGAAATGTAAATTAAAACCATCAGATGCCACTTCACACTTTCTAGGATGGCAATAATTAAAAAGACAATAATAAAAAGTGTTGGTGAGGATGTAGAAAAATAAGAATCCTCATACAGTGCTGATGGGAATGTAAAATGGTGCGACCACTTTAGAAAACAGTCTGGCAGTTCCTCGAACAGTTAAACATAGAGTTGCCATATGACCCAGCAATTCCGCTCCTAGGTAAATACCCAAGAGAAACGAACACATGTGTCCACATAAAAACTTACACATGAATGTTCACGGCAACATTATTCATAATATTAATAGCCAAAAAATGGAAACAACTCCAATGTTCGTAAAATAATGAATAGTTAAAGAAAATGTGGTATATTCATACAATGGAATATTATTTGGTCATAAAAAGGAATGAAGTACTGATGCATGCTACAACATAGATGAACCTTGAAGACATTATGCTAAGTGAAATAAGCCAGATACAAAGGACCACATATTGTATGATTTCATTTATATGAAATGTCTAGAACAGGCACCTCTATAGAGATAGAGAGTAGATTAGTGGTTGCCTAGAGCTGGGAGGGAGATGTGGAGGGCATTGGGAGGTGACACTTAAGGAGTGTGGAATTTCTTTTTGGGCTGAAGAAAGTGTTCTAAAATTGATTGTGTTGATGGTTGCACAACTCTGTGAAAAGCCATTGAATAGTATACTTTAAATGGGTGAATTGTATAATATATGAATTATACCACATAAAAGCTGCTTTTTTTTTTTTTTTAGTTGTCTGGTGAGGAAACTGTTACTGTGATATGGGGCACTAGATGTCACAGTATGTAATGTGCTTAGTAGTGCAGCAGCTGTAACCCAGGCAGAACAGGGAGCTCCACCGTCTATTTCTTTCGTCAATCTCTCCCACGTCAGTCTGGAACACGTGTGAAGATCATGGTTAGGAGAGTATCTGCATTGTCATTTCTGGCTCCCCAGAACCCCCAAAGTGGGGAATTCACCAAATGGGAAGAGAGATCAGTTGCTGGACTGTCACGAAGGATGTCAGATGTCTACTGGATCAGCACAGGGCACTGGGCTAGACTTTCTTTAGGTTTTGTCCCCTGATCCTCAGATCATTTAACACAGATGCAGTAGATTTTGCTTTTTCTATGGGTAGACAACACTTTATTTAAAAATAGAAGAAATTAATAGAATTAGTTAATATTAATGGAAAGAGTTAATATTTATTTTCCTAAGAAATTCAATTGCAAATACAACATAGAGCAGTGAACAGATACAACCATATGAGGTTGAAGTAGGTTTTCCATTAAATATCAGCTGAATCTATTTACTGTTTATTCTAGCACAGACTGTCCATTTACAATAAAGACAAACAAATTTTTAATTTTGGCCTTAACATAAGCTGTCCTACATACCTTGGTATCTTTGCTTTGGAGTTTCAAAGGTCTTTTGAAATCCCTTCACTGTTTGCTAGTATCAGAAAGTTAGTTCCTTCTAATCCATTTAGTCTGTATATCCAGGCCAGTCCTCCTTTGGAGAATGGTGCACCACCTCATGGGCTGGGCTACTAGAGGGTCTATAGATGACCCTGGCCAAGGGAAGCCTCAAGTTGTGTCAGTTTCTCTTCTCTGCTAACTTGGAAATGGCAACACAGATTCTATTCAGTTAGCTTTAGAAGAGAGGAGTTTGGGGAACAGATCTCAACTTCTTGGAGATCTATTCAACTTAATTTTGATCTTTCTATTTAGTAATAAAGTAATATTTAGTAATCCAGTTTTTATGTTTAAAAATTATTAAATAGTTCATTTTTCTATTGGTCAAAAAATATTCTAAAGGTACATCTATAAACTGTCCGAAATGTAAAGGAGAACGTTAGATAAAATTGCTGAGCCATCAGCAAATTATGGTGTCTGAGATGGTATTCAGGGGGAATAAAAAAGAGCAATTAATGCTAAATAAAAACTATCTACCAAGGCGGGAGTCTGGAGTATAGAAGGTGGGCAGGGAGATGACCCAATACATAGGGAAAGGATAGGACCCCACCAGCATCTGAATGCTGGATCACACTCAAGTGTGTTTCTAAAACCTTAAAATCTCCACCCAATATAGAGCACCTACAAAGAATGCCTCTGGATTGGAATTCTGTGAGTGTATCCTCTTGTCCAAGGGTCTAGAAGCTGTTTGAACTGATCCTATCACCCAGGAGAGGCTCTATCCTTCATCAAAGCTAGTCATGCCAACAACAACCAGAGGGGAGGTTATATCGCTTTTCCTACCTCTTTCTTTTCATTCTTTGGAATATAAAGATTAGACAAGGGAAAAGCTATAAAACACCTTTTTCAAAAGCCAGGAATGGGTTGGGCATGGTGGCTCATGCCTGTAATCCTAGCACTCTGGGAGGCTGAGGTGGGA
>VBSM01002608.1:23990101-24030404 GCA_008086735.1 Cheirogaleus medius
AATTTCTTTCTATTTTTTTTAGTAGAGATGGGGTCTTGCTCTTGCTCGGGCTGGTCTCGAACTCCTGAGCTCAGACTATCCGCCTGCCTCAGCCTCCCAGAGTGCTAGGATTACAGGCATGAGCCATTGCACCTGGCTCATTGCTGGGTTCTGACTGGCAGATTTCCTTTGGTCTGGTTGGTTCACACATCAGTTTGTGGTCGATACTCACAAGCCTGTAGATTATCTATCATATCTGTTCTCGCTCTCATATCTGTTCTTGCTTTCAAGTCATGTCCTCCAGGTTCTACCACTAACAGATGGTCTATTTATATTGGAATTTGACAAGTAGAATTACCCTCTTTTCCTTATCTAAGTTCTGAAACAATTGATAGATAAACCAAAGGAATGATAGAGATCAAAATATCAACTTTATTACTGATCAAACTGATATCAGAAAATGTGGCTTAGATAGAGGACGACAATGTGCTTTCTAGTACCGAATCTCAGATAAACAGATTTAAACACACAATCTTGGGCTCTGAAGAGCCACAGGCCTCTCCTTGTATACTTCACAGTGCAAGGAACAGAGTAACAGCGGGAAGAGTGATAACAAGAAGCTAGACCAGGAGTATTATTCTAATAGATGCCCTTCTTTTTTTTTTTAGAGACAGGGTCTCACTCTTGGTCAGGCTGGTTTCGAACTCCTGACCTTGAGCTATCCACCCGCCTCGGCCTCCCATAATAGATGCCCTTCTACACAAGAAGAAACATCTGGAATTAGAAATCAGTGTCACAAATAATTATTTTAAATAAATTGCAATCATGTATTTTAAAAGATCTTACAGATAAAATGCTTTATTAAAAAAACCTGAAAAGATATGAATCTTTATATCACAGGGTTTATCCCAACATTCCTGTGTAGAGGATGCAGGAAAATGTTCACATACAACACCTGAGTGTTCTCAAAGTAAGCTGGGAAAATGTTTATTGTGTCTAGTGTTGTTCTTGTACAGGTGAGGGCTTAGGCAAGCACCAGTTTGCTTTGCTGTGGAGCTACCTCCAGTAGCAATATCCAAATACATCCTAAGTTTCAGAAGAATAAAACAAGGCAAAGTTAATTTATATTTCTGTCATAAGTCTATAGCTCAGACCAAATTGATTAATTTGAATTGAACTCTTAAGACCTTATAAAAGTTTGCACCAAACAGTAACTTTGCCATAAATGACCATGTTTAACATAGTGCCTACCTAGTACATAATTTGAGCTCAATAAATACTTGTTGAATGAATGAGTCTTGACTTTGGGCTTCGATCTGAAGTCAGTTGAAAGTGGTTGAGGAAGTCTTATCCTTTCGCCTGAAACAGAAACCTCATGGGAGTAAACACGAATGAATGGAAACTATTAATAGAAATGTGCAAAAAGAGAATTACAAGTGCTTTTAAATACTTTTCACTATGACTATACCTAATTGGCTAGAGTAACCAAAACCCACTGTTTTCTCTGTAAAACAGACTGATGCCCTAGGCAAGCTGACTACTCTTGTATAATAAGTACTGTCTAATAAGTATTCTCCTTTGTGTTGTATTTTTACTAAGGGTCACTTGGGATTGTTCTCAAACCTTTCCATACTAGTTGTACTTGTTATTGTTATAACGTGATTTAATTAAATGTTGCTTAAGCTGCTGAAATACGAGTACAAAAATAAAAGAGTTGTTGTTGCCATGAAAACAAAGTTGAATGCTTTGGAAAGGTTTCATAAGAGGAGAGCCTCTAAAAGAAACACTAAAAGACACGATCCCTACTCACAGGAAGTGTACAGTCTTGTAGAGGAGTCGAATGTAAGATGGTAAATACCATAGGAGAATATTACATTAAGATTCCAGAGGTTCAGAGGGAGAAAATTACTTTTGGCTTGCAGCATCAGTGACAGCTACATGGAGAAGTTGATAAGTGAGCTGGTTTCTAAAGAAATAAGAGGCGAAATGTACAGAGATGATTCATTCCAAATGAAGAGAAAGATATAAGCAAAGGCATGAAGGGTAAAGCCCATGTTTGGCTGGATCATAGAATTCATGAAGGGGAAAATAACTAGGTTTCAAATAATAGAGGGCCCTAACTTCCAGGCTTTTGAATTATCTGGTCGTTGATATTTATTCTTTTCATCCACAATGAACTTGAATGTTCTTAGTATATCCACAAAATGAGCCCTTTCTGTTATGGCATAATAATGCTGTATAATAATTTTTTTCATTCATGATTTCATGAATTTTTTTCTTAACTCCCTAATGGCATATAAGCTCTTGTTAACCTAAGCTGTTTTATACTACTTTTGTTCAGCAATCTGTATGATTTTTTTTCTGCTAAAGGCATGGATATTAAATTAATTCTTGGTGAAATATTAATTGTAGAATTAGTAATTATATATATATATATATTTTTTTGAGACAGAGTCTCACTTTGTTGCCCGAGCTAGAGTTCCGTGGCGTCAGCCTAGCTCATAGCAACCTCAAATTCCTGGGCTCAAGTCATCCTTCTGCCTCAGCCTCCCAAGTAGCTGGGACTATAGGCATGTGCCATCATGCCCGGCTAAATTTTTCTATATATTTTTAGCTGTCCAAGTAATTTCTTTCTATTTTTAGTAGAGATGGGGTCTCACTCTTGCTCAGGCTGGTCTTAAACTCCTGAGTTCAAACGATCCACCTGCCTTAGCTTCCCAGAGTGCTAGGATTACAGGCGTGAGCCACCACGCCTGGCCTTAGTAATCATATTTTTAAGAAGTCAATTTTTTTAAGACTCATAAAATGCTAACAGTTTGTATTATAAGATCACAAGTTGGCTGGGTGTTTTATGTTTTAAAACAATATTTCGAAGTTTGTAATATAAGCAGGATCACATGTGACTTTCCAATTGTTATAACAATTGATATTTAATGCATTTTTAAAAAGATTTAGTTGGAAAAATATCCCACCCATTACCTTCTTTTGTTTGATATACTTCAGTATACTTGTGTATATCAGTATACTGTGTACTGTGATTGCTTAAGACAGAATAAGGCCTCATGCAAATCCAAGGTATTATTCATAATTATATTGCTATCAAGAACTTTAATGGTACTTTAACTGTGATCATAGGAAAGAACTACCAGTTCCTAGAATACAAATCTTGAGTTTTGCAGAAACAAAGTATAATATAGTCATGTGTCGCATAATGATGTTTCACGTTTTGGTCAATGACAGACCCCATATATGACAGTGATCCCATAAGATTATAGTACCATATTTTTACTGTACTTTTTCTATGTTTGGATATGTTTAGATATACAAATACTTACCATTGTTACAATTGCCTACAGTATTCAGTGCAGTAACATGCTGTACAGGTGTGTCGCCTAGGAGCAATAGGCTATTCCACGTAGCCTAGATGTGCAGCAGGCTATACCATCAAGGTTTGTGTAAGTGCACTCTGTGATGTTTGCACAAGGATGAAATCGCCTAAGGATGCATTTCTCGGAATGTATGTTGTTAAGTGGCTTGTGACTGGAGTTACAAATCGTAATCTTCAGATAATAGTTTGAGGACCCATTTCACATCTTCAGAGTGTAGCGTTTATTTTTTAAAGGAAAGAATGAGAGTATCAATTCAAAACAAAGATACTCACGATGAAACATGGGAAATTATTATTTTGGTAGTTCCACTTTGATGGCTAGCCATTTTCCTCTTTAGAAATTTCAGTTTGTACATATGTATTCCCTCTCTCATCTTTCCTCACTTATAAGATGAGAAATACTTTCTCTGAAAGCAGAATCTGAGAAAGAAAAAAAGCAACAAAAACAAAAAAGAGATATAAAGCCACAAGGCTCTTTCCACTCATGATTCAAAATAACTTAATTTTTAATAAGATGCTGGTCTCTGTTTGAGCAAAGATAAAATGAAGAGAGAGAGAGAGAGAGAGAGAGACAGACAGACACTGGAAGGGTGATCATCGCCTGAACAAGGAACACAGGGAATTTTGACATTGTCATCAAATTCCAGGACCTGATCCTTCAATTTGCAATGTCAGAAATTACGTTTTTTCAGCACATTTAATGCAACCTATCTCTTGAGAACTGATTTATACTAATACAATTCACAAAAAATAAATTTAGGAAATAAAATGAGAGCCTCCTAAATCATTAAATTTATTGCACTATACTCCTATAGATAAATCTACATGGGAAGCCAAGTAATAACCAGGTTGCTTTGTGAGAATAGAGTCTGAGGGGAGTGGGTGAGATGATCTCCATAGCCAATATCATTTAACTATAAAATGCTAATCTATGCATAGATGAGAACACTTGCATTCCTCAGTAAGAAGCAGTCATGGCAGCATTTCTGAACTCTATGGGGACCATTCCCTTCTTTTAATACATTGTTTCTTAAGACTGAGTATAATATGGATATGGCTTTACACATGCTAATACTGTATAGTCATTCTCTGGCTCCTATTGGCTCTGTCATTCGACTTCGGGTCTCTCAGTGAGCCAGACTGTTTATTCATACATACATTTTGCATATCCTGTGAACTTTTCCTGGAATGACCTCCCCATCCTCACACCATCTTCTCTCCTCATCCGTTTGGCAGACTCCTCTATTTCTTCTTCTACAAACCACTCAAGGATCTTTCCTCTGTGAAGTCATCTGTTCTTTATTCTGTTCTCATTGTATCTTGCCTATCTTCTGTAATAGGAACTTTTCACACTGTATTAAAATGTTTAGTTCTGTCTCCCTATTAGATTTTGAATTTCTTAGAATGTTCTGTCTTATTGTTTAGATACTAGGAATACAAAATGTAATAAAAGTTTTACTTTCACTTAGTAAAATTTTATTAAATGAAGAAATAAATGAGTGATTGAATAAGCAAATGATTGATTGAGTGAATCCACCGCAGTAGGGCTCTACCTTCTTATGACTGCCGTTTCAGCACTCTGCTCAGCACTCATGAACTCATTCTAGCTGGTAATGAAAAGTTCTCTGGTTGGGCACATTGAATTTACAGTCAATAATTAACTCTAAATTGAATTTATAATTGAATTTTATAATGCTACTACAATCATGGGCATTCAAAATGCTGACTTCCCAGATGCATGTCATAACCTCAATTTTTAATTTCATCCTATTTCTGTTAAGTGACATGGAAGAGAGAAGAAGTACTATGAGTTGAAAATTCTGTGAAATAACTTTAATTAGGTATGTAAAAGAGCTTGAAAAAACAGTTTAAAGTAAGATTCAGTTCAGGACCTAGCTAGAGCATTAATTCCTAATTCAGTAGTTCAATACCAAAGCAAGTAAGTGAGAGCAGAGTTGCCGGGGAAATGGACAAACTACTTTTTCTCACTGCTTCCCAACCCTTTCCACTCATGGCATGTGTAAAAAATAATATTTATAGTGGGGTGAATGGATGAAGTTGCTTGCTATTGCAAGCTAGTGGCCCAGGGGCTCTGGCTGCCACAGGCTCCACCTGGCTGTGCTGAGAGGTAAGGACATCAGGATCTCAGGACATCCATAACCCCTCTGCAGTAGATTTCTGGGGAGACTCTGAAGTTTAACCCAGCGGGGCAGTAGGTACCCTCATGGACTTATGGTCCTGGGTCTCAGAAAACCTAACAAGCCAGGAAGGCCCATAAGCAAGAACGATATGTGCTATTTAAGTTTCAGAGCTAGGATTGTTTAGGCCAGTGATTTCAACTCTGGATACATGTTGGAGTCACCTGTAAGCTTTGAAAACATGAAAATGTAGCAATGCCCAGAGTCTACCCTGGTACAATTTAATCAGAATCTTTGTGGAGAAGGGTATGGGGTGGTATTCGTATTTTTAAAAAGTTCCCCACAGGTGCTTTTAAGTGTTCCAGAGTTGAGAACCACTGATACAAGCAGAGACTGATGATTAAAAAAAAAAAAAAAAGAAAAAAAAGAATCAGTAAGGGACCTAAATTCTGTGTATTTTTTTAAAAAGTGCCTTAAGTTAATACTTAAGCTTAGTGGTTTTAATGTAGAGAGTTTTTGTTTTTATTGTTGTAGAAAGGTATAAATCAATAGTTTGGATTTATCTCAACTGGTAACCATATTCTTGGAGGAAATAGCCCTTGGAGTTTGAATTTTGAACTTCATGTTTATGAAGTGTTGGCAAACACGACTGCTGAATGGATCAGGAATGGTAATAGGGAGGTTTTTAAACTAAGCCTTGAGGAGTAAGTAGAATTGAAATGTGTAGAAGAGGTGGAGTGTGGTGGAGGCTGAGCGTTCTAAATGGAGGAACAGCATCAGCACAGGTGAGGAGGAGGTAGAAGAACATTCCAGAGAAGAAGAGTGCTGCAGAGTGTGAGACGGGCCCAATAGCAACTGAAGGGGCCGCCAAAGCCAGCCATGGCAGAGAGGCTATGAGAGCAGTTCCAGGAGACAGGCTTTCCAACACCTGCAGCAATTGAAAATGACCATGACCAGCCTCCTTTGATCTCTAGTCATAAAAGGCCTGATTACAAATAACATTTGTTGGGCACTAACTACATGCCGGGCACTTTTCCTAGGCATTTCAGATGAATTAATTTAATCCTCACAGCAACCCCATGGGATAGTTTCTATTATTATTCCTGTTTTATAGATGAGGAAAGTGAAGCGCAGTAGGCTGACATCCTCTGTGATCTCTCTACGTTCAGTGGCCTTTTCCCCTCTCTATCGTGACTCAGAGTTCCCATGATACATGTACCGGACAATGAATTATATAGTTAAAACAGAAATTTACCTTGTAGGGGTAGGGTGGAGGTAGATACTTGGAAATTATGTCAGATAGGATCGGAGAGCTAAGGATTTTGACCTTTTTTTTTTCCTCCTGTAGGTATAAGGAATTTACTGAGATGTTAAAGCAGGGAGTGGCATGCTGAAATGTTTAGTAAAGCTAGCCTGGAAAGATGAGCAGGATGGGCTGAGGGTGGGGAAGGGCAAGAGGTGACTGTGGTACCAGCTGGCCAGGTAGGAGGCTAATGGCAGTGATCCAGGAGGGACGTGATGGCAAGCTAGGTGAGGTGGTGACAGTGGGAACAGAGAGCACTCTGGTGACGAGAGTGAGCATGAGTGACCGCTGAGCCCGAGGGGAGCAGGCAGGCAATCCTGATGAGGGAAAGCGATGAATTTAACTTTAGCTTTTTTGAGTTTGTGGGATATTGAGTCATTCCAAAGGGATGTGTCACTGAATTTGGTGTCCTGACTTCAATTTTTAAACTTTATTTGATATATATCCCTCTTTTTGATGTAGATGCAAATATTGATGTCTATATTTTAATTTCACATTAATCTTTTACCTGGTAAAAACATATTTCCTTATTATTCTAATAATTAATTAATAATATTAGGTTATTATTATAATATGATATATAATTATTAATATTATTATTTACTGTAGGTTATCAGACCAGGATGAAGAGGACAAGACCAAGCAGGAGTGTATCATATCTGACCCCTCCTTTTCCATGGTGACATTTCAACGGGAAGACAGTGGAATAACCTGGGAGACCAATTCAAATCGATCTTCTACTCCTTGGGCCTCGGAAGAAAGTCAGACTTCTGGTGTGTGTAGTCTGGAAGGGTCGACTGTGAATTCTCCTCCAGGAAATGTTTCCTTTGTTGTGGATGAAGTTAAAAAGGCTCGGAAAAGAACTCACAAAGCAAAGCGTGGCTCACCATCATTGCGTCGGAAAGCCAACAAAAAGAGAAATTCTTTTGAATCCCAAGATGTTCCAGCAAACAAAAAAGACAATCCTTTAATTTCAGAAAGCATTGAGAAAGAGAAGTCATACACTGGCATTTATGATAAAACAAGAAAAAAGACCGCTTCAAATACACCTCCTATTACTGGGGCAATATACAAAGAACACAAGCCGTTAGTGTTAAGGCCAGTCTACATAGGAACAGTACAATATAAAATTAAGATGTTTAATTCAGTCAAAGAAGAATTAATCCCTCTACAATTTTATGGAACATTGCCAAAGGGTTACGTAATTAAAGAAATACATTATAGAAAAGGGAAAGATGCATCTATTAGCTTAGAGCCAGATTTGAGCAATTATGATTCTAACACAGTTTCCAAAACAGGCAAATCAGTAGCCCAAAGCATAGAAGATGAAAAAGTAAAAGAGCTTGCCCCACCCTGGAGAAGTACACTGTTTAAAGGATCAAAGTCCTTGACCTCATTATTCAGTCATGAAGATCAAAAGAAAACTGACGTGGATTCCTCCTTAAATGCCATGTCTGCAACAGAGCACACAGTTTCCTCTTATCCAAGTAATGACGCCGAAGAACAAGAAACACAGCTCAGGCCTCCACGGTCAGTGCCACAGCAGCCAGACAATGAAGCAAAAACCCATGAAACGGAGCCTTCACCTCTGTCACCTGATACATCTGCAACTGTGTTCCCGGAAACAGCAAAGGAAGAATTTGAACTTGCTTCACACGCAGCCGTAACTCCAGAGAATGACTCTTCAGTCTCACCGTCTTTAGTTGATGAGATAAAGAAGGAAGATGTATATTCTGCTGACCGTTCCATTTCACTGGAGGCAGAGAAGGATTTTCTGGAGAAAGGTTCACCAGGTCTGGCAGCATCTATTCAGGAAGCTTTTGGCCCAGACAATGAACAGCTAGACCTGACTTCACTAGAACCAGTCTCTGAACAACTGACCCCTCCTCATCCTAATGTCAAAGGAGAGAAAGAAGAAAATGTTCTTGAGCCATCCATGTCTCTTTCTGAATCTCTAGTGTTAGAAGAACCAGAGAAAGAAAAAGTAGAAACTTCCCTACCGGTAACTGCTACTCCCGAACCTGAAGATTCTAATTTAACAGAAGAAGAGATCATAGAACTTGAATACCCAGAAAGTCCATTAGTTTCTGAGAAGCCCTTCCTATCACGTTTGTCTCCTGAAGTGGAGCACAAAGAAGAGGAACCTGTTCTGCCACTACCGACAACATCAACCCCTGAACGTGGCACTTTGTCTGAGGAAGAAAGAGAGGAAAATGAATCTGTTTCTACTGATTCTGCCTTTGTATCAGAGTATTCAGTACCACAGGATTTGAGCCATGAACTAGAGGAACGAGAAGTTGAGCCAGTTTCTCCATCCAGCATAAAAACTATAGCTGAACATGTAGTTTTGTCAGAAGAGGAGAATGAGGAATTTAAGCCCGGTTCCCTAGCTGTGGCCTCTGCATCTGAGCACTCTCTCTCGCCATCCGCAACTGAGAAGCCTTTGGAATGCCAGTCTCCGCTGTTTTCCACAGTTACTCCAGAGCACGTGGTCCTGTCAGGTGATGAGTCCTCGGAAAGTGGGCGTTACACGCCAGAGTCCACATCTGCTTCCGAATATTCAGTCCCATCGCATGCAGCAAAAGAGTCGCTGAAGGAAACAATTGAGCATAAGACCCCACTAAAATCAAAAGGTGTTTCTGAGCCCATGATTCTGTCAGAAGAAGAGACAGAAGACACTGGATCATATTCCCCAGCTGTGGCCTCTGAATCTGAACGCTCTGTCTCACCATCCGCAACTGAGAAGCCTTTGGAATGCCAGTCTCCACTGTTTTCCACAGTTACACCAGAACATGTGGTCCTGTCAGGTGATGAGTCCTCGGAAAGTGGGCGTTACTCGGCAGAGTCCACATCGGCTTCCGAATATTCAGTCCCATCACATGCAGCAAAAGAGTCGCTGAAGGAAACAATTGAGCATAAGACCCCACTAAAATCAAAAGGTGTTTCTGAGCACATGATTCTGTCAGAAGAAGAGACAGAAGACTCTGGATCACATTCCCCAGCTGTTGCTTCTGAATCTGAACGCTCTGTCTCAACACTCACAACTGAGAAGCCTTTGGAATGCCAGTCTCCACTGTTTTCAACAGTTACACCAGAACACGTGGTCCTGTCAGGAGATGAGGCCTCGGAAAGTGGGCGTTACTCGGCAGAGTCCACATCAGCTTCTGAATATTCAGTCCCATCACATGCAGCAAAAGAGTCGCTGAAGGAAACAATTGACCATAAGACCCCACTAAAATCAAAAGGTGTTTCTGAGCACATGGTATTGTCAGAAGAAGAGAAGAAAGACATTGGGCCATCTTCCCCAGCTGTGGCCTCTACATCTGAACACACTTTTCTGCCACACACAACTGAGATAACTTCTGCATGCCAGGCCCCACCACTTTCCACCACCCCATCTGAACATGTGCTGTCAGAAGAAGAGACAGTGGAAATGGAACGGTACACACCCTCTTCCACGTCTGCTTCTGAATTTTCAGTACCACCATTTGCAACACCAGAGCCACAGGAAGAAGAAATTGCCCACAGTTTCCCTCTAAATCTAAAAGGTGCCTCATCACCCATGAATTTATCAGAAGAAGATCAAGAAGACATTGGACCTTTCTCTCCAGATTCTGCATTTGTGTCAGAATTCTCATTTCCATCCTATGCAACTCAGGAAGCAGAGAAAAGAGAATTTGAGTGTGATTCTCCAATATGTTTAACATCACCATCTGAACACACTATCTTGTCAGATGAAGATACTGAAGAAACTGGACTGTTTTCTCCAGACTCAGCATCACAAGTTTCAATCCCACCATTTAGAGTCCCAGAAACAGAGAAAAATGAAACTGAGCCAGATTCATTATTAGCTGAAGTGTCTGCTTCAGAATATTCCTGCTTTTCAGAAACAGACGAGGAACAAATTGGATCAACAGCTGCTACACCTGTACCTGAGCATTTCAGTTCATCACAGAAGCAAAACACTGAACCTTTCCCTATGATGTCTGCACTAGAAGACTTGAGTCTGCCACCTTCAGGAAATAAACCAGAGAAAGCAGAAAATGAGCCAGATGTTCAAACAACCTCAACATCTGTATCTGAATATCTCATTTTGACACACAAGCAGAAAACTCAAGCATCTTTGGAGCCTGAGTCTGAAGACTTGATTCCACCATATTTAAACAGTGAATCAGAGAAGGGAAAAACTAAGACTAGTTCATTGGTAGCTGCAACACCTGCTTCTTTACTTGCACAGTCATCCATGGCAAAGGAAGAAACCAAACCTGTTTTGCCTGCATCTCAGTATTCAGCTTCACCTGATTCAGTCCATGCAATTAAGAAAGAACAGGAACCTAAATCATCGCTTACTCTAAAAGCTGCAGATGAACAGATGGCTTTGTCAAAAGTCAGGAAGGAAGAAATTGTGCCCGATTCTCAAGAAGCTACAGCACATGCATCACAGGATCAAAAAATGAAGCCTCAGCCTCCAAATGTTCCAGGGTCTGGGATGGAATATTCAGTTTTGCCTGAATTGGTAGATGAGCCAAAGAAGGATGTCAAACCCAATTTAGCTCCAAATGTGACTTCTAAACAAGAACAGAGAATCTTGTCAAAGAATGAACCCGAAGTAATAAAACCATATTCACCTCTAAAAGACACATCTTTATCTGCACCTGAGGTTTTATCAATAGTGAAAACGGAAGTGAAACATGATTCTAAAATAATGACTACACCTAGAGTGCTTCATTCAGCTTCATCAGGAGTGGCAGAGGAAGTCGAACATGGTCCACCTGCACCAGCATTTTCAGCTTTGTCAGAAAAAGCAAACAGAGAAACTGAACCCAGTTCCTCAACAACCACAACATCTGTAACTAAGCTGGATTCAAACTTAACCCAATTGGTGAAAGAAGAAATCCCAACAGATTCATCTCTTGCCACCCCTGTAGATCGTCCAGTCTTAACAAAAGTAGGAGAGGGTAAATTAGGAAGTGGTTTGCCACCACTGGTAACATCTACAGATGAGCATTCAGTTCTTAAAGAAGAAGAAAAGGTAGAAATTAAAGATACTTCTCCCATTGAAACTTCTTCGTCCAAACTTTTAGCTTGGTCAGAAGCAGAAAAGGAGGTTAAACTTGATTCACCTCTAAGTGTTTCCTCTATATCAGAGCATTCTATTTTGTCAAAGGTAGAAACCGAAGAAGTTAAGCCTGCGTTGCCAATAACCAAAGCATCATCTTCTCAGCATTCAGATGTATCTGAGGAAGCAAACGTAGAAGACAAACAAGGTCTTTCATTTTCTACAGTCCCTGACTCTGAATACTGGGTTTTATCACAGAAAAAGAATTTAGTGTCTGCCTCAGAGGTATCAGGGTCTGAACATGTGCTTTCACTCAACCTAAGTAGTGAGATAAAGAAAAAAGAAACTAAACTTCCTTTATCACAAAATGTGTCTCCTGCACCCAAACATATACTTTCAAAAAGAAAAGATGAGGATATAACAAGTTATTCTGATTTTGAAAATTTAGTGTCAGGAAATTTAGCCCCGACATTACTGACCCTCAGTGATGATAAGAACAAACAGGCAATGGAGGCATCTCCTACAGCTCAGGGAGATTTCCTGTCAGAAAAACAAGATCTTGCTCTGGCAAGGCTCTCTTTGGAGCCTGAGAAGAAAGACGAGCTACACCAACCATCAGAATTACCAAAGGCTGAATCAGAATTCACTAATGGTTTAGGTAGACAAAGTGGATCCATAGGTACCAAACAAGTAAAATCTCCCGTAATTGAAACAGGGGATTCTGTATTAGAAAAGGACCTACCTGAGCTTAGGAGTAGAGAAGGAAAAGAAGAAGACAGGGAAATTCATGTACCTACTACAGGGCCTGCAATTTCAGAGATTTCATCCTGCCTTGGGGAGAAACCTCAGAATGAAGAAATTAAACCTTTCTCTCCTAAGGTAGTTAGCCTAGGGTCAAAAGAAGCACCTACCTCTCTAGTTGAAGGAGACAACCCAGAAGAACTTCAGCCATATAATTTTTCTTTAAAAGGAGTATCAGAAGAGTTGAACCATTCAACTGACTTTAAAAAAGGGGAAAGTCAAGAAATAGGCCCATTACCACCAACAAGAAAGTTGAAGACACAAGCAATGCAAGATACTGTAACTAAACTAAATGAAGAAACAGGCCACCCAAATTCAGCCAGTGTATTCCAAAGTATAACAGAACCATCAAAGATCACTTCTTCTGACCTCCTTGAGGAACAGAAGGCTGAAAAAGCACTTCATTCAGATCAAGCTGTTAAATTACCTGACATAAACACCTCTTTTGCAGATAAACCAGATCTGGGTATTAAACAAGTTGTGTTTATGAAAGAGAATGTGCCTTTGGAGCAATCAAAATCATTTATGACAACCAAGACTGCAGATGTTACAGAAACAAAAATGAAAGAATCTTTTACTTCTCCAAAGGATGAAAACTGGATATTGGAAAAGTCAGAAAATTTGGCAAGTCAACATGAAGAAAGAATACTAGGAACTATGGAGTCAGATTCCTCTTGCGGCAATGATCTGATGACAGGGCAGCTTAAGGCTGCTATGTTGGATAAGGATCATGCCTGTGAAATCAGAAAGCAGCTTCTGCCACATTCTGCTGAAGAACCTCATTTGCCATTACAAGAACCAGGATCTACTCTTGATACTTCCACTGGTAATATAGAGCCCTTATTAAGTAAAGTCTATTCTTTTGAAGAAGTAAAGCTGGCCCAAGAACCAACATCTTTAGTTCTAGCTGGAAAGGTAGAGAAAAACATAGCAGAGGAGAAGCAGATCCATTCTTTCATGGGGAGTGAAAGTGTGATATTGGAGAAATCAAACACAGAGGTTTCCAGGCCTTACAAAGAAGAGAGCCAGGAAGAAATCAAACTACCTCCTGAAAGAATCCTCCAGAAACCAGTGTCTGGCCCATCAGTGGAGCAGGTGAAGTCAGAAACTATCCCCTCTCCTGTTAAAACAGCCCATTTCCTGGCAGAAATTGTAGAACCTTCACTGGGCAATGAAGAAGCAGCACACTGGAGCAAACCTCCTTTACCTGGAGAGAAGCCATTAGAAGAATCAAAAATGGTTCCGTCAAAGGTTGTAGATGATGCCAGTGAGGGAGAGAAACCAGCACCTGAGGTGAAAATGCCCACACAAAAGGAACCCCTCTCCTCAATTCTAGCAGGTCAAGAAGCTCATCCCCCAGAGTCACCTGAGGAGACACAAAAGCTGCCTGAGCAGCCCAAGGTGGTTAAGCCAGCCCTTCCTGAGGAAAAGGGAAAGAAAGGAATTTCATCTTTCAGATCATGGATGTCCAGTTTGTTTTTTGGATCAAGCACACCAGATAACAAAACACCTGAAAGAGAAGATTTAGAAACTCAGCCGAGTTCACCTGTAGAAAAAGTGGTGACTGTGATAGAGCCTAAAGGTACAATTCCCACTGATTTTAATGTGACTGAGAAACCAGCCGATCTTTCATTACCAGGGGTAAAACTTAAAACTGCTGACGAATCCAGAGGTACTTTAGTTAAATCTGGTGAAGGTCAAGACTTTAAAGCACAGCCCACATTGTTATCAAATGCAGAAGTTTTACAACAGCCAAAATCTGATTCTGAGATGTCTAGTGAAGATTATGGGAAGAAAGAAATCCCAGACTATTCACAGAAAATGAACATAAAATCAATAGTTACTTCTGCTGATGGTGAGGAACGTCTTGGAACTCAACCTTTTTCACCCGCTGGTGAGAACTTGGTTGTGGAAGAAGCCAAAAATGTTGCTCCTCTTAATGCTACAGAAAGTAAAAAAGTCCAGAAGCCAGAAATCGCTCCTCCATCTACATGGAATATTTCTATTCTTCAGACAGAGCCAAGAAGTGATCAAAAAGAAAAATCACTCCTTTCATTTGATGTAGTGGATAAGGTGCCACAGCAGCCCGAATCAGCTTCATCTGTCTTCACAAGTAAAAATATCACGAAGGAATCAGAGAAACCAGAGTCAATAATTTTGCCAGTAAAAGAATCAAAAGGCAGTTTAATTGATCTTGGTGAAGACAGACTAAAGAAAGAAATGCCAAAACCTATTTCCTCGAAAATTTCTGAAGAAGAAATAAAAGTAAGGTCTGTTAGCCCAAGTGAGGAGAAAGATAACTTGGAAACCAGATCGAAGATCTTGGCAGAAAAGAAGATGCTGGAAGAAAAACAAGACACTGTGTCCCCATTAGAGTGTAGAGATAATAATGAAGTAGGGAAGACACAAATTACACATGAATCTAGACCGACTGAATTGGAAGAATCAAAAGCTGCTGCTATGCTGCAGCAAGTCTGTCAAAATGAAGACCACAGAGAAAGATCCAAAATCATTGTCAATTCTGAAGAGGAGAAAGGAGAAGAAAAACAAAAGCAGGCACATGTGTTTTCAGAAGAAGAGAAGAAGCAGGAACATCAGCCTTATTCTGTGAATGTATCCAGGTCTACACCTAAAGAATTAGATGTTTCTTTAGATCATTCTTTGGGTGAAACTCAACCATTTTCATTAGTTAAAGCTACGTCAGTTACTGAAAAATCAGAAACCAATCTCCCAAAGGCTCACCTAGAGATCAGAGAAACAAAGACAGTAGCAACCCAACCATATCCATTAGAAGAAAATAAAGTTTTGGTGGAAAAAACCAAGACTTTCCTTCCAGCTGATCTTTCTTGTCGTGATGAAATAGATAACAGCTCTTTATCTCAGGAAGGAAACCTGACATTAGAAAAGTCACACAGGGATATGCTAGGTCCCAGTGAAGAAAGGGAACAGCTCAAAGTGTCAGAGCTATCCAAAGGTGGTTTAATAGATATCACAAAAGAAAGCGTGAAGCAAGAATCCCCATCTAGAGAATCAGAAAGAAGCTTAGATCGTCCTTTTGATGAAACAAAGAACTTAGAAACACCACCATACTTGCTGCCATCTGTAAAACCGCAAACTATTGCTTCAGGAGCTTCTCCAGAAATTAATACAGCCAAGAAACAAGAAATGCCATGGTCAGAACTGACTCCAGATAGGCATACAGTCCATACTATTCAAACATCTAAAGATCACACATCTGATATGCCTAAACAATCTGTTCTTGTTTCAAAGCATCACTTGGAGGCTGGGAAAGATACCCATGTAAATGAACCACTCTCTTCAGCAAGAAGCAACTATGCTGAATTTATAACTAATGCATCAGCAATCCATGCTGATAAAATGGTTTCTACTAAAGAAATGTCCAAGGAGCCTGAAGACACACATACAAATGATGAAGAATTTACAGTCACTAGTAAGCCAGCTGGACTTTCAGAAGATCAGAAGAGTGCCTTTAGTATAATTTCTGAAGGCTGTGAGATATTAAATATTCATGCTCCTGCCTTTATTTATTCAGCTGATCAGGAAGAAAGTGAACAAATGCAAGATAAGTTAGAATATTTGGAAGAGAAAGCCTCATTTAAAACTTTATCACTCCACGATGATAGAGAGGCAGTTGCTTGCCATAAAATATTAAAGAGCAAGTTAGAAGATTCTGACGAAAAAGTTGTGTCATTGAAAGAAAATAAAGAAGAAGAAACTCGTGAGATAAAAGAAGAGATAGCCACAGATTCCAAAACTGGTGATTTAGCTTTTATTCAGCCCACAATTCCCAGTGAAGAGGATTATTTTGAAAAATATACTTTGATTGATTATAACATCTCCCCAGACCCAGAAAAACAGAAAGCTCCACAGAAATTAAATGTCGAAGAGAAATTCTCAAAGGAAATTACAAAAGAAACTTTCCCAGAAAGTTTGGAGGAACATGCCCTAGAACATGAATATGATTTGGTGAAATTAGATGAAAGTTTTTATGGACCAGAAAAGGACCACAGTGAAGAATCTTATCCAGAGACTCAAAAGTCTTTGGTTATCCAAAAATCAGCTGACAGAAATGCTTCAGAGGGCATAAATAGAGGTGTGGACTCAAAGTCACCTGGGATGCCTTTATTTGAGGCAGAGGAAGGAGTTTTATCACGAACCCAAATATTTCCTACTACCGCTAAAGCCATTAATCCAGAACTTCTGGAGGAGCCACCTGCACTTGCATTTCTATATAAGGATCTGTATGAAGAAGCACTTGGAGAGAAAAAGAAGGAAGGGGAGACAGCTTCTGAAGGTGACAGTGTGAATTCTGAGGCATCATTTCCAAGCAGACATTCTGACACTGATGATGGAACAGGAATATATTTTGAGAAGTACATACTCAAAGATGACATTCTCCATGACACATCTGTAACTCAAAAGGACCAAGGCCAAGGTCTGGAAGAAAGAGTTGGTAAGGATGATTCATACCAACCAATAGCTTCAGAAGGGGAAATTTGGGGGAAGTTTGAAACTACTTTGTGGGAGAAGAGTCTGGAAGATGAACAGAAAGAAGGGTACAGGGAAGGAGAATCAGTAGGCCATGTGGAGACCCTTGGTAATGTGGCGATGCAGAGGAAAGTTCCCATCACTGAGGAAGTCAGAGTGGTTACCCAGAAGGTAAGTTATGCCGTTCCATTTGAAGACACCCATCATGTTCTGGAGCCTATAGATGAAGCAAGCAGTCAGGGTAACCAAGCAGGAAATGCAAGTCCAGAGGTCAATCTGAATGTCCCAGTACAAGTGTCCTTCCCAGAGGAAGAATTTGCATCTGGTGCAACTTATGTTCAAGAAACACTGCAAGAAGAACCTAAAATCCTGGTCCCACTTGAGCCAAGTGAAGAGAGGCTCCGCAATAGCCCAGTTCAGGATGAGTATGAATTTGCTGAATCCCCAAATTATGAAGTGGTTACTCAAGACATTTTACCAGAAGAACTATATTCAGAATCCACACCTGAAGATGTGTCATCTCAAAGAAAGGAACCCTTTGAACATATCAGTGAAAATGAATTTGTGAGTGAGGCAGAACAAAGTCCATCTGCTGAACAGAGAGAGTTGGGCAGAGAGAGGAAAGAACGTGACCGCTTACCATCAGAGTTAGAAACTGAAAAGGCACAAACAGAACTGAAAAAGTCCCAGATCGACACATATTGCTACACCTGCAAAAGCCCAATTTCTGCTACTGACAAGGCGTTTGGCGCCCACAAAGACCATGAGGTTTCAACACTTGACACAGCTATAAGTGCTGTAAAGGTAAATAGATTTAAAAACATACAAATAATTAATAATGCATATACATTTAATTTGCTTTCATGTTTTCTGAATTTTAAAAATGACCAATACTTGATACATTCATCTTTAAGCAGAACAGTTAGTCTAAAAGAAAACTAAGAATTCTTCTCCAAGAATTTAGTTAAGATCGATTTGACAAACTCATTGAGTACAGCTGGCTCTCAGTATCTGCAAGTTCTGCATTCTTGGAACCAACCAACTTCAGATAGAAATTATTTGTGGAAAAAATACCCATAAAAATTACAATCCATCAATAAAAATAATACAAATAAAAATACAATATAGCACTATTTATATTATATTAGGTATCATAAGTAATCTAGAGATGATTTAAAGTATAGAGGAGGATGTGCGTAGGTTATATGCAAATACTACATCATTTTATGTCAGGGTCTTGAGCATCCATGGATTTTGGTATCTGCCGGGAGTCCTGGAACCAGTCTCCTGCAGATACTGAGGATGACTCCACAGATTATGTGCCAGGCATTTTTCTAGGTTCTGGGGATACCAAGATAAATAACACAGGGTCACTGCCTTTGAGGAGCTTGTCATCTTATGGCACTTTGGGTAGTGTGGACATTTTAATGATGTTGATTCTACCAATCCATGAGCAGGGGATGCTTTTCAATTTGTTTGTGTCATCTGTGATTTCTTTCATCAGTGTTCTTCAGTAAATTTTTTATTCATTTCCTGAATTATTTTTCTGGTTTCTTTCAGTTGGTTTTCCGTTTTCTCTTGGAGCTCATTGAACTTCTTTACAATCCACATTTAGAATTCTTTATCTGTCATTTTAGTATTTTCATTTTGGTTGGGATCCATTGCTAGAGAGACGGTGTGCTCCTTTGGGGCAGGGGGTCCTTTCACTCTGATTTTTCATACTCATGGAGTTCTTGCACTGATTCCTTTCATCTAGAGCAGCTGTTTCTTCTTGTTTTTGGATTTTCTTTTGTTTAGGTGGGTCTTTTTTGCCCCCTGACTCTTAAGGGTATATCTGTAGCATATGTTGGGTAAGGACCTTTGGCTTTGCTTGTGGGTACTTTGATGGGGGTCGAGGTTCTGGATGGAAACCTTGGTTGTAGATATCCTTAATGTGGTGGTTTTCTCAAGTGCTAGTTATGTGTAGGTTGTAGCGATGGTGTACTATATGCATGGGCAGATTCCCTGTCTCTTGTTGACAAGGGGAGGTGAAGGTCTTTGAAATCCTTTCTCTTTCCCCAGCCTTGTGGTATTCTTAAAAGAATAAATTATATTGGGATACCCAGTTTGTTTATTTATTTTTTTAAGGCAAGCACAACAATGAGGTTGTCTGCAGTCTGCCAGAGGTGTGAGGGGAAGAAAAACAAACACCCCCGTCTTCCCTTTCCATGGGGCTCCAAATTCCTAGGGGGTTGATATCTGTCAAAATCTTGCTCCTTCTTGTTCTGTTCCACAACTTCTTCCCATGGAATCTCCAGTAGCTTCTGGCACTTTTCCCACAGTATTACACCTAGACTAGGTTTTTTTTTTTTTCACCTAAAACTTTTCCTTCTTTCTGAGATGATCTGGCGACCAATGTCTCTAATCAGCCATCTTGCCTCCCTTCTGGAATTATCTTAAAATTAGCAAATAACAAGAATTGAGCACCTACTCTGTGCCAGTCACCGTATTAAGTTCTTTATATACAGAATATCTTATATTAAATACTTTTTAAAAACCATGACATTGTCATCAATTTGCAGATAATGAAATCGGCTCAGAGTGTTTAAGTGATTTTAAGTGCTGGAAGGCTGAACTGGAATTGGTACCTAGGTCTGTCTGCTACCAGAGCTCATGCTCTTGATTGTGTATCCATATTGCTTGGCTCAGTGCCTTGCTAATGGTAGTGATTTTCAATATCATTCAATTAGGTCACTGTTAAATAATTGTCAGACTCATTTTGATTCAATAGGATAACATATTAGAATCTTGGCATTTTTTTCCCTACCAAATTAATCCTTCTCAATTTGTCTAATATTGGTTCTATTTTTCTGAGGTGAAATTTTATAGAAACTTGTTAAAGTTTGAGTCTAGGGAGTGGGGCAGCTTCTTTTGTGAAATCTCAGACATCAGATGCATTAGCCCCAGTGGAAGTGTGACCCATTCTGTGGTGACACTTGGTTTTGTTAACTAACAACTACTGTCAGCAGAAAGAACACCGAATTTTTTTTGGCCTTCTTAATTATGTTTTACTTCCATGAGTTTTAGAAATTAAAAAATAATTGCCTAAATATTATCAGTTTAAAATAAATTTCATAAATAGTGAGATATGATGTCTCCTGCCTTAAAATCAGTCTGTCACCTGAGCCAGAGTACAGTGGTGTGATCATAGCTCACTGTGGCCTCAAACTCCTGGGCTTAAATGATCCTCCCACCTCAGCCTCCTAAGTAGCTGAGACTACAGGTGCACATCACCACACTTGGCTAATTTTTTTTGCATGTTTTTAGAGACAGGATTTTGCTATGTTGCCTAGGTTGGTCTCAAACTCCTGGCCTCAAGGGATCCTCCCACCTCAGATTCCCCAGTTGCTATTATTACAGAAGTGAGCTACTGCAGTGGCCTTAAAATCATTTTAAAGTTTTTTATTCTTGATTTTCTCTAAACATTATGAGAAGGAGAAAGTGGAAACTCAGTTAACTAAAGCGAAGGGATTTTGCTTCATTTCATTAAGTAAGCTGTGAAGATTAAGAGTTGGTTGGCAACTCTTAAAATAAAAATCAATTGGAAAAATTTGTACATTGAGAATTCTTTAACATCTTCTCGGGAGTCATTTGTGTCTGTTCAGGAGCCAATGGCTGCATTTATAGACTATCCAAGTCCTGGGTCTCCTCCCCAGTCTATCTCCATTGCATACTTATCTTTTGTCTGTTATTTTCTTCATTCACTCACCCCTTTCCTTCGTTCTCACTGTTTATTGATCTCCTGTGTCAGGAACTGTGTTAATCATTAGTAATGGGGGAAAAAGAAAGGAACATGGACTTGTAGATCCCCCATATCAGTACAAGGATGTGGGAGCACAATGCTCTGAGAAACTCACCTTTGGGGAGTGAAATGGTGGGGTGGGAAGGGGAGTGTTAGGGAAAGTGTCTCTAAAAGGTGAAACTAGGGTGAGCCTTAAATGAGATAGAGCTCTTCTAGCAGTTTAGGGCAGGGACAACATTCTAGAGACAGAGGATAGCATACAAAAAGGCACACAGGTGAGAAAGAGTCCAAGGAAAAGACGCAGGTTGTATAATTGGAGGCTGAGGGCTTTGGGGAAGAGGTCAGGGCATAGAGGGAAGTAGAGGCCAGATCCTACGCAGGCTTCTGTCAGTGTAATATCTTCATTATTCTGTATATAGTCAATCAGGCAGCTGAAGCTCTCTTATTCTGTTCTGTTAGTTTTTAGCTTTAGCAGGATTGACTGCTGCTAGGTTTATAGCTATGACTAAAAAAGATACTATCCTCCCCCATCACCCCATAAATTTTCTATTTGACTGTCACCTCTTGAGTATTTTAATGCTTTGAGGGTCATTATAACTTTTAGAGCCCTTTAGTGGCTGGTTTCTATCATCTGGGGTGCTAGACTTCTGGCCTGGTGGCACTCTGATCACCTTCCCAGAGTCAGGTCTTCACGGCACACCTGAGGCCATTGGCACAAATGTGAAGAAACTACTCAGATATATTGGGCCAGTTTTGCAAAAAGGCTGCTCTCTCAGAAAGTATAAAAATCGAGGCCTAACTAAGGAGAAAGCATTCCAATCCATAGTTCATTAAAACAAGTATGCTTTGAGCTCATCAATTTACTAAGAAGTCCTTTCTTTTGCATGAGAAGATAAACTATCTTTTTTATTGTTGCCTTGGGGTTTTCACTCAAAGCCTCCTAATTGCTTATCATACAGAACTATCTACAGTCAATTTAGAAAAAGCAGCAAAGAAAATTGAAAGATTGATTTGTTAGTGGATATAATATAGTACATTTCTACCAAACATACTAAATTTACAAGGAAATTGGAACTCACTGGTTGAAATTCTTTTCCCATATGTCATGTACTAAGGATATCTTAATTCTTTTCTTCAGGTTCAATTAGCAGAATTTCTAGAAAATTTACAAGAGAAGTCCTTGAGGATTGAAGCCTTTGTTAGTGAGATAGAATCCTTTTTTAATACCGTTGAGGTGAGTTAACATATCCACTTTACTTTAACCTGGTTTGTTCACAGTATCACAAGTAAATGATTCTGAGCTAAAAGGATCTGATTTGGGTTTTTTTGTGTTGTTTGCCATTGTTGGTTTTGTTTCATTCAAAGCAAAGATCCTTGAAGTCTTCCCTCTGTGTGTAGTGAGACTACTTTCTGCCTAAGGATAAAAGAATTGCCTTTAAAAATGGGCATGCATTTATTGAGCACGTACTATAATAGGGCAGATACTTTATGTGCTTTACCTAATTTAATCCTCACAACAATAGGAAATATTTATAATTATTATTGTTCCCATTTTTTAGATAAGAAAATGAGTCTTAAAGTATATTGCTCCACTTTCCTGCCTCTCACTGGGTTAGCTCTGCAGAAAAACTCTAAGTCACTACCCACTGTCCCATGCCCAGGGCCAATGAATGCCTCTCATGGTATAATACAACTGTCCTTGATGAGTTCATGCTCTCCTAGTTGCTGCCTCCTGCCCTGTCCACAGTGAAGGGCGGGGAGAGTGATGCTCCATCCTCATACAGAGATGGCCAGGCACTCTCACCTGTCAATCATGAGTGGCAGAGGGCCCAAGGCCACTGCAGAAGGATGCTGCACAGTTTCCCTACTGCTCCACATCCTGGTTTGCTTGTGAGAGTTCTGCTTACATCCTGTTGTAGATCAATTAACACCTGCTAATTATTTATAGTGTCCTCTCCCTCAAGTGTCCCTTTTAGACAGTAAATTATGTGATCACCTTATCCCTAGCACTGGTGAGGATAGCCAGGCATCTGGGTGTGTCCAGATGTGCAGTAAAGTTTCTCCCACTGCGGTAGAAGCTGTGGCCTCACTGGAGAATGTTTGGGAATGTAGCCCCCTCTTAGCCTCCTGGCTGCTCCCTCCCTCACATTGGGATTTCAGTGGAGTTGTGAAATGATGCCAACCCTTCTCTACAACCTGGAGGCCAGTGGTCCTCACTGTGATGCCATTTTCAAGTTTCATCATGTGGGGCTGCAGGTGGGCAAGACTTTCATACAAATATCTCTTTTTTGTTTGTTTATTTTTTGTATTTTGGTAGCTAAAACCTTCTTGATGATACACTTACAGTAAATTTTATTGCAAAGCTAATTATGGCAAAGCAGGTTGGTAGGTTGGAAATTTAGACTGTGTATGTGATGTCTGATTCTCTGATCAGAATGTCAGAGGTCAATTCTTTAAAAGGTTGGTGTTTTGCCAAAAAAAAAAAAAAGCATGCTCTTCTTGTTTCATTCAGAAGCGGGTTGTTTTTTGTGTGTGTGCTTGTTTGTTTTCAGGAAAACTGTAGCAAAAATGAGAAAAGGCTAGAAGAACAGAATGAGGAAATGATGAAGAAGGTTTTGGCACAGTATGATGAGAAAGCCCAGAGCTTCGAGGAAGTGAAGAAGAAGAAGATGGAGTTCCTGCATGAGCAGATGGTCCACTTTCTGCAGAGCATGGACACTGCCAAGGACACCCTGGAGACCATTGTGCGGGAAGCAGAGGAGCTCGATGAGGCCGTCTTCCTGACTGTAAGCGCCAAGTGAAATGGGCCCAAACGCCTTGCACCCACTCTGGCACATCTACTTTTAAAACCTCATCTTTCAATATTCTTTAAGATTCTTTCTATTTCTGTGGGGGCTTTATATCATTCTGGCATTTAAAAATTATCTGGGCATGCCTGATGCCTGTAGAAAAGACTCAGCAAATCCTGAAAGCCTAATGCTCAGAGCTAGCTGAAGGATGCTTGGAGTGAGGCCACAGTGTCATCGTTCCATCTGTCACCCAAGATTGGTCACCTTCTAAGAGGGAGAGAAAGCAGCCTTAGAACCTTACTCCAGCCACACTTTCCCTCTAGGGACCAGTCCTATCTTCTGGTGCCTGGTGTCCACGTGCTGACCCCTGGGCCTGTCCTCTCCACTCCCTGAAGTGACCTCACAGATGGACCATTCCCTCTGAGTCTCGACAAGTAGCTGAGAGTAACATTTCGGTCTGTGTTACCTCTCTCAGGTCATAAAGATGTTGATGGTTTTACGAGGGGCCTCCTGGGGACAGGATTCCTTAAGTCAAACAAGTAACTTGTGGACAGGGGAATTCCCTTGGATGCTCCTCAAATTGCACCACAGAGACAGCTCTTTGCTCCCCATAATCCCCTAGAACCTTCAGTAAGATGCTGGTTTTTTGCGGAGGTGGGATTCAGCAGGAGTGATGGAGATGTTTTCGTAAGGGCAGTCCCAAGCCTGATTGTCACATGGGGAAAGCTGCATGTTATGACGACTGGGGACCTCCCGTTCAAAGTTCCCCATCCTCCTAACCCTCAAGTAAACTTTGGAGATAGAGCAAGGCAAAGGAGGCAATGCTAGCCTTTGGTTTACCACTGGGGAAACCTCTCGCCAGGGCAAATCTGAGCGAAGTGGATATGGCCATCCTCAAAGGAGAACTAAACTCATTAGCTTGCTTTATGTAACTAAAGCAAACCTTTTAATATTTTTTAAATTAGACACCTCTTGTGAAGTATAACATTAAAAAAGTGCTTTGTGTTCCCAGAGAAACTTACCTTTGATAAGAATAAGAATAAATTTTCTTCTCTCTAGAAGAACAAATTGTAAAAAAAAAAAAAAGACGTTTTTTTTCTTCTTATAATAGTAATAATATATATTCATTTTAGAAAAATTGGGAAAAACAGATAAGCACAGAGAAAATATCACTCAGATAACTACTGATTACATTTTTGATATATAGTGCACATTGGACAAATTTAAGTCATTTTCCTTGCTTCGGAGAATTCTATTCTGGAAGCTAAGCCTTTGCTAATGAATAAAGAGTAGAGCATGAGCAGCTCATTGCCAGCCTCGCTGATCATACATAGAGAGCAGAGCCCAGCTGCAGACTAAACCCCCTCCATCCCTGTCCAGACCCCACCTCCTTCTGACTTTTGAGCCTAATTTTCTTCCTGCCCAGGTGGGAACCACCAAAAAGAAACAGCCTTAGGGAAGCTGAGGGATAATGATTTTCAAACACGGGTAATCTTAATGCTCTTGGTTGGTTTTTCTTTTTGTTGTTAATTAGTTTCTCTCTTTCTCTCTCCCCCCGCCCCACCTCTCTACCTCTTGCTCCTCCTTCTCCTCATAAGTCGTTTGAGGAAATCAATGAAAGGTATATACAACATGGCACAATATAGTAACGGCTGAGATTAGCATGACTAGATGCTTTATTTTTAATATTTTGATGCTTTTTAGAAAATGAGCTGCCAATTAAAAAATACATTTAGTGAGCTACTGTATTTTCACTTTCAGACACAGTGCTTTTAAAAGTTAAATGACAGCTTTGAAAGAAAATTGCATGTGCTTTAGTTAAATAACAATTATCATAATGTAGATTTTTAACTGCTGGCTTGAGATGTATTCTGTATTTTCAGCCTAATCTAGATCATCTTTCCTGCTGCTGCATATAGAACATTTTATAAAATACTTAGACTTAGTGGTTAAATCATTCATATCTGCTTTGAGTAGTTTTATGACTTATGTAATCTTAATAGGATGTTCTCTCATTTTTTTAAATTTATTTTTTAACTAGGAGGGGTGCTCAGTTTCCTTGTTTTGTTTTTGTTGAGACAGAGTCTCACTCTGCTGCCCTGGGTTGAGTGCAGTGGTGTTATCATTGCTCACTGCAACCTCCAACTTCTAGACTCGAAGTGATCCTTCTGCCTCAACCTCCCTGGTAGCTGGGACTATAGGCAGGGGCTGCAATGCCCGGCTGGGTTTTTTTAAATTTCTTTTTGGTAGAGATAGAGTCTTACTCTTGTTCAGGCTAATCTCAAACTCCTGAGCTCAAGCGATCCTCCCACCTTGACCTCCCAGAGTGCAAGTATTACAGGCGTGAGCCACTGCACCCAGCCGGATGTTCTCTCATTTTTCTCTTGAAAAGATAGCCATGCATTTCTCTTCTTTTTCTGCTCAGCTAACCTAAATGAATCTTCTTTTGATTTGTTTTGTGGTTGTTTTTAACACTCAGTCTAAGACAACTCTTCATTCTTTCAAATGGCAAAATGCCCAACAAGAAATTAGAAAATGTTGTCTATAAAAACATATATGTTTAGATTTATGTTTATCTTTTGCAGCATCTGATGTTGAAATTCTCATACAAATCTGACAACTTTTCCCTTTTGCCCCATAGCAAGATGTGTGATCTTTCCTACTGGCTGAGCTTAATATTTTGTCATTTTAATGTAATTTTAAATGTAAATTTCTAAATTATAAATATTATCTTCAGTTTACTTCCATGCTAATTCAAATTGTGACACAGCATAGAGTAAAATCAGAAATTTGTTTCTGTGATGTATTAAAATATGGAAAAATGGATTTGTATTAGAAACATTTTTTTAGATAGTTGAAACCACACAGATGAATCCTATCTACCTATAAAAAATTCTATTCAGCAGAATATTACCAATAAGTTTTATGAAAATAATTTGTATATTAATATTAGCATTAATCACTAAGTGACACTGTTATAAATAGAATTGCCCCAGGGAGCTTTAAAAAATGCTGATGCCTGAATCTTATCTTCTGAGATTCTGATTGAATTGATCTGGGGTGTACCTGGGCATTTTTAAAGCTTCCTAGACATAGGTGATCTAATGCACAACCAGAGTTGAAAATTCTGGTTCATAACAATCTGTCCTCTGGCCCAGTGGTTCCCCAAACTGGCTTTGCCTAAATCACCTGTGTAACTTGTTTAACCAGAGATCCTGGGGCCCCTGCCCAGATCCGTGACATCAGAATTTCTGAGATAGGACTAAGCATCTGTTACTGATTGCCACAGACAAGTCTAAGACACACCAGTCAGGTCTGGAAGCTGATACCCAGGCCTTATTCCCAGTTTCCTTTATTTAAAAAAAATTTTACATTTTTTTCTAAATATTATTGACATTTATTTTTATCCAAAGGTATATGGATTTATAGTGCCATTCTATACGCACTGGACACTGTAGGTGTATATTTGCTTATTTATATTTTATCCATTCATGGAAGATACTGATTGGTACCAAAATTTAGTGAATGAAAATTTGTATATGCATTTCCCTTAAATGCACTAGAATGTTTGTTTTTACTTTTCTAACCATTAGAATATTGCTAATATAAATTGACATTCATTTAATACTAAATACCATTTCTTTGGTTTTGTGCTTAAACTTGTTCATCTGTGTGTCATTTTAATTAATTTCTATTTCATTGTCCAATTGACAATGAATTAATCTTTGCTAAAGCTGCATGTCACCTGAAGGAGAGTACACTTGACGTAGCCATTATTTTTCTGTAAAGAAAAAAGTCAACAAAGTTCTGGGATTTGGTGAAGAAATAGGAGCAATTAAAGAAAGCCCTGTTAAACATGTGCATGTCCAAACACACATACACACACACAATGAAACATGATTGTTTCACCATAACGCCTTCCATGTTCTCAAGAAAACTTCTGCCCCAAAGTCTCAATGTTATGAGTGTTCCTTTCTATAAGAGTGCTAATCATCTGCAGTTGACCCTTGAATAACATGGATTTGAAATGTGTGGATCCACATGAATATTTTTTCAATAAATATATTGGAAAACTTTTGGAGATTTGTAACAATTTGAAAAAACTTGAAAATGAACCGTGTAGCCTAGAAATATTGAAAAAAATTAGGAAAAAGTTAGATATATTATAAATGCATAAAATATATGTAGATACTAGTCTATTTTATCATTACTACCATAGAATATACACAAATCTATTATAAAAAGTTAAAATTTATCAAAACTTACGCACATAAACACGACCCTTCCGTGGCACCATTCACAGTCAAGAGAAATGTAAGCAAACGTAAAGATGCAGTATTAAATCATAACTGCATAAAATTAACTATTGCAAAAATTTCCTAGTCACCTGCTGTTGCTATCCAGTTGAGTTCAAGTGTTGTGACTCTCACTTAACACTCTTTGTGACATTAATCATCTCTGAGTGAGCGGTTCATCTCTCCAGTAAATTACATATCGAAGTAAAAAGTGATCTCGTGGTTCTCGCATATTTTTCATCGTGTTTAGTGCAGTGTTGTAGACCTTGAATAACACCATGGGAACCATATGAAGTTCTCCCAAGAAGTAGGCGATTCATCTTGTAAACAGATGATATAAACTAACGGTATTGATAAACATTGCACAGTACTATAAATGTATTTTCCTTATGATTTTCTTAATAACATTTTCTTTTCTCTAGCTTATTTTATTATGAGAATACAATATATAATATTAATACATATAACATACAAAATATGTGTTAACCAACTGTTTACGCTATCGGTAAGGCTTCTTGTCAACAGTAGGCTATTAGTATTTAAGTTTTGGGGAGTCAAAAGTTATACATGGATTTTTGACTGTGGGAGAGATTGGTTCCCCTAACCCCCAAGTTGTTCAAGGGTCAACTGTAGTTTGTTTTACCTTGTTACTTTTTCTCTCTCCCTTCATATTATATCTCCAAAGGCAGGGCTTGTATATTAAATGATTTTTTCACAACACTAAAAATGCTTAAATTAAGGAATGCTGTCAAGCATATTTAGACTCAACATTTGCATATCTTGAAAAACACATTTGCTTAGAAAATGCTGTTCCGTTAAGGGGATTCATTTTTTCCTCCATTTTGCTCTTTTGTGTTATTATAATGAAAAAAAGAGTCACAGCCATTGTAGGACCTGCTTATAAAAAGATGTCATGTGCTGATGTTAACACTGAACAGGTCAGTGCATAAGGGAAAACTCAAACATTTTGTTGGTGGTATCTACAACCAGAGCTTTTGTGCTACATAAAGTCCTACATTTAGTCAGTGATGTATATTGAGAGGGCTTAGTGTAGGTATGGGTCACCATTTTTTGTTAATTCTGAGTCTGTCATTTCCATCCTTTGTATCCCCAAAGCCTTAATTTAGGCTCATGTGGCCTTCCCTCACCTACACTATTGTGGGGTCTTCCACGAACCTCACGGCCTCTCAGACCTGCTTGCTCTGATCCTTCCTCAGACACTTGCCAGGATATGCTTCTAAATTTCCCTTGTATAAGAATTCTTCGGCTCTTCCTGCCTTAAAAGATAACCTTGAAACTCCCAGTGGGTATGAAAGGCTCTTCCCAGGGAAGCCACAAACCACTTTTCTATTTCATCCCTAACAGCCTCAGTTTCCCAGCCCTCCCACAGGACCTGCTGGCCCTCGAGTGTACCATACGTGTTCACATCTCCACGCCTGTGCTCACGTTGATCTACCTGCAACTCCCTTATCTGCTCCCTTTTCTGCCTAGGAAACTCCTATTCATTCTTTAGGGCCCAGCCCAAATGGCACCTCCTCTTTGAAACCCCTGCTGGAACCATCTCTCCTAAATCAAATGATAGTGAATTCTATTGTTTCTAACAGCTGTAAACATACAAGGCACTCTTTAAATATTTCAGTTATATTTTATAATATTTTCCTTCATACTTACCAAAAATCTGTATCACTGAGATCCTGATACATTCACCCAAATAAAACTATTGGCCTCTCATTCATTCAAAATATATTTATTAAATGCCCACCATGTGCCACTTAATGTATTACAATACAGTAGTGAACAAAACAATATCCTTTCTTGAGTGTAAGTTGTATTCTGGTGAAGTAGTTGGACAAAAACCAAACAGGCCGTGATAAGTTTGAGGAAGGGCTAGAGGGGCAGGGCGGGCTGCCTTAGTAGCGTCTTCTCTGAGGAGCTGACACTTCAACAGAGATCTAAGTTAACCAAAGGAAGGAGCCACACAAGTATCCGGGAAAATAAAGTTCCAACAGCAAGCAAGATGAGTCTGTTCTGGGAAAACCAAAAGTACATCCATGGTAATGAAGCCTACGCCGTTCCTCGCAGTTAACTTCGCTGCTGAAAGAGAATGCCAGCCCCATGTGAGGGAGGACACAGAGAAACGCCCCCGATTCACTCTGAGGCCTCTCATGCTAAAGATAAATTCTTTTGCAAACTCTTACTTCCCTCTTACCCCTTCAGAGTTAACCTGTTTTTATTTGTTTGTTTAAATCCAGATTTCACCTGGATACAAACGCTAAGACGCAGCAGCAGCTGGCAGTCCACCTAAGAGGGTCTTGAGTCTATAAAAGCTATTGGTTTGCAAGCTGTGGCTTGGTTAGTCTTTTAAGAGTGGCAGGCTTTACCCTCTTGCACTGTTGTATCTTCAGTAGCTAGTACAGTGCCTGGCACATAGTAGGCAAACAGTATTTTTTGAATGACAAATGACTGGAAGCTTAATATTGAGGTTTGAGAACAACAAGGACATCCTACAGTGTGTAAGTTTCTAGATGGACTCTGAGCATTTATATCTTTTAGGAAATAAAGAAAATAATCATTCAAATGAGTTAACTTTTAGGGCTAACTTTACAGATAAAAAATTTGAGACCATATAATTGGATAGCATCTTTTCTAATTAGAGGATACAGGAATGAACTTTCTAATATTACCAGTTGCCTAAGAACCCTAGTAATAAAGAGATCTTAAACATGTGTTTTCAGATTTTAAAACCGTTTATATCATTTTTGGATCTAATAAGAGGCTTTGCCTTATAAAAATCACCACTACCAACACCAACTTCATTTTTGAACTACTGTTTTTCACTTTCATTCTGTATGTTAATAATTTCTTGACTTATGTAGAGCTCTGTCCTCCTGTTAGGTTGCTTTCTGCTATGGAGAGCACTGCTTCTTTAGAGAACATGCCTGCTGCATTTTCCCTTTTTGAACATTATGATGACAGCTCGGCAAGAAGTGACCAGATGTTGAAACAAGTGGCTGGTAAGCATTTTAACACATTAATTACCTTGATGAAATACGGCAGTTTTTGCTTGTTTGTTTTGTAAAGATTTTGAATGTAAAGACATAGAACTGGAAAAAGCTAAGTGTCGGTTGTAAAATTTTAAAGCTAGACTCTGAAATAAAGCATGAGACTAGCATCCCATTTCGGCGACTGACTGCATTTCTATCTGAGGCTTTCCGACTGTGCTGGGAGACTGAGGAGGTGGGAAGAGGCAGCCAAGGAACCAAAGGGTCTCCTCTTCTTTTTTCTCTTTTAAAAATAGAATTTCTCTCCCTCTCTTTTTGAGAGTTGTTTACTTCATACCAGCAGCCAGGTATGGAAGAAAAAAGAAGTCAAATATTTTCATATGTGTTGAACAGATTTTTCCTTCTTATGAGTGGTTTTCCCCTCTTCAGTTCTTCCCCCCACCCCTTTTTTTTGGAACTAAACAGATGAGCTTGGAGAACTAACAGCTCAGCATCATGGTCTGTCGCCAGGAGCCTCCCACTTAGCTGTCAGAGCATCCTGCTGGCTCTTCACAATATTTTTTAATGTGCTATTTTAACAAACAGGACAATGAAACTGATTTAGATTTCTTAAAGCTGCTGTGTTTCAGTGAAGTGATCGAGTTTTACTTACTGTACAATGTGCTCAGATGTCCTCCTCAAAAGATGCTATATATTCTTCCAAAACCACCTGCAAGGTGGTAGCTACTTGGGAGGCTGATGTGGAACACTTAAGCTCAGGAGTTTAAATCCAGCCTGGGCCACATAGTGAGACCCTGTCTCTAAACAAACAAACAAACCCCGAAACAAAAAAGGATGGCTGCTGTGCTTACATTGACAATTAACTTTCATTCTCGCAGGAAGAGTTCTAGTACAGTAACTAGCAAAAGGCTACTGTCTCTCTAAAAAGACAAAAAACCAAAGAAAACAACACGTAAACCCCCACACCAACCTTCTTTAAAGTGAAAAATTCAGTCATTTATCCTATTTTCTCTAGAAATGTCTGAAAACAAAAGGATGCTTCCTTGTAATGTCTTTAAGAGGCATTAGACCAGAGCAGTGATTGCACACTAAAAAGTCTGATTGACAGAGCTGGTCTTTCTCTTTTTAGAGATTCATTACATGCTGTTGTTTGTTTAGAAAGATATACTTTCGAATACCTGATGGGCAACTAGAGAACGTTTTATATATTTTAGAGGCCACAGAGTTAAATTATCACAAAGTGTTAATGATTAACTCAGAAAGTGCATATGACAGACCCAGTGGTTTGAAGCCCCTATGAGGGAGACTGATTTCTGAGTGATAAATGCTGCTTGGTGTGTCTGCTTCACAGAACTGGAGCCAAGGTGTTGACTTGCTGCTCAATAGTTTTTGTTCATTTTGTGACCAATGACACCTCTCAGGTATGAAGTTCTCACCTGGTACCTGAAAGGTTCACCTAATGACCCCCTACTTAAACTAAGCAGATATAATGAGGAAAGGATGTGAGTTTTCCAAAGAAAAATAGCAGCCCCTACCATTTATTCCATACTTAGAGGATGCCTGACACTTGGGGACTGTTAAGCATATTAAATTATCTAATCTCACAATGGCAGGTTTTTTGTTATTCCCATTTAATAGATGAGGAAAGAGAGGAATAGAAAGATGTCATGTTGCTCAAGACCACAGAGCTGGTTGGGCAGGTAGTGGGATTGGAGGGGAAGTTTGGGTTCAGGGTCTTTGCACTTGAACTGCTGCCCTGCAGAGAAGCAGAGTGCTTCGCTGTGAAAGATGAGATCAACCTGGGTTACTGATAGCTTCCTTGACCCTGACTCCTGGAGATTTTTTTAAAATTTTGGTAAAATACACATAACTTAAAATTCACCATCTTGCCCATTTTTAAGTGAATAGTCCAAGGGCATTAAGCACATTCACATTGCTGTACAACTATCATCACCATCCCTCTACAGAACCCATTCTCTTGCAAAACCGAAACTCTATATCCACTAAACACTAACTTTCCCTCCTTCCTCCAGCCACCATTCTACTTTCTGTTTCTATGAATTTGACTATTCTAGGCCCCTCATATAAGTGGAATCATCCAGTATTTATCTTTTTGTGACTGGCTTATTTCATTTAACATAATATCCTCAAGGTTCATCCATATGGTAGGTAGCATGTGTCAGAATTTTCTTCCTTTTTAAGGTTGAATAATATTTCACTGTATGAATATACCACATTTGCTTATCTATTCATCCATCAATGGACACCTAGGTTGTTTCCACCTTTTGGCTATTGTGAATAATGCTGCTCTTTTTGAAAGCCAGCTTGTGTGGAAATCTATATTTGGTCACAGATTCTGAAGTCCAAGTTGATTAGTGCTTAATTCCCCGAGTGTGACCACTCTTTCTGGGTACACTTCATCAGGCAGAGGGAATCCGTGGGGTGATTCTTCTGCTCAATTCCTTAGTTTATGGTGATGAAACCCTAAACTTCCATTTTGTATGTTTTGGCATCACACTTACTCAACTACAGAAGCGTAAACAGAATTGCTAACATATAAAATCTGGGTCTTTGATGTTGTTCTGCCATAAAGGGATCATAAATCCAGCCATATTATTATTAGATTAAATCTATGGAATATTCTTATCCCCTTTTTCATTTTAGAATTCTTTGAAAAGTCAAAATATTTCCTGTTTTTGAGGAAAAAGATGTTTTAACTCTAATGTTTTGAGGGGCAGGAGCACATTAGGAACAAAATTATTTCTGACCTACATGCTTTACTTAATTCTCTACAACTACTTCATCCTTAACATTAGGTGACTTTTTGGGTCAACTATCAGTTTTCAAGTTTTTAAGTTTATTTACTCAGGAGAGGAAGAGAAATGTGAAAGATGTTACCATTTTTGAAAAGCAGATATAGCTCAATGCATAATTCATAGCAAAAAGGGGCGGGAGCGTTTTCATTGTTCATGCCTCAAGGAGTTCTCCAACACTCTTCAAAAATGATCGACAGTGGTTGAAACATTCTGCTTGGCTCTTCAATAAACCTGGGTAACATGAAAATTTACTGACCTACATTTATCTGGTTGGACTCCTTTGGAATGTGACACCGATTTCCTGCAGAAGATAAACAGTAAAATCAAAGACAGAATCAGGGTCTCCGAACCATGATCAGTCCTGGGAGGTGCTGTGACAGGCAGGCTTCTGCCTTACCGTGCAGCCCGTTCCACAGGTCTTGCCTCTGCCTCGGTGACTTAGCAGATGATGGGTTCATAGTTCAAACCTCACCTCCAGGAGTTTCCTGCCTCTCCCCTTCATTCTCTGTGCTCCTGCCAAGGCCATTGTGCTTTCTGAATGTTAGCGCTAGTCACCTGTCAGGCACTTTGCTAAGTACTTGATATACATTATCTTGCTTCCTGTAACAACCCTGGGAGGTAATGCTATTATTATTGTTTTCTCACTTTAAAGATGGCGACACTGAGGCTAGGGTAACACAACTAGTAAGTGGGGGATCTGCCTTTACCTTTGGGCCAGCGTCTCTGCACTGAAGCCCATGAACTTGACCCTTCTGTCCTGCTTCTCATTTTACTTCACTGTGTATTTCTCTTTGTCACTGTTGAAATCTTAATATGTCTCTTTTTATTCCATTCTTTAGACCTATTTATTTTTTTCTCATTTTTACTTTGTTGCTGAACTGACCTTTATTTTCTTTTCCTTTGGTGGCTACTTTTAATAAAGTTATCTCATAAAATTTGGCCCATATTATTTCAGTAAGCTTTTCTCTCAGGAAATTGTTGACTTGGAAAAAAAATAGCCACCAAAAAAAAAAAAATTTAAAAGTATGATGTCTTTTCAACTACAGGAATAACCTTTTCCTCCAATTTGTAAAATATGTTCAATGACTTTGTGTCATAAATTTTGGAGGTGAATTGCATAGGAGCTTGATTTTTGGTATTATATATACCGTTAATGTTCAATATGCATAATTATAAACTTTAAAAATCTCTAGGAAGACACTTGAGAATATTATTGCCTTTAAAATTCAGAAAAACAGTGCTATACTAGAGGTCTAAAATATACTGAATCAGTTAATAGGCAACTTTTTCTGCTATGTACTTTATATATTTATTTTAAAAAATATCTGTAGGTATAACCATGTTGGAAAGAGAAAATGGGATAGCGGTTTCAGAAAGTATATTTTGAGAGGCCAGTGCAGGAGGATTGCTTGAGGCCAGGAGTTCGAGACCACACTGAGAAAACACATTGAGACCCCGACTCTTTTATGTCTCTACAAAACACAGAAAAAGTTAGTCAGGTATGGTGGCACATACCTGTAGTCCCACCTGCTTGGGAGGCTCAGGCTAGAGGATCGCTTGGGCCCAGGAGTTTGAGGTTGCAGTGAGCTGTGATGATGCCACTGCACTCGAGCCCAGGCAACAGAGTGAAATCCTTTCTCCGAAGGGAAAAAAAAAAAGACGTATTTTGATATTTTATTCATGTTAGTATTTTTCAGTCCTGAAAAAATATAGCAACTATATCTAAAACAGGTTTAATTTGTCTCTATTGTGAATGTAGAATCTATCCTGATATAGAACAATACAACCTTGGTTATCTAGCAAAGCATACTTAAAAGCATACTTATTATTTTGAAGGTAAAACCAAGAGTCATTTGATGCATCCTCTAACCTATATATAATAAGTTTATTGCTCTAAATATAGGACTGCAGAAGGGTATTGTCAAGTGATCCCATTTTTGGATCCATTTTGTTTATTTCTGTGTGTACTATATGTGCACATATACAAATGCATAGAGAACATTCTGGAGGGGTACATACTCCACTGACAGTGATTGCATCCAAGGAGCATAATTGGGGCTCAGCTGGGAACAAGAGAGCCCTCCTACTTTTACTCCATGTATTTCTGTACTGTTTGAATTGTTTTTAACAAGCATGAGTAAATTTTGCCAAAAAAAAAGGGAATACAAATAGCATTAATCGTAATAAATCTTGTTTACATTGCAGTTCCACAGCCTCCTAGATTAGAACCTCAGGAACCGAATTCTGCCACTAGCACAACGATTGCGGTTTACTGGAGCATGAACAAGGAAGATGTCATTGACTCATTTCAGGTTTACTGCATGGAGGAGCCACAAGATGACCAAGAAGTAAATGGTAGGATTGCTAACACAAATACAGATGCATGTGTCTATTTAGGCATCTTAATGTGAAATATTTAAACAGATACCTATTATGACTCTTTCCACTAAACATTTATAGCTGCTTACAAAACAACAACAAAAACCCAATAACCATATAATAAAATCATAACACAGAAGCAAAATTTGGAAATCAGGATCAAAGAAAACAAAAATGCATAAATATCATCCTAATAGTCAACATTAATATTGTAACTGAGATTCACCTTTGGTGAATCAGGAACAATTAAGTGGCTCTCATTTTCAGAAAGGAGGTAACATACCAGAGTTTCAAGGAAAACAAAGTTTTAGTCAGTACTGAAATCTAAAAGAAAAGTGTAAGGTGTCCCACTTTGTAGGAGAGAAACAAGCTGTATACAGGACAGTGTGCTCCACAATGATTTGAATGCAAATGAAGTGTTGGATGTCGTGGTTGGCAGTTTCTGAGGTCTACCTTTGATGAAAGCCACTGACAAACTATAAGGTTCATTCAGTGTTCACAATTCTCAAGGCATAGTCTTCTGGTGTCCTAAATTAATGTGTGGACAGAAGTGAAAGTGCTCAGTAGAGTACATGGGTGGCATGTCTTATAGAGGAGCCTCAGTAAATATCTGTGCTCAGTAGGACTTCTAGTAAGACGTATGCCAGGCAGTTGGAGGTTGTACTTCCTGAAGAATCAGAGCTGGGAGTGCTGCCACTCTGCGTTGCCTGCCGAAGACAGACCCACATACTTTGGAGAGCAGATGATTAGGTGGCAGAATCGACATCCTATTACAAAACTCAGGCGCCCAATTTATAATCAGGAATGAATGGTAATATATTTTACTGTAAGGCTTTTGAAATGTCATCTGATAATTAATTTAGGAAAAAGTTTAAAAAAAGCAACTGTAGGCATAGTGTAAAGTTGGCTAGGTTTGTCTATAAAGACTCCTATTTTATTCAGGACCTACTTCCATATGCTTGTCATAACACAACAGAATAAATGTTACTATCCTCCCTTGCAAATGAGAAAACTGATGCGAGGTCAAGTAATTTGCCCAAGGCCACACAACTTGTGCATGACAGGGGCAGATTCAAACAAAGATCTTTCAGACTGCAAATATTGTGTTTTTGTTTGTCTCTATGTTGGTTTTGTTACGCCACGCTTCAACTCCATCTTTATCCAGCTGTTTCATGAAACCCCATGGCTCTCCAAGACCCCTCTTAACAAGTAGTTATTGCCTAGAGTACTATTTTTTTATGTGTTTCACCTCCACCCTCTCACCCCCACACCCCACCACAAACACTTCTCTCTGTCCGGTATCTCACTGGTTCTATGCCTTGGACTGTGCTGTTGACAGTTAGCTAATCTGATGATCCACCCTGTGTTATTGTGCCTTGTATAATAGAGTCCCCAGTAATACATGTTATATGCCTTGTTAAAGGGAGTGTCAGGGTAATAGGACCTCAAAGGAATGATTCCAGTGAAAACTGCACTCACAGTTGCTGGCTATGGGAGAAATTTTTTCAGTGTATGAGTCCTTATGACATTCTTTTAACTGAACTTTCTGTCCAGAAAGTATAGCTCATTGGAAAAGAGAGAGGCAATTAGAGAGACCTGCTGAGTCAAAGAGCTCCTAAATATCTTTTAAAGAAACAATCCAGGTTCTTAACTGGAGCAGTTTTGAAGATGTGACATTTAAGAGTAATAAAGGAGAATAACTGAAATTACCATAGGCTAATTTTAAAAAGAAAACCATTCTTTTTAAAGGAGAGAAAATTTTGGTAAGAATAATCAGATTGGCCCAAAGGGGCAGGTGTTCACAATGGTACTGAGTAATATTTAGTATAAAGATATTGAAAGCAAAATGATTGAAGAAATTTTAAAAAGGAAAATGTCTTGATTGAACAAAATTACTTCTTAGAATAGCTTATGACCTATCAAAGTTTTTAAAGTATTTCTATAAATTGCGGAATTCTCTAGTTGAAAGAATTCTGGAATTTATTAGAAGGAACCAGGATTTGAAACTTGGAAAGTCATACTGAATACCAAAATAATTTACTAATCTGTAATGATGCTTTGTAAGTTTAAAACATAGGGTTGTCCTTTTTTTTATGATACATACTTCTAAAATATCGGCATTTGTTCTTAAGATTTTCTTGAGACTGTTATTACTGAGATTTAAGCTAACATATACTCTATGCAATTTTAATATTTGTTATTGAAATAAGTTACTTTAATTGTGGTATATGAAGCTCAGAATCTTACTAATATGCTATTATTTTCTGGTAAGTGTTCACAAGTAATACTATATCATTCTAAATATCTCCTTTCAGAATGCTATTGCTTTCTTATGTATTCTAAAGAGCTAGTTATTACACAATGATATCTGTAAGGTTATCAGTTTGAATTTCCCATTGTGGAAAAAATATCATAAACTACTTTTTCCAATAACCATATAACTTTCACTTAACTTTGGAAGACACTTTAGAGTTTATGATTGTGTTTTATGCTAGAGTTGGTAGAAGAATACAGAGTGACAGTGAAGGAAAGCTACTGCATTTTCGAAGATTTAGAACCTGACCGATGCTATCAAGTGTGGGTTATGGCGGTGAACTTCACTGGATGCAGCCTGCCCAGTGAAAGGGCAATTTTTAGAACAGGTAAGGAGATGCTAGAGGGTGTTAGGAAGCATTACTCAATTCTTCAGACTATTTAGATCAACCAATAATTATTTATTAGGCATCTACCATGTTTTGGGTGTTGTCCAAAGTGCTGGGTATACAATGATGAATGGCTGGGTTCCTGTTCTTAAGAAGCTCATATAGTCAAGTGGGGGATATAGGAAAACAGAAGATCATAGAAAATGTGTGGTAAGGGCCATGATCTAGATATGCACAGGTTATTATGAAAGCACGCCAGGGGGGTACCCAAGACAGCCTGCGGTGAGGCAGGATTAGGAATGGTTTCCTAGAACTGAAGCCTCAGTGAAATGTTTTAGAGGATCAGGAGAAAGTAATGTGTTAAAGCATCATATTCCACTTGAAGAAGACATATGACCAGAGGCATGGAAGTAAGAAACAGTATGGAGTGTGCAGACACTTTACAAAGTTTGGTATTATTTCTTAGACTTAAAAACAAAGACAGGGCCGGGCGCGATGGCTCACACCTGTAATCCTAGCACTCTGGGAGGCCGAGGTGGGCGGATCGCTGAAGGTCAGGAGTTCAAAACCAGCCTGAGCAAGAGCGAAACCCCATCTCTACTAAAAATAGAAAGAAATTAATTGGACAACTAAAAATATATAGAAAAACTTAGCCGTGCATGGTGGCACATGCCTGTAGTCCCAGCTACTCAGGAGGCTGAGGCAGAAGGATTGCTTGAGCCCAGGAGTTTGAGGTTGCTGTGAGCTAGGCTGATGCCACAGCACTCTAGCCTGGGCAACAGAGTGAGACTCTCAAAAACAAAAAACAAAAAAACAACAAAAAAAAAAACACAACAAAGACAGGAGGCCAGACGCAGTGGCTCACGCCTATAATCCTAGTACTCTGGGAGGCTGAGGTAGGAGGATCGCCTGAGCTCAAGAGTTCGAGACCAGCCTGAGCAAGAGTGAGACACAGTTTCTACTAAAAAGAGAAAGAAATAGCCAGGTGTGGTGGCTCATGCCTGTAGTCCCAACTACTCGGAAGGCTGAGGGAGGAGGGTTAGGCACTCTAGCCAGGGGGACACTCTAGCCAGTAAGACTCTGTCTCAAAAACAAAAACAAAAACAAACAACCCAAAAAACAAAAAGAGAAATGACAAAGGATGAGAAAGGCTAGCATATAGAGTCTGTGTTTGCAAGGTAAGAAACTTGGGCTGTGCCATATGGGTGCAGGGAGCCCCAGAAAGATTTTAAGCAATGGTATTCAACTGGGAATGTATTCATGTGATGAAATATTTTCACAGGGGGCTGGAGGAGGAGGTGTAGCATAAACCAAGCCTGCATTGCCTTCAAGATAATTGCACCTGCCTCAGGGGAAAGAATAGCTTCCTCCCACTCTTCATCCTTTCCTCTTACCTTTTTTTTTTCTTGAGACAGGGTCTCA
>VBSM01002608.1:24038820-24126761 GCA_008086735.1 Cheirogaleus medius
CAAAAAAAAAAAAACAATCTTTCACTTTATTTTCTATCTAGTTGTTATTTATATATGAAGCCTTTTGATCTTTTTGTATTAGGTTCATATTTAGCCATCTTACTGAATTCTCTGATTTTGTAAGCATTCAGCTGATTTTCTTGGGTTTTCTAGATAAACAGTCATATCATCTACAAATGGTAATCATTTTACCTCCTACCTCCCCAATTTTTTTAACCTCATATTTATCTTTGACTTAATGTGAATGCTTTTAGTATTTTCCCCTTAAACATTGTGTTTCTATTGATTTTTTACTTCGTAAAGATCCTTTTCAATTCCCACTTAAAATGATTCTTGCCTTGTTGTCCATGGTTAGTTGTGGCAAACTTTGCAATCACTCCTTGCAAATGCAGAAGACTAAAAGGGCACAAGCTGGAAAGGCCTCCCTTACACTGGGCAGTCACCAGCCTCCTGTGTCCTTCCTCTCATTTGCCCTCTGAAACAACAGTGAAGGAGACCAACCAGGCTCCCATTTGCATGGCAGCCCTTCAGACTCTTGAGGAGAGAGTGAGTCAGCCTCTCAGTGGTTTCTCTCTGCTTTACAGTATTGGAGCTTAACGAAAGAGCAGGTTGAGGCCTTTGAAGACCTGCTGAGCACAGAGCTCTGTGCTAAGTTCCAACTCCACGTGTGTTTATGCTCCATCAGCAATCCACGGATCTGCCAATGTGTCGGGGTTTCTAGTGCTGTTTCTTGCCCTCACATCTCAGAAGCTGCACACCTAAAGCCATCCCTTTCCACTGCACTGTGGCTCTTGTAGGGAAAATCCAATGCTCATGACCCAAAATGAAACCATTTGACTCAAATTTCCTATTGACTTTTGAATTTTATTATTGGCTCTAGAATTCTAATCATAGTCACGGCCGTCATATTATTTACTGGTCTAAAATCCCTTCTTAACTGAGCACCAACAACCTACTGTGGTTTCATTTGTTATTGCACCACTGACTTTCATTTTGGATACTCTGAGAACTTGATTTTTTCTGCAGACTATGCAATGTTTGTTATAAGTCATGTGGATTTAATTGCAGTTATGACAGGTTTTTGATTTTTAAATAAAGACATCATCACCTCCGGAAAGGTGCCATTCTTTAGATCTCAAATTCCAAAATTCTTGAAGTTTTCCTTTGGCTAAAAAGCAGGGACAGCTGACGTGGAGACTTTGGCGACATCTAAGTGGAGTCAGAATAAATAGGCATGGAAACAAACCATTTGTTCTGATCTTTTTCATTTTGTTCTCGATGCTTGAGCATAAGATGGCAATTTTAAACAATAAAACACCACCACATGTGGTATTACTTTTGTTTTCATGCCTGGGGTGTTGTGCATGTCTGTCAAATCTGCATGACCTGTTTAATGCACTGAGAGCAGGACTGATCCCATATTTTGACTTCAGTACCACATAAACCTTTATTCTTTAAAAGAGTAATGAGACATAGCATGCAGTTGACTATATATATGGAATTTCCTCCTTGACAGACTTCATAAATCATAAGGGCAGACACTTACCTAAAAAAAACACCAACATTCTTGGTATTTAACAACTGTAGTGTTACAAAATGAAGCCAGTATGTTCTATCTAGTCTCTAGAGCAAAAACCTCCTCACCAATCTTTGTAACTTTCCCCTCAGGCTTCAGGATAACAGGGCCTGGGCATAGGATAAGTGATCAATAAATATGTATTTAATGAGTGAATGACATCTAAAATTCAGTTCAGGCTGAGTGTGCTTATTGAGACAATCATTTTATCACTAATTATAATTAATGTACATTTAAAATATTTCTTCAGTCATCAGTTCAGATAAGATAAGCAATACATCTACCCCAGAATAATATTTTAGATAGTAGTCAGGAATTACATTCTCAGTCATAGGGCATGTTTTTTCATTAATTAACTGGAGCATAATTAGTTGTCAGTGGACGTGTGGCTCAATTTCATTGATCTATTCTCAGTGCATCTAAAGATAGTCCTCTCCTGAGGGTCTCATCAGGTGACAGGTTCTGAAATAACAACCAGTGTGATCTGAGGTGTTCGGACTGACCTTTTCCAGATACAGGCACTAAACAGCAGACACACAAATAGATCCAGGCTGCTCACCTCCCCACTTCCTTCTAAGGAACACGCAGTAAGTTCTGTACTTGTAGACCTGGGGTGGAGGTAGGGTGGTTATTCTGCTTTAAGTTCTAAATTAGTTTGTTTTCTGAGTCAATTATCCTTTTTCCTTTTTTAGGTTCTCCATGCTATTCTCTAAGGCAGGTATTGAGAAGTGAAATAACTGAGCAAAAGTAGAAATAACGTGAAAAAAAATCCATCTGTGGATGAACAGTGACCACTCTTGGATTCTAATGCTTTTGTGGTGTATTCATTAATAGCAAAACAAAACAAATAGAAACCCCTAATTTTCTGAGAATGAACCTGAGGACCATTGTGCTATTATTTCTGTTGACCATTATGCACTGCATACTCCCAGGAGCAGGACTCTGGCTCTCTAGCACTGGGGTTAGGAATTCTCTCATCAGCCAGGAACCTAACTTGTGATTTTCTTCACAGCCTCTCCCAAAGGAGGCTTACAGAAAGAATACTTGAATGCTTTGCTTTTTTTTTTTTTTTTTTTTTTTTTTGGTATCATTGCTCTAGGCCATGATATCAAGCAGATTAAAGAGAATGAAAAAGAAGCACAAAACTATTCCAGCTCGTTGGCAAATCCAGAGAGCGCCATCTTCAAATCCAGCGAGTCCATTTGCATTTAACTGGTTGGGCTGTTACAGTGCACTCGCCAAGCCCACTGCCAATTAGATACTAGCACTTTTCTTTTAATTTAAATAGGTGATTTAGAAACAGCAAGTCTGAGGATTTTTTTTGGCACTTAGAATTCTCTTTTCTTGCAAGGATCACGTTACTTTAAAGATAGTGTCTTCTGTAAAGATATTCAGTTTCTATTAACTTCAGTAGCTTTGGCATGATGATCATGTAGGAAATCGTTACCCTAAGTTTTCCATATTTTGAATCTATTAATGAGATAATTGGGGTACTTTGTATTATAGATTGATTAAACATCATCTTAATCCAAAAGTGCCCTCTCAGCTAAAAATTGATAAAGAAAATAGTATGTTCTTGGAGATTCATTAACCACAAAATCAGTTTGTTTTCTGAATTAAAAAAAAAAAAGCATCTGATTCTGTTCCAAAGACCATTCTGGAAGGCACACACTGGACAAAAGTTGACAAAAATAGAAATGATTTGATAAAGCAATTTTAGTGGACAATGGCCATTTTGCAGAATCTGGCTTGCTAACTCCAGTGGTCATAAAAAGGGAATAAAATAAGTTATTTGTTGTTAATAACATATATTCATTCACTACAGAATTGAAATATGAGTCATTTAGCAGATGGCCTTATATTTAAAATTACTATTTTCATTTTGTATTTAGATCTTTCTCTGGAATCAAAGGACTCCAGCTGAAAGTTAACCTCCAACCCAATGATAATTACTTTTTCTACGTGAGAGCCATCAATGCATTTGGGACAAGTGAACAGAGTGAAGCTGCCCTCATCTCCACCAGAGGTACTTTTTCCTTTGTACACAGCAAGCTATTTCCAAGTATTTCCTTCTCTTCTGACACCCAGAGAAGAGGTCTTAAAGGGCAACTTCATAAAGCCCCCAACCTGCTATCAGTGCTAACTTTTTGTCATTGGGACCCAAGATTGGTCAAAGGTCAAGATGATTCTTTCATTTCTCTGCTTTAAAAGTTCTCGACCTTGGCTACCCGTTAGCAATCAGTCAGGGTGCTTAAAAGATACTGATGCCTGGTCCCACTCCCAAAGATCTGGAGTTGGGCTCAGACATTTGTGTTTTTAGAAATCTCCCCAGATGATTCTTGTTTGACTCACAATGTGCTATAGTTTGTAGGTATATTGTGTGTGTGTGTGTGTGGTGGGTTTGGGATGTTCCTATTCTATTACACCGTGAATTCTATGAATGAGTTTCCAATCTGGTTCTTCTATTTATTCTTGGTGCTTGACACATAGTTTATGCCAATTAATGTTTGTTGAATGAATGATTGAAAGAATAACTCAAGGAAGTGATAGAACTGCTCAATGACATTTTGGGGAAAATACCCAGATGATGCAAACAAAAAATGTTTGACTGTTCTCAGTTTTTGTGAAAGGAAGTGAGGAATGGAAAGTGATCATTTTATTATCTTATCCTAGGCCCAGAGATAGCACAATATGTGATTTGCTTAACCAGCAAAAATTTGTGCACCTGTCTCATTTGTGATGCAGTTAGGGCTAGTCTCATGATTATGAAGAGCAGATGTGAGGGCTGCCTGCCCAGCAATGTTCTCTCCATAGTTCCAGCATCGTGCTTGTACCTCCAATTGTTAAAGCCTCTCCTTTAGGCTATATCAGTGCATCCCCAAATTTTAATGCACACACAGGTCTCCTGAGGATATGGTTAAAATGCAGATTCTGAGTTGGTAGGTCTGGGGTGGGGCCTTAGATTCTGCCTTTCTAACTAGTTTCCAGGCAATGTAGAAGCTGCTGGTCCAAGGAGCACACTTTGCATAGCAGAGTGAGCTCTAGTACAGGACACACCTGCAAGGACATACCAGCAGCCCCATGTAAACCAGCCACTGGCATCCAGGGATGCCTCATCACGAGTGAGATTTTCATCTATGGATCTGAAAACACTGAGTGGGGGGATTTTGATGTCAGGGGAGAGGGAGACTAAGATCTGAAATGTGGGGCCTGGCCTGGGGACAGCACTGGATATCATGGCAATGTCATAATCCTATTTTCTTAACTGCAATAGGAACCAGATTTCTCTTGTTGAGAGAAACAGCTCATCCTGCCCTGCAGATTTCCTCCAACGGGACTGTGATCAGCTTCACTGAGAGGAGAAGGCTGACGGAGTAAGTAGAAGCAGAAGGCCCAAGTGGACTAATGCCCCAGCAGTAGAGTCTTAGGTCGCTGCAGTGTGGCATCAGCTGAACATGTTCTTAGCTTAATGGACAGGCCTGAACGAGGTGTTGGCTGTAAGTCTGTGCACCCATGCAGTTCAGCTGTGGTTCATTGCTAGGGGAAGGTGGCAGCGATGGTTCATAACTTGGAGCAAGTGTCACTATTTTTATTGGAAAGACAAGCACAGACGGTTTTGCTTAAAACATTGGAGGTTGTAAGGTATTATCTCTGGTTCAATTTTAAAACGGGGGCCCAGTAATTTGTCTATTACTTTCAATAGCATACTGGATTTTGTATCAACCCTCTTGAAAAGGAATAGAGGAGAAGGACATTTTATTGTGTCCCTGGTTCTGGCCACAGAATCTTGTCCCCATGGCACCTCCCCCAAAAATGAAGCGTCAAAGCAAAGAAGAGCCCGAAGCTGAGGATGGGTTGGGGGTACTGCCCTGCAACTTGCCTGCAAACTCTCACGGTCATTTGATGGTCAAAGTGGCCAAATGGAGCAAGTGCGTGAGACTCACACTGCTGATCTGCTGATGGTGCTGATGTGTGCTAAGCTGGCCAGTGGCGACCTGCGCTGCTTTCCTGTCGGGTCGCTTCTTGTCTGTCTGTGGCCTGGCTCAGGTGTTACCACCACTTCTAGAAATGGTCGCACCTTCTCCAGGCCCTGGCGCGCTTTGGTCTTATCTGTGTAAAAGGATGGAAAACTCATGGGGCTGTTTGTCAGCCAGTCAATCATGAATAATCCTCTGTCTTATGCATCTGTGAATCCCCAGAGTCTAGCATGGAGCCTGGGCATTGTAGATGTTAAAAGTACACAAATGAGTGGATTCGGGGGCGGGGGGAGTTAAGAAATAGGTTGAGCTTTTCTGTCTTTTGGATTTCTCAAAAAATTGAAAAGAAGTAGACTGGAGGTGGGTTAGAGTTCATAGATAATAACTGATGATAACTGTAATGTAGTTTAGAGAATTTTATTTATTATTAACCAGAAAATTAGCTCATAAATGTCAGGCAGCCGGGCTTTGCTCCAGAGAGTGAGGGCTTGTCAGTAGCCACCTCTCTGAAATGAGGTTGTCGGGTAAAGACATGAGGAAGTGAAATACATTTCCTTGCATTAATCATTTTCTCATCTGTTAAAAGAGAGAGGAAGAGGGTACTGACTGAATATTAACGCTGCTTAAATTAAAAATGCTTCCTTGCTGTCTCAGCCATTTCCAAGTAAAATTGAGCAATTCATGCAAACAAGGTCACCCATCAGCAGCTGAAAGTACTTTGGTTCATTTTACTGAGACTCTTGTCAAAATAGCTAAGGTGAGACAAAAAAGAGACTTTTAACCAACTTCTCAGGGGCACCTAATACAACTCAAAGAGGCCACAGTCATGCAGACTGTCGACCACAAGTGTCTACGAAGCACACTAAACATACCTTGTTAATTCCACATTCTGCTCTACTTGGGCCTCACCAACTGTCTTACCGTTTCAGAGGTGTTTTGTTTGCTGTGCCCAGTAAGGTAAGCAGGCACTAGGACTCACTGTTAAAGAAGGTTTTGGTGATTCCTTTTTTGCAAGTGCTGGAAAAACTCTGCAAGTCATATTCTCTACCTGCCTCCCTTGTATTTCCTGTCTCTCCTTAAAAGCAGAGATTGTGCCATTTCTTTTTGTCCTGCCATTATTCTAGTTATTTCCTAGTTCCTACTTCCTTTAAGAGATGCAATGTGCAATATATGCATGTTGTATGCGACAGGGGAAATACAGCAAATGCATGTTGAGAGTTTGGGGAATTCTGTGGCAGTTTCCAAGGATAGAATCCTGCCTAAACTGTGTGTGAGATTATGAATGTTGATGCTCATGAGATAAAGGCTGGTAATCTCTGTGCCAAGCTTGAGCTGATCAACTTTGCCTGCAGGATCCCGTCGGTGCTGGGTGAGGAGCTGCCTGCCTGTGGCCAGCATTACTGGGAAACCACAGTTACAGACTGCCCAGCTTATCGACTCGGCATCTGCTCCAGCTCGGCTGTGCAGGCCGGGACCCTGGGACAAGGGGACACCTCGTGGTACATGCACTGCTCTGAGCCACAGAGGTAAGCCGCATCCCTGCCCCTTCCCTCCCAATCAAAATGTCTGCATTGGTGTCTAGGGTCGCTGAGGGACCTAATAAATAGCATCCCACTTCCCTTCCCTTAGTTCTGAGCCAACTAAGAAAGAAAACAAGAGTTGAATATACGGAGACAAAACTCTTACACTTATTACTGAGAAAGCTAACTTTAGAGAATGTGGATCATCCCAAGAGCAAGAGTGTTTTTTATATTGAACGCTATTATTAGGCAGGTTTACCCACCCAGAGCCCTGGCCAAGCCAGTTTCCCTGCCCTGCAGGGCAGACGTGGTCTCTGGAGAAGCAGAGGAGGATTGTGTGTCTCTCCAGTCAGCTTATGAGCGAGACATAGGGAAGAGGGAGGAGCTGCTGGGCTATGCAGGGCCAGATTTTCCTTCTATCCTCACCCCACGGTGCAGAGAGATCACAGGGTAATGCTGAAAGGACTCCCTGGCAGAGAAGGAATCGACAGAGTGAGGAGGAAGTGGATACCCCACACCTTCCCCGTGTTGGTCTATATCGGGGTTTAGCAAACTGCAGCCCATAGGCCAAATATGACCCGCTGCCTGTTTTAGCACATAAAGTTTTATGGAATGCAGTCATGCTTGTTTGTTTATGTATGGTCTATGGCTACTTTTGCACTACAGTGGCGGAGCTGACAGAGACCAAATGGCCTCCAAATCCTAAGATATTTACTATCTGCCCCTTTACAGAAAAAGTTTGCCAAGCTCTGGTCTATATTACTCGTACTGTTTGGTCGGTGGACGTGTAAAAGCCATTATCTTGTGTTAGTCTCAGAGAGACCAGGCAAGCTTGTTATAATCTGAGTATGCTCACAGGATGGTTTAATAGAGCACTGGCCTGGGAGCCAGGACCTCGCCACCTGTTGCTATTCACCGTAAATTGGTTAACCCTTTGAGCAACCTCGCATGCATGTCTGTCTCAGCAGGGGACAGTAATACCTGGCCTTTTGGGGTTGTGAGGATCACATGAAATCAGGTACAGGGAAGAGCTTTGAAATTGTTAAGTGTCATACAAATGTGAGGCATTATTCAAATGAAATGCTTTAAAAAGAAGCCTTCAATGCCTGCAAGTTCCCAGAAAAGGCGCACAGATTGGGATTTGCATATCTCTGGCTGCACATTTCTGCCTGCATCCTACTTGACAGTTTGCTTCTCTGAGATGGTTCATAAGGACACCATCTCCAAGCACTATTTAAAGTCACATTCCATCAAGTCAGAGAGATTATGATTAATTGATATTCAGCACTGTGCAATGCTATAGGACCCAGCCCCTGCCCAGAGTTTGAAATCACTCAAACTCAGAGTTTAGGGTTAGTAGATTTGGGGCCAAAACTAGGTAGTAATTTCATGAAAACATCTTTACCTATTCAAATCCTTAAAAATCCAAACCAAGGACTAACTTCCAATAGCACATTTCTAGACTCTAGAAAATAGAATTGTATATTTTGTTGACAAGGTCAACCTACAGCTTTGGTCTTTGGCTTTACGATCTTTGGCTCCATAGATGCGAGGAGAAAGGGTGTGTCAACCTGTGTGGTCACAGCAGAGGGAGGTCAGGTCCCAGGTGCCTCATTTCTTGCTTTGGGGACTTCACGTGGAGCACCCGGCCTCTGGGACGCTGGGAGAACTGCTACAGCAGCCCCTTCTGTCCTTCGCTCTTTCTGGCTTAATGATTTAAACCAGCCTGTGTTACTCTTGATTCTGCTTACACAGAATCTGAGCTTTAAGCTGTCACCGTTGTGAAGGAAATGGTCTGTCTCAGGAAGAAAGGCAGCTGGCTTTCTTCCCATCCACTCCTCACATTGCCATCCTCGTTCAAGGCCGCCTCACCACCTTTGCAGTTCCCCCGGCAGCCCACCTGCCTGTAGGCTCACGTCAAGTCTCTCCCCACCCCAAGCTATCCCACTTGTCCAAACTGAAAAATGTTTCCAAAACATCGCTTTCATCATATCCCTTCCTTTTCTGCTCAAAAATCTGCAAACATCCCCAGCAGTACCAGAACTCAGGGGGTCCCTGTGCGGGGCACAGTGAAGAGGGGAAGCCAGAAAGAACGTGGCCAGGCTGAGGTGAGGAGCCCCAGGGGTGTGGCCACCTGCTGAGGGTCTAGGCTGAGTCTGGGCCAGCTGTGAGATTCAAGGGGGCGGGGTCCTCAGCCCACCTGGGGGAGGGGGCCACGGACAGGCAGTTCCAGGGTCTCGTTGGTTCAGAGTCAGGCTTCTGGATGATGCTTGTTTGAACAGGGAACATCTGTCCCAGGTACAGGCAGGCAAAAGCTGGGCAGGGAGCCAGGTCCCAGGCTAAGAGGCTGGGTGTTAGGTCAGACATGGGTTAGTGGAGGAATCAGTGTGCTCAGTCGGAAATGGAGGCAAAAGTGGAGCTGGGCAGGTTCCACGTCCTGCAGAACTGGCGGAGCCAAGGCTTCAGCGAATGTCTTTCCATCTGTGGCCTCCATGGTGGGGATTGGCTCAAGGAGTAACCAGGACTGGGCTGTCGGGGACTAGAGACCAGGGACCTTCCAAGCAGGGGAGAAGAAATAGCTCATTTGGTCATCAAGGACCCTCCAGACCAGCACTGCAATAGAATATTCTATAAAAATAAAAAAAAATGATGTCACAAGTGGCTATTAAACACTTGAAGTGTGGCTAGTAGGACTGAAAAACTGAATTTTAAATTTTATTTAATTTTAATTAATTTTAAGTGGCCATAGGTGGCTAGTGGCTACTGTATTTGACAGGGCAGGTCTAGAGCCTGACTCCTGACTTGCTTAGCTATGTAATATCCTAAAAGTCACTCTCATGTCCTGTCCAAGCCCATCAGGCAGGTGGTGATGTTCTCTGCCACATACAGGCCATTCGGCCACCTCATCATGGTGGCTGCTGTCCTCGCTGTGTGGATCTCTTTCTCCTTCCTTTCCACCTATGCAAGCCCTGCCCTTTCTTTTTGGCTGAGTTTAAGCCCGTCTGCTCCCAAAGCCTTCTGTAAGGGCCCAGCCCACATTGCTGCTCCCCATTGTTGCTGCCTGAAATGTTTGTCTGCCCTGCAGGTTCCAGAACTTCATAATGTCCTGGCATCTCTCTCCTTAGCAAGACAGTAAAGAGGTCCTTCCTCATCCCCTAAGTCTCGCTTAGCTCCCCATCGCCTTGAGCCTCTGCCCTCGCATGCGAGTTTCTTTCTGCAGTGAAGTTGCCTAGTTGCCATTCCCTAAGTCCCTGTGCTTGAGCTTCTGTGGGCCTTAAAACAGACATCATAGCTATTCAAGGTCCTTGGCCCCTCCTGCCAGATCTGTCATTGACTCAGATTCTCAGGCTGCAAACTGCCCTGGTGTCCCTGTGCTCCCAGTCCTCCTCTGACCTACCCCATCCACAAACCTTTTTCTCATCGCTTTCCTTCTCTTCCATCTCTCATTCCTTCCCTTCTCCTACTTTCAGGGCCCCACGCTCAGTTTCTAAGATTGCTAGGAGAAATCTCCAAACTTGTGTTACTTTTTTGTACAGAGCAATTTAGCTTTTCTGGTCAGCAATTTCTCCCTCCTGGCCTGGCCTTGAACCTTTCCCTTCATGACTGAAGTATGTTTGTTAAGTGTGGTTGGTAAGCACTTTAACAGTCTGTGCCCTGAGATATATTCTCAGCCCTCGTCCACGGTTTTTCCTTCCTGCTCTGTACAGTATGGGATCCCAGAGGGCAGGGATGGTGCTCTGTAGTCCCTCACTTTCTCTGAGTCCCTAGTCCAGTGCTGGATAGCCCTGGAAGTAGTTGATGAATTGAATTTGTTTGACTTGGAGAGAGGAATCAAAGGCAACCCCCCTGGCTGCGAGGCTGCGGCAAACATTGAGAAGATGAAAAGGAAAGTTGGTTTGGGGAAGGGTGAGCGGAAACAAAGGATGAAGTTGGCAAAAATAATGAAATCTTTCTTTAACTTCATAAAGGTCCTTATGTAAGTTACCTATAAATTTTTTAAACTGTAAAATTAATACATTGTATGGAAGGCAAGCCTGTGGTACTTTTAAAAATACATGGCAGCCTCAAAGGAGTTTTATTCAAAAGAATGACACACCATGAATGCGGTAGTTAAAACATGTGGGCAGCTGGGAAGGAATTAGAATGTGGAGAAAAAATCACAAGGGAGGCATATGTTGGTTATTCTGGGACTGCCTCCTAATGCAGAAGGAGCAAAATTATTAAAAATGCTCATCCGTTGGGCTGAGCTATGCCTTTTAGCACCTAGGAGGGATCTGGTTAAAAGATTAGGGACAACATTGTTGCAATTTATTATTGTGAATTGAAGTTAATAACTGAAAAATTGGGTATTCCCAAGTGATTTTCCTTATCGAGTTCTTCAAGATTTCCAAAGTTCTTTCCCCCCCCTCCCATTTTGTTTCATTTCAGGTACACGTTTTTCTACAGTGGCATCACGAGCGACGTTCACGTGACCGAGCGGCCGGCCAGAGTGGGCATTCTGCTGGACTACAACCACCAGAGGCTGCTGTTCATAAATGCCGAGAGCGGGCAGTTGCTCTTCATCATTAGGCACAGGTTTAATGAGGGTGTTCACCCTGCCTTTGCCCTGGAGAAACCTGGGAAATGTACTCTGCACCTGGGGATAGAGCCCCCGGATTCTGCAAGGCACAAGTGATCCTTGGCTTTCAGAGTTTGCAAGAGCAATAATTTAAATTTTGGGGAGGGAGGGTCTGTTGTTCTTTCCCTTGGGTGCTATACATTATTCAAAAAGTCTCCCACACATTCGCACTAATGATAGCTGTGTGCACAGCAGTCAGCACCTGAGCACAGCCCAGAAGAAAACTTCCACTTTCGGAGCAGTGTGTGAGTAAAGAGGATGAAAACAACCACAGCTCTTTGGTTTATATGCATTTGAGTTCTTTCCTAAACTAAGAGGTCTTACACTTGACTTGGGAACCAAAATAGAGAAATAGACTCCCGCCTGTTTTGTTGGTCAAAGAAACCCTCTGACGGACAGGTTGGAGCAAAGGGAAGGTCGTGCTGGCCAGGCATCTCCTCTGACAAAGAGACATGGACAATTTTCCGCAAGAAAAATGTCCTCTTACTTTGCTAAAGGATGATGAATCCCAATCATTAGAGAAAGTGTTTTAACTGAGCTAAATTTATACTGAACTCTTTTGTAATAATATATACTGTAGAACATGAGCCTCTTTTCCCTGAAATTTTAAATGTAGAAAAGCGCTAGATATTAGAAATTTCCATTTTGTTAAATAAATGGTTAGCGTCTATAAAACCAAACATGTTATGTGAACTTATTGTGTGTAACTGACTAGTCTGGCGTCTCGGGAGCAGGGCAAACTGCAGAGTAAATACCCATCATACTTCAGTGAGTTGTATTGCTATTGGTTTTCATGTAAGAATTTCACACACACACATTCATATATACATATATTTATATCTATATATTTTAAAATCTAAACACTCTCAGCCATAGTTACAGTCAACTCTCAGAAGCTGGGAATCTCTTTTTACTAAAATAAAATGGTTGGTCATTTTTAGATACTATATTGATGCCTGTAATCCCAGCTACTCAGGAGGCTAGGGTGGGAGGATCACTTGAGCCCCAGTTTAGGACCAGCTTGGACAACATAGCAAGGTCTTGTCTCTACAAAATATTTTTTAAAAATGTTAAAAAATTAGCTGGATATGATGGTGCACTTAAGCCCAAGAGTTTGAGGCTGCAGTGAGTTACGATCACACCACTAAACTCCAGCTTGGACCACAGAGTGAGATCCTGTCTTAATTAAAAAATATATATATATATATATATATATATATATACACACACACACACATATTATATTGAGATCTTTCAAAATCTTCCTAAAATGTATACAAAGTTGATAAATGTATGTTTAGATGATTGCTCGTTTCCTATAGGGTTAATGCTTTGATCCTATTCATAGTTTTAAGAAAAACTTTCTTTAAAACATTATGCATTCAGTTATTTTCTTGAGTTGAGAAATAATATCCTACTTCTTGGGTATATTCTAAAGTCTATTGTTTAGCAGCTAGAAAGTCCAAACTGGATCTGTAACGGCTTTAACAGAGCCCCTTGAAGACCTGCTTTGCAATTAGAGCAGTTGCTGGCGAGGTGGAGTCTTCGTGAGGTTGGAGAAGTAACTTGCAGCTTTATGGAGAATGTTATCTTAACTTTTTCAAGTCTTGAACATGTTGTCATCAGGTTCTGACTGATTGGCCACCCATGGTCATTATTACTTTTTTTTTCCTTGGTGTGAACGTATAACCGCATGAATTTTCGAATTCTTTTCAGTTTGGGTTCCTCCAGAAGCACACCAATATAAAGACATAGTGCTGTTGTGTCCGCAGGAGCTGACTCCAGGATGAACACTCAAGGAAGCGGGGAAGGTGAGACAGGAAGGGGAAGCCAATAAAGTACGTGTTTTATGAGTGGGTTATTAGCGCTGTGGGCACCTGGGGCTCACTTGTGCTAGGGCTCTCTCTGGAAACCACATGGAACATGCCAGAGACTGGCGCTGACCCACTCCTGCCCAAGCCCTATTGGTTGAGGGTTGCCTGGGGGACGTTCTCTACAAGCTCCCCTGGTCCTGAGCAAGCTCTCAGAGAGAGTTATTGGGAAACACAGATACCTGGCACAGGACTTGTCAGTGAGTCAAAACCGTGTAAGGCAGCAGCCGGGCCCTCTGTCAGTTGGAGGTGGATGGGGCAGGTAGCTGCATCTGCCATCGTGCTGGAAGGAGAAAGCCGCCATGATGGGAAGAATGAGGCTTGAATCCTGACTGAGCCCTTACGAGATGATTGCTTTGGGAAACTCAGATTCTTGAGTTGTAAACATCAGGTTACATAAGCATGTGAAGTGGCACAGCATTTTGTAGTTTATAAAACATCGTGACAAGGGACCCAGGAGATCCTCTAAGTCCAACTACATCCCCAATGAGTGGCCCTCCTGTCTCCAATTCCATGGCAAGTGGATGGTGAAAAGTAGGACTGTGGGGTCAGGAGACCCATGTGTTAGCTGCCTCTGTCTGTCGAGTGATAGGAGATTTCTTACGTGGTCCTTAGGGGGTTATTCTAGTGCAGACAAATAGAGCTAAATTAATGCTGTTTTCCCATATTGTCAAGAGTTATTTACTCTTTGGCCCTTCTTCTCTGATTTCCATTTTCTCTTCCTTTTGTCCTTCCTCTTCACACAACATAGACCCTCAGAGGGAGGAAAGGAAATCAACAAATTTTGGTCAAAATTGCTCCTCTGAATATCTGTCAGTGGTGTTTATTAGGTTTTTTTTTTTTCCTTTCTTTCTTTTTTTTGTTTTTTTAATTGAGACAGGGTCTCATTCTGTCATCCAGGCTAGAACACAGTGGTACAATCATATCTCACTGCAGCCTTGAACTCCTGGGCTCAAGCAATCCTCCTGCCTCAGCCTCCCAAAGTTCCGGGAATACAGGCGTGAATACACTGCATGCAGCCTACATTTAATAACATGCACAGCCCATGCATTCTCTCTTTTAATCCTCATTATAACCTTGCACAGTAAAAATTGTTGCCATTTTATAGATGAGGAAACCAGTCTCAGAGCAGTTAAAATAACTTGTTCACCATCACAGCCGGCCGATGAAAGAGCATGGATTTAGGTACAGCTCAAATCCAGAGTTAAGCATAAAATGATTATATTTTGTTTCATTCTTTATTGTAGATCATGTTTCGACATATATGTAGTGTGAGAAATACATGTGTGTGCACACATGTGTGTATATGTGTACACATACATATACATTCTCTTCTCCCTTCTGTTTTGTTGTTGGTGCTGCCATAACTCATGGAAGACATGGGGTTACCTTGATTTTTTCTTCAATACCAGTGATCTTCATTCATTTATTCCCAGCATTATTTGCACGTGGCTCTTTGAGAGTTCAAAAGAGTCTATAACATTCTATTTGTGGGGAAAAAACTTTACATATATGAAACCAAAATGCTGCTTCTGAGAGGTATGGGGTCAAAATAAAAGAGTTAGTGGGAAAAAGAAAAGGAACCGAGTGTTAACAGTACAGTCCTTCTGTTTGCATACGTTACTGGCAAACTTTGTCAAAGTTAGAAATATTTTTCTATTACAGCAAACCAGAACATGTTCCTGGTTTTTTCAGAGGTGCTTCCTTAAAGTCCAAGAGAACTGAAGTATTGTACTTCCTCACACCCACTCACAAAGACATTTGCTTTAAGGACCAAGCACTAACTCTCTCCCATTGGAAGCACCCTTCATATCTCACAGGCCATTATCTGAAGTCCCTTCTCATCTTCACTACATTAATTACCCATTAATAATCCCAAGTGTTCAATTGCTAAAAGAACCCACATGACTCAAATAGTTTATATTCATGGAACAACTTTATTACTGGCAACGGATACAGTACAGCCATGCAGGAGAGGCATTGGAAGGGATTCTTGATGTCTCAAGTGCAGGCTTCTTGGTCCTCCCACCGTTGTGTTGCACCATACACTTGGGCTCCAGGCCTCAAACCACTACTGGTGCACGTGTGAAGCACTTTGATACCAGGAAGCTCAAATTTTGTTTATGGTGGTGGTGAGTCTCTCATAGTGAGCTGGTCACCTGGACACGTTCTAGTGCTGTCACTACCCCTTCCTGTCAAAACTCACCTCTCCGGCCCCCACAGGCTCCAACGAGTATTACTAAAACAAATGCAAGTTATAAATCTAATGATGACTACTAAACAATGCTGACAGGCTGATGCACCCTGCTCTGAAACAATTGTTGAATCCGGGGTTATGGAATGCCACTTAATTTCAGTTAATAGATTCCGTGGCATTGCCCAAGGGTCAGTAACTCTATAGATATGCGTGTGGTCAACTAAGATCAGCTACAATTAACTCATGCTAGGCACTTACTATTGTGCATTCCTGAGCCCAGCTGCAAAGGGGTATTTTAAGAATACTATCAGAATCAAAACATCCCATGCGCCCCATAAATATACACAACTATTATTTTTAATTATTATGTACACATAATTAAAAATAAAAAATTTAAGAAAAAAGATTAAAGGCAACCCCCCCCAAACAAAAACAGAATACTATTAGTAAGAGCTGAGTGCCTGTGCTGCCATTAGCCATCCCCTTTAGTCCCCTGATTTGGTGGCTGTTAGGGCTGAGGGTTGATCCCAGGCACCTCCCTGAGCTGAATGAAGTTGCACTTGATTTCTGGCCCCTTCATGGTGCTCAAGAGGGAACATACATTCTGGGCTGCTTTTGGAGTAGGAGATCAACACTTCTCATTTTCCTTTACTATCCTCAAAGTGTATGTGGCTGTGCCTCTCTTTTCTGTGCCTCTGTTTTGTCTTAAGTGAACTCCCTTTCTATGCTGAATTTGTTTTTGCAGTTGATACCAGTAATTTTAGAGCCCCAAGTAATACATGAACTTAAGAACGGTTTGAGGCCTGGCGCGGTGGCTCACGCCTGTAATCCTAGCACTCTGGGAGGCTGAGGCGGGTGAATCGCTAAAGGTCAGGAGTTCAAAACTACCTTGAGCAAGATCAAGACCCTGTCTCTACTAAAAATAGAAAGAAAATTAATTGGCCAACTAAAATATATAGAAAAAATTAGCTGGGCATGGTGGCGCATGCCTGTAGTCCCAGCTACTCAGGAGGCTGAGGCAGGAGGATCACTTGAGCCCAGGAATTTGAGGTTGCTGTGAGCTAGGCTGATGCCACGGCACTCTAGTCCGGGCAACAGAGTGAGATTCTGTCTCAAAAAAGAAAAGAAAAGAAAAAGAAAAAAAAAAAGAATAGTTTGAGAGTCGGAGAATGAGGAATGTTTAACCTGGAGCAAAAACAACTTAGGGAAGGATATAAGAGGCCTTCAAAGATTTGAAGAGCTGTTACATGTTTATATGGAAGGAATCAGGCCTTTTTATCTTTTATTTTGAAATGGGGTCTCATTCTATTGCCGAGGCAAGAGTACAGTGGCATCATCATAGCTTACTGGGACCTCAAACTCCTGGGTTCAAGGGATCCTCCTGCCTCAGCCTCCTGGGTAGCTGAGTCTATAGGCACATGCCACCACATCTGGCTAATTTTTAATTATTTATTGTAGAGACAGGGGTCTTGCTATGTTGCTGAGGCTGGTCTTGAACTCCTGGCCTCAAGTGATCCTTCTGCCTCAGCCTCCCAAAGTGCTGGGATTACAGGTGTGAGCCACTGTGCCCAGCCAGAAAATCAGGCTTATTTTGATTTTTCTATGAGGACCGGTGTGTAGAAGTCTCATCAGTGGGTAGAAGTTGGTTCAAGAGAAGGAAGAACACCCTGTCAGTGACAGCTGGCTAAGGGACAGGCTGCTTAGCAGATTATGAGCACTGAGAGTCAGACAGAATGATCAATTGTCTGGAATATCAACGATCAGATTCCTGCTTTGGGTTCTAGATAAGTGGCTTTTAAACTGTGTTTCTGGGGTAGTGAGATTCCACAGAGGTGCCTGAGGGCCAGCATGGGAGCCAATGGGAAGGCTAAACCCCTATCCTATCTCATCATGGTAGCTCAATTTTTATATGTTTTAACATTGAGTTCCATATAATAATTTATTGGATAAAAACATTTCTATGGTTAAATAATATTTGAAAACTAGGTAACCACTGAGATTTAAGTCTGAATGTTGTGACCCAGGGTCACACCTGAAAGGGTCTAAATCTTTCTTTCTTTCAGGGTCCCCTTTCCTTTACTATCCAAATACTGACATGATGTTGATTTCAAGAAATTCTGTTTCCTATCTCAAATTTCAAAGAATTCCTATAGGTGATTACATTTTCCTGTTTAATACCTCTGACCTCCCACTTCCAAATGCTCCTCCTTCACCTCTAGCCCTTTCATCACAACTTAATGCTTCCCAGTCCCATTCGGTCTGCACCATCCCCAAGCGTGGACACAGTGCGCCTTTGATTCCTTAAGGTAGTGCTGACACAAAGCTGCCATTGTTAGGGTTAACATGGCTTTTGTTGAAGACTTGGGGTTAATGAGGGCAAATTTTCATTGAACATGAACCATAAAGCTGAATGTAAAACATCCAATGTTGCAAGGAGAACTCTCTGATCTCTTTTTCAGCCCTATTTCCTGCCACATTGAACAGAATAACCTGTCCATTTTGCCTTATTCTTTATGTTTTTAGCTTCTGCTTAAGCTTTGGGTTTTCAGATAGGCAGTGGAACTAGAAAACATCAAAATGTAAAAACCTCTCCTATAAATAAAGATATCTTTTATAAGTGTATGAGAGCAATTTGCCCTCCTTATCTCTGCCTCCCCTACCCTGCCCCAGTGCCAGGCCTCTCTTTGCAGAACTAAAAGGCCCATTAAAGTAATTCCCCAAACCAAAAAACATTCCTCTCCCCAAGATGAATTTGGCCATTACCTCTGAAGATGGTTATAGAATTCCCTCAGCATCTCCCCTTTTGTGTTTTTCTCTAGAACCAGTTAATGATTTAAAATCCTTTCTCTACCTAAATGGAGCTCCTACACTTCATGTTGGGCTGCCCCAATACCATGAAGGACTTTACTCCTCGAAGGACTTCAAGGAGAAATGACACCCTTCTAGAGTCAACATGCTATTTGAAGATTTTTAACTTAGGGGGAAATGGGTGAAATAATTAAGAAAAAGGAAAAATGGGGGTGGAGAAGAGCACCATTCATTCATTCAGCACGTATTTATTGGTACTTACTATGGGCTGGGCAGTATTTAGGCCCTGGAGAGATAGCAGTCATTAAATCAGACAAGATCCCTGCTTTCAAGGAGCCTATATTCCAGTGGAGAAAGACAGACAATAAACACATGTACAGTATGTCCGTGGGGAATAAGAACTATGAAGACAGGTTAAGAGAATAAAAGGTAATAGGAGGTAGGGGCTGCTCTATGTTAGGTATGATGAGAAAGTATCTCTGATAAGATGGTATTTGAATGAAGACTAAATGAAGTGAGGGCGCAAGCCTTGTGGACGTGGGTGAGGGATGATATCTCTTGTAGAAGGAATAGAAAGCATAGAGGTCTTGAGGCAGCAGGATGGGGGGCATCAGAGGAAAAGTGAGAGCCCGAGGGCTGCAATGGAGTGAATGGGTGGCAGGGAGAGAGGGGTAGCAGATGCAGTCAGAGTAGCCACGGACCAGTTCACAATGGCCTTGAAGGCCAAGGAAGAACTTAAGGTTATATTCTGAGGGAGTTGGCAAGAAGTAACAGGTCTGAGGAGTAGACGCAATGGCAAAGAACTGCCTTTTCACGTGTTTGGGTCTCATGTTTTTTAACATCAAACAGGGTGGTTCATAAGGAACCCCTGGGCTGGCCTTTGCCAGTTCTCAGCTGCTACAGAGAAGAGCCAAAAGGGCCTGGTGTAGGTGGGAGAGAAGAAAAGGCATTCTTTGTCTCATTCTCAGCTCTGTCCAGGAACCCCGTGGTCCTGCTCACTTCCTGCTTCCAGGGGAGCTCGCTGCTGATTGGTTGCCATTAGGACCCACTTAGTACCCAACCGTGGGGGCTTGGGGGGGAACTGCAATTGTACTTGGGCTGACTGTAGGCTGAACTGAGTCTGCTTGCCCTCTATGAAAAGTTGGCGATCACCAGAGATGGAGAAATATAAGCATATTTTAAGGAAATGTTTCATATCTTTTTAACTGCATGATTTTATAGCGAAGATGAGATAATGATGTCAACCAGGGAGGCTGTCTGGCCAAACAGGGCCTCATATGTGTGTATCTATGTGTGTATGTGAGTGTATCTGTGCATATTTCATGTGTGTGTGTAAGCACATGTGACTGTGTGTATATGTCTGTGTGCTTATGTGTGAGGTAGAATGGTGGACAGAGGTAGAATTATCACTACAATTCAGGGCTGGTTTCCCATTGAAGATCCAGAAACTGGATTTGGTAGCACTCTTTTTTTTTTTTTTGAGATGAGATCTCATTCTGTTGCCCAGGCTGGTCCTGAACTCCTGGGATCAAGCCGTCCTCCCGCCTCAGCCTCCCAAAGTGCTCGGATTACAGGTGTGGACCACCGCACCCAGCTTGGTAGAGTTCTTAAAGGTTGTCAGGTCCACAGGACTCACCCACATTAATCAAGCCCACAAAAGACTAATTATTCAGAATGCCAATTGCTTAATTTATAGTGAGAGATCAATTGTCAAAGGAGCTAGAGAACACATATCTGCAGGTCAGAGGATTCTCTCTCTAGGCCCCTGAGCTCCCAGACCTGCAGGCATCCACCATGCTTGGGACTGGGCTGCACACACTGCCTGAGGCTGCCTACCTTTCAAATTCCAAACCCTGAGGAGAATTAACATGTGTTCACATGGGAAGCCCATGACAGTCAAAAGTTTGGTGATCAAGGCAAGGTATGTCAATAATGTTAATAGCCAGCACTATTGAACTGCATGGCCACCCATGGGGCCCAAATAGTTGGGTTTGCTGGTCCAAGTACTTTCTTCCTGTATCAGCACCGGGATTCCCTGATAAATCCTTATTTGGAGGAAGGGGTTCCTATCTATTGGGTCCAACTTCTTATGTTCACAATTTTGTCTTTTTTTAAAAAGGTGCCTGAAGACCATTTCCCAGACTTTAGTTTCTTCTATTACTTAGTGAATACTTGATTAAATTTCTGGACCCTGTCCCTCCTGCTTTTGATGTGAAAAATATTGTGCCTGTTATGGTGTCTCTTGTGGAGGATAGAACATCATTTATTATGTGAAGATCCTGCTAATTTAATACTCAGATGAAAACCATGCTTGCAAGTTCTTATGTCACATCTCACTGTCTCTCCCATGGATTGACCACAAGTAGGAGGAGGACACTATTATTTAAGGATTTGTTGTAACTGATGAGAAAGAGAGGTTTGGAACACCAATCCTGGAATCACAGAGATCTAGGTTCAGATGTGGCTCTGCTTCTTCACATCTGTGTGGTATTGAACAAACTATTTAGCCTCTTTTAGAGCCCTCATTATAAATTAGGAATAATACTTGCTATGATTTGAATGTGTCCCCCGAAGTTTATCTGTTGAAAACTTAATCCCCAATAGGATAGTGTTGAGAGGTGGAACATTCAAGAGGTAATTAGGTCATGAGGGCTCTACCATCATGAATGGATTAATGTCATTATTGTAGGAGTAGGTGTATTATAAAGTGAGTTCATTCCTCTCTTGCTCTGTCTCATGAGCTCTCTTGCCTTCTGCCTTCTGACATGGGAGGATGCAGCAACAAGGCCCTCAATAGATACAGCCTCTTGATCTTGGACTTCACAGCCTCTAGAACTATAAGCCAAATACATTTCTGTTCATTATAAATTACTTAGCCTCAGGCATTCTGTTATAGTAGCACAAAGTGGACTAAGACAAGTTGTTCATTCATTCAGACAACAAATGTTTATCAATTATTAATACTAACGTGCCAGGCACTGCAGTAGGTACTAGAGATACAGTAGTGATCAAAACCAACAAAGATTCCTGCCCTCAGGAAATATATATTCTAGTGAGAAGAAGAACATACAATAAAGAAGATAAATGTAAGTTGTTTAGTATCAGAAAGTGATATATGCTATAAAGAAAAATAAAGTAGGGAAGGGTGGCTGTGACAAGTAAATGAAAAAATTAATGTATGTGAAGTTCTTAACATAGTGCCTGGCATAAAACAAAAGCAAAAGTTTTAGCTGTTATTAATAATTCAGCTACAATTATAGAGCTTAGTGTATCCTTCAGAATGGCACAATGTCCTCACACACACCTTGGCATGTAATTATACTACCTATGACCACAGTATCCCCAATGGAAGTTTAATGTTTTCCTGTTTCAGTCATTGCAAAAATTCAAGAAAAGTACTTAGAACAAAAGATAAATTTTACCACTCAGAGATCACCAATGTCAACATTTGGTGTATATTCTCCCAGGCTCTCCTCTTCTTTTTTGTCTAGACGCACTTATACATTTTTTAACACAAATAGAATTTCTGTTATCTACTCTGTTTTTGTCATTTAACACTATGTCATGGACAGTTTCCCACATCAACAAACATAGATTCACATCACTATTTTAATGTCCAGTTGTAGCCCACTGAAAAAATGGACCTTCAGCCCCACAGCTGGTCACTTACTGATATCCAATTGACACCAAGTTTTCATTTCTATAAAATGCTTTAGTTTTAAAGGCACCAACTTCACTATTTGGTCTAGAGTTTATCTTGGATGTGTCATGGGAAAGTATATGTTGTTTCCATATTTACTATGTACCCTAATCAGTTTTTATAAACCCAGCTGGGAAGACTGAATAGAACTCTTTCATGAGGCAAGCTCGGTGTGTAATCATATCTAATGGTACTCAACTTAAATATATTTTTAACATCTCTCATTTCAGGACACCATACTGGCTCCTGGTGGGAACCAAGATAAGTAAGACATCATCCCTCCCTCCAAGGAGGCCATGACAGGCGTGCATGTATCTATAATATGTCATATAAGTCAGAAGAATCATGGCATTTCCAAGTAGGGAGAGAACATATCAGTTAGGCATGACCATGAAATGTGAAAAGACAGGACATTTAGGACATGCTTTGCTGTGTATGTAGGATTGTAATACATGGTCATAAGGATCAGGGAAGTCTAGACAGAGGCAATAGTATGAAGCAGGAGAGACAGGGTGGGTTTGGGGAACCACCCAGCTGGGCACAGGGAAGATGTGAGGAATTAGTGGGCAACAAACCTGGAAGGTACCTTGAGCCCACATGGTGATAGTTGGGATAACAGGCAGGAGTGTTTTTACTTAATATAGTACATAATGGGGCATTATTAAAGATCTTGGACCTGTGAATAAAGAGGATGGAATAGGAGAGATTACAGATATGGGTTGCCAACTAGCAGCATAAATATATGATCACAGAATTCTGAAGTGGAATATTGGCAAAGGGAAGGGGAAGCAGGGACTAGACTCCAGAGTATTATGATATAGGATCTATAGGCTACAAGAGGAGATAAAAAGTGAAGAGTCACAAGTTACCCAGGCTTTTGAACCAGGCCTCTTGGGAGCATGACCGTGCTACTAAGAAAGGAGGCAACAAAGAATACATGGCTGGCTGATGGGGAGAGGCTGAATTTGGGGACATCCACCTGTAGCTGCCCATCAAGTCTCGAGCCATGAGAAAGCTCGAGGCCAGAGGTACATATTTGGGAGTTTTCGGCATTAAAAGATTCCCTTACCAGCTTTGTGAACTTGGAGGAAAGTTACTTAACCCTTTTATATCTCAGTTTCTTCATCTGTAAAATTGGAACAGTAATAGACCTACTCACCCAACTCTTAGGGCTGTTGTCAGGAATAAATTATTTAATACACTCCGGGCACTTAGGGCAGTATCTGCCATACTCAAGAAATGTTAGCTTTATGTCATCGGTGTGTTGATTAAGCAATACTTCTTAGCTGTAGTCCTAAAAGACATTTTATTTTTGTCTCCTTGTGTCCTTTTAAGTTTCTTCAGGGGAGAAGTTCTAAATAAAAATCGGGCAGAGAAACTTGGGAGGACTTAGGTGGCCTTTCTCAGAAGAAATGTCTGAACAGAGGCCCGATGGCTGAGTGGAAGCTCTCCAGGCTGAGGGGAGTGGGTTACGGGGAAGGGGAGAAGAGTGCTCCTGATAGATGGTAAAGGGGGTGGTAAGGCATAGCTCGACGCCTTGCAGGGACTAGAGGTAGATCAGGATGGCTGTGGGGGTGTCTGTGAGATGTGGCTCTGACTAGGAGAAGGCTGTGGGGGTGTCTGTGGGGGTGGGTGACTGTGGCATGAGGCTTTTTCTTTGAATATGTCAGGTTTAGCACAGGGCCTCACACAAAGTTGGCAGGAAATAAATATTGTTGAAAGTGAAATCTAAAAATGATACAGGTTTTTGGTTCTTCTTTAACACAATTTCCCTTCTCACAATTTAAAACCATCATGAATCAACTTCCTACTTCTCTTCACTGGAAAATTTTAGGGCCATCTTCAAAGGGTTCTTGAGTTGTAAGTCAGAGGGAGATAACTCTCTCTGTGAGTTCTTCAAGGAGAAGCTGCCATGGAATTTGTTTGCTGGTGACCAAGCTTTCTCAGATAGTGAGGTGAGTGAAGGACTGAAGCCTTAGGATCAAGCATTATCATTCAGATAGGGTGGATAAACTTGACTCTGTTTAAAACACAGGCTATTTCAAGGGTTATTTTCTTAAGAAAAAAGGTTGATCAATTGTATCTTTCAGGACATCAACTCCATGTTGAAATATAATTTATACTGCTTTTCACTTTGTCTTCTTTCAGTGAATTAAACTATAACCAAGCTGATTTCTTGATTTGCATTTCTCCTTAATTATTCTGAGCTAAGCTCTACCCTGCTGAGCTCCAGAAAATGGATAAAATATGCATTTGAGTGTCGAACAGCAGCGGCAGACACCTACACGCCAAACCCTGGCTGTGTGGGACGCTGCCATTTTCCCCAAGTCGTTTCAGGACAGAAACACCTCTGCTCCCAAAGAGCGCTGTTTAGGGGCCCACACATAAGGTCTCTCTCTGCAGCTTATATTAATAATATGAAAATCAGGGAGCAGTACATTGTGCCACACTCTCCCATGAATACGACCAGGGCTATTTTTCTGCCCCCATAGGCATAGAAAGGATTCTCCAATTATTCAGCCCAACAGGAGACTCTGTAAATTACCTCTGTAAGACTTGAAATTCAATATCAGAGAATGATTTTGCTGTATTGCCATCCAATCAGCAGAGCTTTCTTTTAAAAATAACATTAATATATATCTTTGTGGAACATTTGGAAACTATAGAAAATTATGATGACTAAATAAAAAGTATCCTCCAATCCACAGCCTTAAACTCAGTTGGCATGCTCTTTGGCTTTTAGTTTTTTGCCTTCTCCCTTGCCATAATGCAGAGGCAATGTGTAAAAGTGTCGCAGGCGTCTTGCAACCTTGAAGATGAAATTCACATGCTGAGCATGAAGGAGCATGAAGGTGGAGGAGCCTGGGAGCTCAATGACATTGTTGAGACACCATTCTGGTTCTCTGCTGCCTCCCTCTAAACACTTTTTGTTTGAGTTAAATAAACCTCTATCATTTTAAGCCATTAAAATAGCTTTCTAATGCAATATAACATACATTCAGAAAAGTGTATCACAAGTTTACAGCATGATGAATTTTTTCATAGCTAATATATGTGTAGACAGTTCTCAAAATAAGAAAGAGAACATTATCATCACTAGAGGTGGCTCCCTGTCACTTCCACTTCTGAAAGTAGCTAGTAGCTGAAAGTAACCATAGATTAGTTTTGCCTGTTTTTGAACTTTACATGAACTGAATGATACAATTTTTCCTTTCTGTCTGGTTTCTTTTGCTCAACATTATTTTTGTGAGATTTATTCTTGCTATTGTGTATAGCATTATTTTTCCTTCTCATTGTTGTATAGTAGTGTAATTTATGAATGTACCACAATTTATTTATTCATTCTGCTATTGATGGATGGACATTTGAGTTTTTTTCTAGTTTGGGGTTATTTACAAGTGGTACTGCTATGAGCATTCTTGTACAAATCTTTTAGTGAATATATATTCACTTCCTGTTGGTAAATAACTTCTGTTGGCATGCATATTAGATACTGCCAAAGAGTACCACTGGGTACTATTGGTCTATTTAATTCTAACCATTCTGATGGGTATGTAGTGGTATCACATTGTGGTTTAAATTTGCATTTCTCTAATGGTTATAGAAGTTGAACACTTTTGCATATGTTTATTGTCCATTTGTATATCTTTTTAAGAAATTTCCTATTCAAGTATTTGGCCATTTTTCTATTATGTTATGTCTTTTTTGGGGTATGATTTCTGTAAATATTCTGAATATGAGTCTTTTGTTAGATATACATTTTGCAAATATCTTCCCCTCTTTCTGTAGCTTAATTTTTCACTATCTTAATGGGTTTTTTTTATAAACAGAAGTTTTTTGTTTTAGTAAAATTCAATTTATCTTTTTTCTTCAATTTAAGAGTTTTTCTTACCCTAAGGTCATAAAGATATTTTCATGTTTCCTTTTAAATGTTTTATGTTAGCTTTCACATTTAGGTTTATATATAAATACATTTATATGTATATATACATATGTAAGTGATATATATAAGATATAAATAATTTAATTTTTTGTATATAGTGTGAGGTAGGGGTCAAAATGCATTTTTTTCCTCATAAAAAAAGGGATCTGGCCCTATTGATGAAAAGCCACCCCTTCTCCAATACACCGCAATGTGATCTGTGTCACAAATGCTTCAGCCATTCAAAGTGCTTTTTGCTGTTCATAGCAGCCAGAGATCACATTTGGTGTATGTGTATATGGACAAGTATATATACACATATATTCTCCTTCATGTCCTTAAATACTTTTTAAGAATGTAGTTGTTTTTTTTTTTTGAGACAGAGTCTCACTCTGTTGCCTCAGCTTGAGTGCCATGGCGTCAGCCTAGCTCACAGCAACCTCAAACTCTTGAGCTCAAGTGATCCTTCTGCCTCAGCCTCCCGAGTAGCTGGGACTACAGCCACACGCCACCATGCCCGGCTAATTTTTTCTATATGTTTTTAGTTGGCCAATTAATTTCTTTCTGTTTTTAGTAGAGACGAGGTCTCATTCTTGCTCAGGCTGGTTTCGAACTTCTGACCTTGAGCGATCCACCCGCATTGGCCTCCCAGAGTGCTAGGATTACAGGCGTGAGCCACCGCGCCCGGCCAAGAATATAGTTTTTAATGTATGCTTAATAGTCCATAATAGTGATATACAATCATTTATATAACCAATATTCTGATGCTGGACATTTAAGTTGTTTCCAATGTTTAGTTATTAGTGATCCAAAATTGAATATCCTTGTCCATAAATATTTGCACACACATCTCATTTTCTTTTAGTATGTTCCTAGAAATGGAATTATGGGTTAGAATGTAAAAAATTTTAAAGGCTTTTGATGGATACTGCCAAATCAGCACAGAGTTAAATCCCACCTGAAAAAACATGTGGAGAATATACATTTAAAGCACCCAATTCTGCAGTCAAAAAGCCAATAATATTATTTTTTAAATATAAATATATTTAACTTTTTTTCAATAAACTTCACTGAATTTTTATACTATTTACCTTCCTAATGACAATGGAACTCAGCAAATTAGAAATTACTTGACCTAAATGTGAGATTGGCTGTCCAGGGATACAATAAAAAATGTCAACATAAAAGCCTGCCTGTTTATTTCTTGTACTTGAAGACAGGAATGGAAACATTGGAGGCAGGTAGTTCTTACATTAAACACATTATTTCTGCCTTCTCTTTTAGTTCATAGATTGTTGTTTTTGCTTTCTTTTGTTATTGTCATTTTCTCAAAGTGATTGTCATACAATTATTCTTTTCTCTTCACTCCCTAAATATTGAACACAAGCCTGAGTCTTAGTGCGTGACTCTCTCTTAAGGGTACAAAGTTTACATTGAGTCAAGAAAGCTAATATGAGACTTTGAATTTTGGAATTATAATGAGGTCATCTCTTAGCAACTAAGCTTAAAGCTAATGTCATGCTTAGTTTGAAATTTTATGTTAAATTGGCTTCGGTCAATCAATGCTAAGTTTAAAAAATAAGAGAGAATGTGTGGGATGTTCTTGCTCCATGATGATAAATGTTGTGACTACTCAGGGATATTACTATGGACAATGGGATATAGAATTCAATCAATCTGGCATAGTGCCAGCTGCTTTCCAGAATGAGGAGAAAGTTGATAGTTGGATGTGGAAAAGCTTTGCAGAGAAAGTGTCATTAGAGTTGACCTTCATTCAGGAAGAGGTCCAATGTTGTCATAGGCAATCCTGGGTTGGTTACTACAGAAAATGCAGAGATCACTGGATCTCTGCAAAAAGCACAAGCGGGCACTCCTAAGGAACCAGCACACAAACTGCCCCAAATCCAGGAGTCATCTTCCAGCCTATTCTGAGCTTAATCCCAGTCTATATATAGAGCCTCCTAAAAAAGGGCAGGTATGTCAGGGGAGAGGGGAAGTTCCCCTGGCTTTCAGTCTTACTCAGCATTCTGCCTCTGATTTTTCTTGACCGTACTGGTTCAGGTTGAAACAGCAGCACATCCCAACTTCTTCCTACCTGCCAAAGCCACCTGCGTCAGTTGTGCTGGGTTCTTGACACCAGGGCTTCGCAAGCAGGAGCCTCTTGGAAGTAAGGAGCACAGACACAGGGCTGCCCTGTTCTACCCTCCCCTCTGCATTGGTGGGTGGGACAGTATAGTGACTACTTGTCCAGACTGTGGCCTGGCTAGATGGGATCATATCTAGTCACTTGCCCAGGGAGGGGCCAAGACATAGTTAGGTCCAGCCTTCTCACGTTACACGGGACACACCCACCCTGTTGGTCCAGCCCCACTGCTTTTGATTCCAGTGAATCAAAGAGCTAATAGGTTTCATTTTAAGTAGATTGAGAAAAGAAAAATCCGTTTCTTTAGTTAAGATAGGCTAGGTTATATTTTAACAACAAAACCCTGGACAGCTCAATAACTCACAGATCAAAGGTTTATTTCTTGCCTTTGCTATATGTTCATTTTGGGCTGGCTGTCGCTCTGTCCCATGTCATCTTCACTCTGGGACCCAGGCTGATGGAGCGGGCTCTATGCAGAACATTGCTACTATTGCAATCGGTGGGGGGACTCATTGGCTGTTAACACTTTTACTTGGAAGTGATACAAGGCTCATCTGCTCAGATTCCCTTGGCCAAAGTAATTCATAGGCCAAGTCTGCCATCAGTGAGTGAAGAAGGATAATCCTTTCCCAGACCGCAGCATGGAATATTTGTGAAAAATAATACAAGAGATCACGCTTACTCACCAGAGGTTTAGAGATAATCTGTATGCTAAAGACCCTTAGGCCCGAGGTTCTCAGACTTTTAGTGCCTCAGAATTACCCGGAGGGCTTCCTTAAAACAGATTGCTGGGCCCCACCCCTAGAATTTCTGATTTACTTGGTCTGGGGCACGTCCTGAGAAGTCCCATTGCTAACGAGTTCGCAAGCGATGCTGCGCTGTGCCTGATCGGGATACCGCACTTTGAGAACTGCTGCTTTAGGCTCTTGGGGCCCCTAAAGTAAGCACCTCATCCATGCCCTGGAGCACAGCTCTCTCAGGCGAGAGAGACCTTCTTTGCTGTTTTCCTTGCTTACAGGTTTCCCTTACCAAGCACTATTTTAACCAGGGGCTGCCAGCTATTTGTTTCCAAAGATGCTGAGAAAAGAACTCTCTGGTGTTTGATTTCTAAACATAGAATGTCCTGGAGGGGGTCTGAAGCTGAGCAACGGGGGTGTCACATCAAAAAAGTCCCAGGCAGGAGCCAAGACTACTGCCTTCTGCTAAGGGAATGAGCACAGAAGGCAAAGGATGGGGCTGCTCCCTAAGAAGTGGCGTCAGGTTCACAAGCTGTGTGTGCCTGCGTGCGCGTGCGTGCCTGTGCGTGCGTGCCTGTGCGTGCGCGTGCGTGCCTGTGCGTGCGCGTGCGTGCGAGAGAAGGGAAGCAAGCAGCCTTTGGGTGGTTGGTGCGCAGGATATAAAGGAGGGTAGGGTCTGGGGGAAGCAATTCTGAGACCTAGTGGCCCCATTATGATACAAATTGACTATAAGTGGCTTTTAATTTTTCTTACACCAAAGTGTCCTTCAGGAAAAATGAAAATGATCTTTTGGCTCAGGGACAGACAGGCAGACCAATAAAGTGGAGTCAAGTGCCCAGAAATTGACCCAATATGGAAACTTAAAATATGATAGAAGTAACACTGATGTCAGGGAGAAAAGGATGGCCTATTCAATAAACGGTACTGGGACATTTATCTATTTGGGAAAAAAAATAGATCCTACAAAATTTTCATCTATCCTTAATACAAGCAAGAACACTTTATAAGCACAATACAGCCACCGAAATCAGATATTAATATTAATATGCTACTATCATCTCATTCTCAGACCCTCATTCAAGTTTCATTGATTGTCCCAATAATGTCATTTATAGCACAAGTGTACAGTTCTGACAGCCTTCCTCAATCTAGAACAATTCCTCAATCTCTTCTTAACTTTGATAATCTTGACTCTATTGAAATTTATAAGAAAGTTATTTTGTAGAGTCATTTTGTATTTGCTGTCTCCATTTGATTAGATTCAAGTTATTCTTTTTTTGATAAGAATATTTCAATGCTGTACTCTTCCTGATGCATTCTATAACATGGCACACGATTTTGATTTTGTTCCATTATTGATGTTAACTTTGATCATTTGATTAAGATGAGATGTTATTTTAAACCCACCTATCTGATAAACATGGAAAAGTCTGATAATGCCAAATATTTGCAAGGATATGGAGCTGTTTTATATTGCTGATGGGAGTGTAAATTGATAGAACTTTAGAGAGTAATTTAGCAATCTCTAGTAAATTTGAAAATGTGCATACTCTATAACCAGCAATTCTACTCCTGGGTACTTCTCAGAGAAACTAGTGCACATGTACCAAGGAGACACGTGTAACAATATTCACAGAAAACAACCTAAGTGTCCATCAGCAGGACAACAATACATAAATGATGGGATAGTTGTGCAATGGAACATTGTACATTACTGAAAAGGAAAGAAACAGAGCAACAAGGGCTGACAATCAATGTGGCTGACCCTTGAAACACAAAAATATTAGGCAAAAAAGTCATAGAATGATTCCATTTACATAAAGTTAAAAATCACACAATACTAAATGTATTCTAGAGATATGTATCTAGTAGACCTATGAAGAAAAGCCAGGGGACAATAAACACAAATTCAGGATAGTGATAAACTCTGGGGAAGAGGAAGGGGAATGGGACTGCAAAGGAGTTTATGGGGGCTTCAACTGTTATTTTATTCTTTATACCTTACACATAAATTGTAAATCTTCCTTCATTTGCATAAAATATTTCTTAATATCATTTAAAAATAAAACTCATTTAACACCCTAAGTTTTCTGACTTTGCAGTGGGCTGATGGAAGTTTCTGTGGGTCTTGGAGCTAGCACTTGGAAACCACGTCCTAGCTCACAGTGATGGCACAGAATCAGGTCCCCACCACCCCAACGCTGACACTACATGTTCGTCATACTTAGACTCGTCATTTATCCTGATTTGTCCATGATAGTCTTTGTGTATATCTGTTGCCCAGCCTAATTTCAATTATGTTCTGGTTTGGAGGATAAATGATAACAAGTTCTACCTACTTGTAGGTGACACTTTTATCCTCAAGCGTTCAGAGTGCTTTGAGAACTCACAGACCTCATCCATTTTATAAATAATGGGAAAACATCCCTGAAAGAACAAGCGGTTCAACTTGGTCCAGCAGTTGGCCATTCCCCAAACTGGGGCTGGATCTTGGGTCTCCTGACTTCCTCCAAGTGTTCCGTTCTTGTGCTGCCTCTGCCTTAACTGAGTCTTAGAGTAGATCTGGAAAATGCTGAGCCCGCAAACAGGAGTGATTGCATTAACATCATTGATTCTCATGTCTAGAACAAGATTTAGGGAGATGGCCTTTTGAGAGTACACAGCAGATTGCTGGGAGGCTGGCAACAATTCAACATGACAAGTGAGGCTTATTTTTTGATTTGTAATATCGCTGGGTTATAATTCATCAAATGATAAGTCTTTGGCTTATGAACCTTATGCAAAAGATATCATCTGCCACGATGACCTAAAAATCTGCCAAAACACAAAAAATTCCTCTTGTATGAGGAGCTTAGTCCAATTCACTCAATATTCTGTCTTTGGCAGCAGTCACTGTTACAAGGGTATCTTTGTCCTTCATGGCATCTGTGGGGATAAAGGGTGAGGATGAAAGGAGCAACAGTCTCAAGCTCCCCTTAGTAAAAAAGAATGTATTAATACTAATCCAGACCCCTGAAGTACTTGTAGTGTTAGCCTGCGTGTAAAGCACTCTCTTAGACGATGGATATGCTGATTACCTGACCTGATCACTATGCATTATATGTATCAAAACAGCGCTATGTACCCCATGAATATGTACAATTATTATTTGTCAATTAAAAATAAAATTTAAGAAAGGAAAATATAAAGTGGCATAGTCAACAAACAGAAAAGAATTCTCTATGGCCCGGCGTGGTGGTTCATGCCTGTAATCCCAGCACTCTGGGAGGCCAAGACGGGAGGATCGCTTGAGATCAGGAGTTCGAGACCAGCCTGAGCAAGAGCAAGACCCCGTCTCTACTAAAAATAGAAAGAAATCATCTGGACAACTAAAAATATATATAGAAAAAAATTAGCTGGGCATGGTGGCATATGCCTGTAGTCCCAGCAACACAGGAGTCTGAGGCAGGAGGATCACTTGAGCCCAGGAGTTTGAGGTTGCTGTGAGCGAGGCTGATGCCACAACACTCTAGCCTGGGCAATAGAGTGAGACTCTGTCTCAAAAAAAAAAAATGCTCTTAGTTTACTATCAACTATATAATACATTGGATAATTCTTTCATTTCTCCAAAGGATCACCCAGTAGAAACTTCAACTTCCCACTATTGTGGGGTTTTTTTTTTTTTTTGCATTTTTATAATGTCATTGAGATATAATTGACATACAATAAACTACACATACTTAAAGTGTATAGTTTGATGAATTTTGACATACATATATTTGTAAAACCATCACCACAATTAAGATAGTGAACATATCCATCACCCTACCGGTTTCTTTGTGTCTCTTTGTAATCAATCCACACTCCCTACAAAACCCTAACCACAAGAAACCACTGATCTAATTTCTATTGCTACAGATTAGTCTGTATTCTCTAGAATTTAATGTAGAAGGAATTTCAATATATACTCTTTTGTGTCTAGCTTCTTTCACTCAGCCTGAGTATTTTGAGATCCATCCTGGTGTTGTGTGTATCAGTACTTCATCCCATTTGACACTCAGCAGTATTTCATTGTGTGGATATACTATAATTAATTTATTCACCCGTTGATGCGCATTGAGGTTGCTTCTAGCTTTGGGCTATTACAAATAAATCTTCTATAAATATTCATGTATAAATCTATGCATAGACAGATGCTTTCATTTCTCTTAGGTAAATACCTAGGAGTAGAATGTCTGATTCATGTGATAGGTGCATGTTTACAGTTTTATGAGAATTGCCAAATTTTCCAAAGTGGTTGAACTATTTAAGGTTCTCACCAGCAGTGTATGGGAGTTCTAGTTTTTCCACATTCTGACCAACATTTTGTTTGGTTAGTTTTTAATTTTAGTCATTTTAGTGGATGGATAGGGGCATCTCATTGTAGTTTTAATTTGCATTTCCCTGATGATTAATGATGTTGATAATATTTTTATGTGTCATTTGCTATTTGTATTTTTAAATGAAATATCTGCTTTTAAATTGTATTGTTTAACTATTATTAAGTCGTAAGTGTTTCTTTTATATATTCTAGATAAAAGTCCTTTGTCCAATATGTTTTTCAAATATTGTTTTCCCACTCTGATGCTTGCCCTTTTCATTTTCATAACTGTATATTTTAAAGAGCAAAAGGTTTTTTGTTTTGTTAAATCCAGTCTATTGATTTTTTTTCTTAACAGTTCCTACTTGTATTCTTAGTAATTCGAAGTTGCTAAGATTTTATCCTGTGTTTTCTTGTAAAAAATTATATAATTTTAGTTCTTACATTTAAGTCTATGATCCATTCTGAGTTAATTTTTGTATATGGTGTGAGGTAAGTGTTGAGGTTCTTTTTTTCACATCTAACTATCCCGTTGTTCCAGCATCATTTGTTGAAAAGATTTTCCTTTCTCCATTGAAATGCCTTGGCATCGTTGAAAATCAATTAACCATATATGTGTAGATTCTCCATTCAGTTCCACTAATCTATATGTCTATCTTTTTGCCAATAGCACATAATTTCACCTTTTACTTTATATATTTATTTTGTTTAATTACTTTATAATATTTTGACATCAATTCCTCTAATTATTATTTTTTATTTTTATTTTTTAGAGACAGGGTCTCACTCTGTCATCCAGGCTGGAGTGCAGTGGTATCATCACAGCTCACTGCAACCTCAAATTCCTGGGCTCAAGTGATGCTCCTGGTTCAGTCTCCCAAGTGGCTGGGACTACAGGTGCATGCTACCATACCTGGCTAATTTTTAAATTTTTTTGTAGAGACATAGAGAGTCTCACTATGTTGCCCAGGCTAGTTTTGAACTCATCTCCTGCCTCAGCCGCCCAAAGTTCTGGGACTACAGGTGTGAGCCACCACACCTGTAGGCCTTTTTTTTTATATGAAGCCTGCCAAACTGTTTTAGAGTTTTACAAATTTTATTCAAAGCCCTGTCTAGCCTTTGTCTCTATAGACTGAGAAGACTTTTTTTTTTTAAATCTCACTTTTAGTGTAAGTATACATTGAGAAGTCTTTATTTTTTCCTACATTTTCTCTATCCAGAAATTTGATAATTGTTTTAGTGATTCTCTATCCCATTGCTTCTATTCCTGACGTGCTTTCTTTGGGTGTGAAAAAAAGATATATGTGTGTGTGCGTGTGTAGAGATATATATATATGTGTGAACGTAAACCACAGTGCTTGGCACATGAGTAAGAACAATAAAGAGTAGTTTCTCTTCCTCCTATTGTTATTATAATGATCATTACTAGTGTTATTATCATTAATGCAAGTGCACATTGGTTTCCAGTATCCTCCCAAAATATATAAAACTGTTCACTCTAGTTTTGGCCCCCGCAATTAACTCAAGTTCATTTCTTCAATAAACTTACAGCGACTCCTAGGTTCTATATTAGCTCTTCTAGCAGATTCATTAAGTATCTCATTACGGTTTTGATTTGCGTTTCCCTGATGATTAACGATGTTGATCGTAATGATGTTGTACACTTCTTGGGACATAATAGAAAACTCAGATATTATTATTTTTTAAATACAGTTTAAATTCTTTCTTCCTAAGTATATGTAATAACTGAATGCTTTTTCACACTGATCCTCTTTCAAGGATCTTGCCCATTCATCTATCTTTGAGAGACCATTCTGTGGTTTGCCCTAATCAAATCAGTATTGAATTGCCTAAAAAGACTTCTGAAAACTGGAGATCTCATTGGGTACTTCCTCGAGATCAAATTTAAAGAATTTTAAATAACAGTTGTCTGAGTGATCCCAAGGATCACCACTGTGGCTTCTTCTCCCTGAGAGATGCATTTACTTGTCCCTATCCTTTGTTTTCTGCCTTAAAGCAGTGTTCTATTCATGATAAAGCTTTCCAATTCCTAAACAGAATGCCTGAAAATACAATCTTTAAAAGTGGAGAGTGTGTGTGTGTGTGTGTGTGTGTGAGAGAGAGAGAGAGAGACAGAGAGACTGTATGTCACAGGTTTTGGAAAGCGCAAATCACACACTCAGCAACACCAGGCTTATATCCCTGCCTCCCTCGCTTGGTGAAACCAAATTTTTGTTCAAGTTTCAGCAAAATTCCACTTTAAATAATGGTATGACTTTAAGTGGGGGAAACTCCTTTCAGCTCTCTCACAGCATTTTGGAGAAAAGGAAGGGAGGCTGACAGGCAAAGTTGTTAAATGTTAAATCAAAAGCTGAAAAGTCATTGAATGCAAAATGATTCTAACTCAGAGTGAGAGAGTTCAGGAGGGATTTCTCCGAATGGAGGGAGAAATGTCAGACCAGCAGTAACTGAAAGAAAAGTCAGAGGATAGAGGTCTCCCTTCTCAGAAGCAAACGGCTACTCTGTCTTTATTGCCTCGCCCATGCCCCCCTTTTTAGATGAAGGATGAGGAAGGCGACAACCCCTAGAGAAGATGGATGGAGGGACAGCAGGAGGATTGCTGGCTAAGCGAGAACTGTAGCAGAGGGGGAGGGGGGAGCGGGGAGAAGCCCCACCCTGAGCTGAAATGGATCTGAGAACTCAGTGAAGAGCTGCCAACTACAGGAATGTGAATTAAGGAGGTGACCTTACAGAAATAGAAAACATGACCTCTCTCTAAAGTCTAGACAGAAAAGATGAGGACATTGACTAGCTAGGAACAAAAGTCATTGCAGATTGGAGTATGAAAAGACCTTAGGGATCATGGAACCCACCCCTGCATTTTATGGTTGGCCAACAGCAGAGAAGAACAAGCTGTAGGTCCAAAACGGTCCACTCCAGTATAATACGTTTGTATTTGAACTAGAAAAAAAATAATGTCCCTGAATCTTCAAAGAAATCGTATGCTCCTAGAGGACACACTTTTTAAATCTCATGGTTTTATGTAACCATCATACCCCTGTTTTGAGAAGCACCAAGTTCATTGATTTGCCTAAGACTACAGCTTGTTTCATGAGATTATTTTAAATGTTGTTTTTAAGTCTTTTGAAAGATACCATCATCATTTTTGATGCTTAATCAAAAGTTCCATACATTTTAATTTTTAAAAAATAAATTGTCGTGCTATTTGAACAGCACTGTGACATGCAGATTCAATGCTGTACACAAGAGGCAGAGTAGATCAGGGCCAAGGGAGATGAGGGCTTTCATTTCTGCCACCCTCATATCTCGCCTGGGCCTCAAGTGGGCTGCTAGAAGAGCCTTCAGCCGGTCTTCCTGCCTCCTGTCTTGCTCTCTTCCAATCCATCTTCTGCACTCCCCTCAGAGTGACCTTTCTAAAATGCAAACTTGATCATGCCACTCTCTTGCTAAATACTCTTGTAGCAACTCACTGGCCACAGTGTAGAGTCTAACTAAACTCCTTAGCTTCTCTGTCCTCCCCTCCTCTGTCTTCCTCACTTGTGGTTCCCCTCCTGACACCATATATTCAAGTTGTTATGATCCCTTATTACTCTTAGCCCATCATCAGGCCGGCTTCATCTCTGTGTCTGCTAGCAGTTCTCTCTGCCTAGGATGTCCTTCTCCCCTCCCTCCTCTACACACAGAACATCACCTCACTGCTCAGCGTTCACAGCAACACTTTCCCTGTGCTCCCAGTTCAAACTGACCACCCTATAACGAATGGTATCTCACTCCTTCCTGTACATTTATCCTGACACTCATAATACTTTATTGTTTTTATTTGTATACAAATTTATGTTAGAGAAATCAGTGTTTTTCAAACTTTAATGCACAAAGTGTGCATAAGACTCATCCAAGAAATCCCTTTGAAATGCAGCATTCCTTAGCCTCACCCCCATAGCTTCTGATTCAGTGGGCTGGTGTCAGAGGGGCTGACAGACATCTCCAAGCCTAAGGAAAGCTGACTCCAAAGCAGGTAAGTCTTCACCTGCTTGAGGCACCATTTTGCCAAGGGCAGAGGGCACTGCTGGTTTGTTCCACTGGCTTCTCTCCAATCATTGACTCACAAGAGTATCAGCCTGAGAGGTCCCAACACCCCCTTCCTCCTCTCCCACTCTCTCGGGGCTAAAATATGCAAAACTCATTTATATTCCCACAAGTAGGTGAGAATAACATTCTGGGCCATCACCATTCAATAATGGAAGCTTTGTGAAGAGTAGTGACAGGTGAGAGGAATGATTTCATTTTTCACTTTGACAATTGGGTAAAGCAGATTCCTGGCAGTTCTGCAAAGGTTTTATGCCCACATAGTTACCCAAGAGATCTGCTTAGCAACCAAGAGATGCTGCAAGGAGAGGAAAAAGCAGATTCTTCTCCCCATGGCATCTTGTAACTGAGTCGCTAGAGTACAGAGAGGAGAGGGGCAGCCTGCCCAGGGGTTTCTGCTTATTCTCTGGTCTCTTGAGCTGTCTCCCATCCCCAGAGCCCATGCAGAGCTCACCATGCCAGGAGCATCATTCCCCAAGGGGCTTCTTCTTTGTGCAGCTATTTTTTCTGACTATAAAATTCAACCTATTTGTTGTGAGTTTCAAGGGAGGTCAGTGAATAGCACCCTTCTTCCATGCCTGGGTTTTGTACTGAGAAATGAGACCAAAAAGTGGGCACTTGGCAAATGAAATGTACCTGGTCCCTGATAAAGCTGATGTGACAGAATGGGGTTTATACCTGCAGGCAAGTGGGCTTCCTAATATTCAACCCCAAAACTCAACTTCACCCCCCAAAAAGCAGCCCTTCCAATGCTCTTCTCCTCCCACAGGGCAGAGCCCTTCTGTCTGATCTTCCCAGGAGCTGGGATAGTCCAGAGGACTTGCTCTTAGCTGGTAGGTTGACTCCCTAGGGGAAGGGGAATGATGGGGCTGGACAATCCCAGCGCCTCTTCCAACGCCCCAAACCCACCCATCTGGAACCTCCGTCAGCCTCCCTGGGCAGAGCAAGTCAGGCCCAGAGAAACCTCAGTGCGACTGCTTCACAGGCCAGAAAACAGCAGACAGGTGTTTCCCTCAACTCAATCATGTTTACTGTTAAAGAGGTGGAAAATATGAAAACGTAAAAGGGTAAAATAAAAATTGTTAATCCCAGAGATATAGTATATTTTTTTCTGTTCTAAGGCACATATTTCTTGCCTTCTAATGTTTCTTAAATTGGGATGGATTTTACAAGTGATGTGTATTTAATGTGCTATTATTATTTCTTCTTAAAAGATTTAATTAAGCCTCTAGTGCCTCTTGCAGTGGTTAGTATCTTAGAAATGGAGAAATATGGTAAATATCAATTGTTTAGAAAAGATAGCTAATATATTAGCGCATATTTCTGTGTCAATTAGTAGTGAAAACTTGATGTATAATGACTATAAAATATCCCATCATTCAAATATACAAAAATGTATTCAACTAGGCAAGGTGAGGTAGTTTATGCCTGTAATCCTAGCATTTTGGGAGGCCAAGGCCAGAGGATCACTTGAGGCCAGGGGTTCAAGACCAATCTGTGCAATATAGAGAGACCCCGTCTCTATGAAAAGTAGAAAAATTAGCCGCGCCTGGTGGCAAGCTCCGATAGTCCCCCAGCTACTGTGGAGGCTGAGCCCAGGAGTTTGAGGCTGTAGTGAGCTATGATTGTGCCACCACACTCTAGCCCAGGTGACAGAGTGAGACACTGTCAAAAAAAAAAAGAGAGAGAGAAAAAGAAAGAGAAAGAAAGAAAGAAAAAGAAAGAAAGAAAGAGAAAAAAGAATGCACTCAACTAATTTCTAATTTCTACTCTTTAATTTCCACTCCTTGGCATTTAAGTCGTTGTTTTGTTTTAGTATTATAGTGTTGTGATAAACTTCCTTGTGCCTAAATCTTTGCTCCAGACATTTATTCCCCCTTCAGAACAGGTCCTCCAATTCAGGATACTAACTTTTTTAAAGTTCTTCTTTTCATATGAGCATATTGTCCCTCAGAAATAATACCCAGCTTCATCTGCCATCGCATCGTCTCTCAGCACAATCGGCCACACTGAGTACTATATAGGTCACCGTGATAAACTGGCCAGTCTGTCTCCAGATTTGAGACTGTCCACCCCTAATGCTTACCCTGCCACTCCTTGTCAACTCTCCCTCCTAGTCCAAGCCAGAGCACCGTGGGAGAGAGACCAAGCACCTGTATGCATATTGTTGCCACAAACCTTTGCCACCAAACCCCACGTGGTACCGTTGGGCGCTCTGGTGGGTTAGGCTGACTGAGGCGGGAGACAGCCCTACACGTCTCACAGCCGAGGCAGGCAAAGATGCTCGCACAGCCTCCCCTCTGTCCACCCTGGGCTCCCCGGAGCAAGGAGGCACCACGGGGAAAGCGCTGCCCAGGGAGCTGCAGGCAGAGTGCCTGTCCGGAGCATGCTGCTCGGGTCCCTCCCTGCAACCCTTGTCTCTCTCTCCACCCCAGTGCTCAGGATCAGAAGAACCTTGAGCTTCCCATGGAGGCCGAGGAGCATCACTGATGTGGGTGCTGTGCTGTGTCTTGGTCTCGACTAGCCCTCCAGGAGCATCAAGGGACGGGGCAGGCTGGGTTCGACAGTGCCACACAACACGTCCTAACGAGCAGCTGCTGTGGGAAGGGCAGCACTAAGTACTTTAGGAAAAACAAGATTTCATTTCTCTCGAGAGCTGTTTATAGCACCCGTTCCGTGGATCCCATCCCCATCCCAGCCCATCTGCTCACTCCTCGGGTGTCGGCAGGGGACTCTTCTCGGGAGGAGCACCATGGCTTGCTCCTCAGAGCCATGGGCGGAAGCAGACCAGACCATGGCAAATGCAAACCTGGTATGTTTACCAAAATAATAATAATAATAATACTAATAGTAATAATAATAACTTTTTCAGCTCTTGGCTCCCCAGAGAATAATGTCCCCAGACAAAATGGGTCCTGTGGACATTTCTCAGCAGGATGACTTCCACTACCCAGGTTAAGTAGAGAATCCCAGGGGCTAAAAGCACTCTATACCCAAATTATCCTATTCTTTGCCTGCTTCCCCACTGGGGTACACATTCTCTTAATTTCTCAGACAGTTGAGGGCTTTAGCTCAAGTTTTTGAGAGTGGAGTTTGCTTGAGATTTTCCTGGTAAGAAGGCTCACCAGATCTAGTGGGCTAAGCAACTTCAAGCTATGGACAGTTTGTATTTAAACAGTTCCTAGAATTAAGGGGGCTCATAGGATTTCTGAACCAGGTAAACTGTACTAGAGTCAGGCTCACTGGAAAAAGAGCCAGAGGAGAATCCCCAAGGATCACTACCAAGGACAGAGGATTTAGACAAGGGAGAAGGGCAGTTTGAATGGCTAGTCTCTAAGGCCTCTAGGTCTAAGGAAGATACCGTTTCCGGAAACAGGGCTGTGTACAGAGTGTTTGCTGATGCAGTAGTGGGCCAGATCCCCTCAGGAGGAAGACGGGTTTCCTTGGGGCTTCCTCCAAAGGGACTCAAAGGAGATTTGGAGGAAATTTTCCTAGAATCAGCATCTCATCAGCCCAGTAAGGGTCTGCTAGTTGATCCAGGCATTCATTTTATTCAACTCTGGCAGAGCAGAGAAGATTGGGGAAGTTAAGGGTCAGATACAGTCCCATGCCCCATAGTTCCTCACAGGAGAGGCAGGAGGAAGGCCCATGGTTTATTTTTCCTGAGGTTCCCTGTGTACAATGAGACTTACTGCCTGGGGGCAGAGTGGAGATTGACCCAAGTTTCCCTCCAGCCAAATGGGGAGAGAATCTTTGTCAAACCAGCCTCTACTGGGTCGGCCTCTCTGTTAGGATCCTGCAGGAGCAGCTGGAGGGAAAATGACCTTCAATCTGTCTGTGTTGGGGCTTCCCCATTATTAACACTTCCAGAACTACATCTTCTGCTGACCATCTGAAAAGACAAATCATGGAAAATAAAATAAATAAATAAAAGAAGAACTGAAAGGCAATAAAGAAGATTTAAGTCCGTAATAAAAGAAGACCTAAAGGTTAAGATGGGCTTAAATCAACACATTTTAAACAAGAAAAGACATTTAAATAAGGGAACTTCGTTTCAAATTTCAATATAGATACAGGAAGAAAAAAAAATAACCAAAATAAGTTAGTTTTTAAAATGAGAGAAATAAAAGTCCTCAAGTTCAAAAAATAAAATTTCAGACATGTTTATGTCGAGGAAGTTGAAAGAAAAGTTTAAAATTCCAATAAAAGAATGTGAAGAGTCTTTTTTAAAAAGACAAGATATAACTAGATGAGATTTAAAATAAGATAAATGGCCGGACTCCAGTAGAGATTAAAAACCTAAAAATAAAGCTATACATGATTAAAATAAAAACCAAGAGCCACTGAGGCGAATGTTAAAAACATGTTAGTAAGTGAAGTTAACAATAACGTAAGAATTGTAAACACCATAAAATAAAAGGAAAAAATACATCGGATAAAATGAAAGTGAAGAGTTTTTAAATTTAGAGAGCTGGGTGAAAGGCTGAGGAGGACACAGGGAAGGCAGTGAGTTCCAGGGGGTGCAGTTCCGGGGCTGCTTCTGCTTCCGGGTCAAGCTCCCTTCACCCATTTATTATTTTGGGTGAAGAATCAAGTGACAGCATATCAAGAGCTCCTCTTTCCGTCCTTGTCCTGGACATCGCCCCCAGAGGCTCACGTCTTGGTCCAACTGGGGCAGTAATTCTCCTTCTCCTTCATTCACGGAGGCCCAGAAGGAAAGGAATTTTCCAGAGCTGCTGCAGCCATGAGTCAGGAGAAAATGCCCTAGATCCCACCATGGAAATGGGTGGAGAGAAAAATCAAATATGGATTGAGGGTAAAATGTCTAGAACTGCAAACCGCTCACTAACACCTCCTTTTCATGTCTTCTGCATCAGAACATGAATACCAGTGGCAGGATGTTCATCTTCTGTAAAGTTGCTAAAACTAACCCCATATGTAATTATATATTCTTACTGTATTGGCTCAAAATTGTGCAGAATAAAGTGTAACCTAAAGAGAAATCAAAAATAGTTACTTGGTTCCCTTTGCCAAATTTCCTTGAAAAATGTAAATGCGTGAAAATTTAAAATTAGGTAATCAGCTAAAAAGTATTTGTTGAGTATCCTGTGTTTGGAGCCTGGCAAGCTTCCCTGGAAGCAATGAGGACAGACTTCCTGGCCTTGGCTGGGCACCAGAGGGTCACAAGGCCGAGTCCAGTCTGGTGTTCATTGCTGTGACCTGCTTTTCATCTTTTGGATAGCCAAACAGCAGACCTATGGATGCTTTTTCCTCTAGGTCTCACTTTGACCCCCTACTAAGACACCCAGGTTTATTTGTTTTTATTGTTCTTTGAGAAGATATTATTTCTGCAAGCAAGTGGGCATTTTGCAAAAGTTCTCTGCTTTGTTCCTACTTCCTTAACTTGCTTTCTTCTGCTCAGACCATGCTTCAGGTCTGATTACGCAGCCCAAGCAGCAGCAGGTAGTATTCTCTGGTAAGACCTTGGATGGCATTCTAAAATTAATTTCAGAATTTCATTTTTCTGTCTATTATCATGTATCTTAGTCCCTTCAGGCTGCTATAGCAAAATACTGTAGACTAATTTATAAACAACAGAAATTTATTGCTCACAGTCCTGGAAGCTGGGAAGTCTAAGATCAAGGTGCCAGCAGATTTGGTGTCTGCTGAGGGCTCACTCTCTGCTTCATAGATGGCACCTTCTTTCTGAGTTCTTACATGGTGAAAGGGGCAAGAAATCTCCCTCAGTCTGCTTTTCTAAGGGCACTAATCCCATTCATGAGGGCTCCTGAGGCTCTCAAAGGCCCCACCTCTTTATGCCATCACCATGGACATTAGGTTTCAACACAGGAATTTTGGTGGGACAAAACATTCAGACCATAGCACTGTGTAACCCAGTTTCTCCAAGCCTCACCAGCCTGTTGGTAACAGAGAAGTCAGACGGATAATAATAACCCAAGTTTTACTGCCTCTACCCCACCCCAACTAAGGCAGGACATTGAGTCCCAAATGTACTTCCAAGTCTCTTTCTGTTATCTCAGGGAGTGTCTGCAGCATCTTACACCATCTCACCTAAATCCTTATGTTCTCCTCTGGCCTTCCTTTGACATCTGCTGTTTGTGAATCCATGTGAGGCCTGTGTGTCACCCTTACTGCTGGGTCCCATGCCAGTGGCAAATGGGATCTAGGGGCAGGCTACATCCCCTTCCCAAGCCCTCCAACAGACTTATGGAAAAGGAGGCAAAGGAGTGGCATCTTTTCATGTGTTCACTCTTGGGGGCAGCCCCTGACTAGTCTTCTTACTTCAAGGACACTGTTACTGGTGCCAAGCAGCAAAGCCTGGAGTTGCAAAGCCTAGGGCTACACAACCTTACTTTGTCCCAGGGAGTCCTTACCTCGCTAGGGCTCTGGTGTGCTCCATACAGAGCTGGGGAGAACACCCACTTCCTGCACTCTGGACACCCTTCATTACCTGCACTCAGAAACAGTATGCTGAGCCCTTTCCCGAGTTTCTTCCTGGAGCCCTTCTCTCCATAAGTCTTGGACACAGAACCATGGAGTTTGCTCCAGGGCTGGCATGTGACATGGATACCATGTTCTCCTCCCAGACAGATGTGTGCCTTCTCCCCATTCTTTTTTTATTTTAAAAAAATGGCCCTCGTGCAGGTCATCTCCTGGCAGGGTCTCCTACCACTAGATCAGACATGATCCCTAATGCTGGATCCCACCTTAGCCTCAGCCAGGGAATCCTGCTCCATGCGTAGAATTTTTTTTGTCTTTTAGTTTATCTTTATATTTTTCCTACTGCCTGTATAATTGCAGAACCTACACATAAAATTAACTCCATGACCATGAGCAAGGGATATTTGTCTACCCTGAGCCTCCATTTCTTCATCTATGAAATGACACTGATTTCTTGTCAATTATGAGTATCAAATGAGATCATTGATGACCAAGCATTTTTTAAAAGTGTAAAGTCCTATACAATACTGAGTTGGAGAGAAGCAGGAGTGTTTTCTTTATGTTTTTTCAGCCCAGAGTGGCAAACTTGGGGAAGGCTAATTTCCTTTTCCCTGATTCAATCTCATTGGCCTCTTTTCTTTTGCTTTAACAAAAGATTAAACTTTATATGAATTACTTATATATTTTAGTAGTGTCTTGCTAGGAGACTTTAAAATGTCACAGACACTGGGGGTGGGGGCATGGCTGTAGATTGGATAAGTTAAGCAGGCACCAGGGGAAAACACCAAGAGGTGGTGTGTATAGGCCTAGCAGTGTTTGTATAGGATACATTGGATAAGTGAAGTGAATTAGCTCACTGGTTTCTCAGGCAAAGCTATAAACAGGATTAGCAGTGGGGCTGGCCAATATAAGGACTAATGCCACCGTTTCCCCTATGCTTGTGGCCCCGGCAGACATTGCTAATGGATCGTAGCACCCCTTCTATCTGAGCTGGAACTTGACCCCATGCTTCTTCTCAACAAAATGCTTCATGGTTTGGATTGGAGTTAGCATCTTAGATGAAACTAATTTTTTATGCTAGAAGACTTGAAGAGTGTGGTTATACCAGGAGAGCCCACATAACAACAGTAGATGGAAGCAAAATCAAAAAAGCTTTGTGGCCACATGCTGGATGCAACTGCTTCATGAGGTTTGGGGCCATTGGTGGTGGTTTGTGGAAAGACCACAGACAAAAAGAGGACCGAGAGAGGAGGGAGGGGGGCAGAGCCTGCTGCCACAGAGCCCAGCTCTGCTCACCGCCCCGAACGTCCCCCAGCGCCTACGCAAACACACACACACGCGCGCAATGAATCCCCTAAGCTGTGTCACATATTTAAATTTAGATTTAAATGAATTAAAATGAAATACATTTTTAAAAGGTAGTTCTTCAAGTCACACTAGCCACATTTCAAGGACTCAGCAACCCACATATGGCTAGTGGCTACTGAATTTAGACTGCAGAGATGGAGAGAATTTCCATCTGCACAGAAAGGTCTCTTGGCAACCTAAAGCAAGTCCATGGCATATCTTACTGATGATTCTGCTCAATAGCCTGGCATCACAGGGCTCATCCTTTCCTGGTGGGAGTTAGTCACACAGATTATTAATAGAAACTCACCTCTTGAATCCCTCCCTCATCTGTGCAGACAGAGGGATCAGGCTGGGGGAGAGAAGAAGAAAACACAATTTCAAAAATCAAAAATGATTTTTCTTCAACATAAAAGTTACAGGAAGAACAGATGGCATTTTTTGAAAAATGAAAATCTGGGATCAGAGAGAAGGAAAGAGCCAAGAATGAGTCTCGGGGCTGCTGTTGCTTTTTCCTGACCACCTCAGCCGACTCCACTCCATCGTTGTTGTTTCTGTTAGATACACGAATGCTCTTAAAGATTTGGGTTGCAGGGAGAACTCTTACTTTTACATTTGGTTGAAAAGAAGATGGTATCTTTTGCCCAAACTTTTTATGATTCTGTGATTTCCCATCCTGCCTGTTTTGTGTATGAGGCAGAACAGATAGCTTTGACCTTGGAGCTGCTCCGTGGGATTTTCTGTAGAGATGGTTCTCAATAATAAAGTGTTTGCTCATTTGTTCCTAAGTTCTTTTATTTCGAAATAAAAATGCAGCCAAATTGACCCGTGGGGAGAAAACAGATTAGGCAGAAAATAGCATCTCTTTAGATTTCTTACTCTAACATACTGATGCCATCTTCCCGTGAAATTGTCCCAGCAGGACACTGGCAAAAACAGCACAGGGCGGGCCATGGGGAGGTGAAGACCTTATTCTGGGCAGGCACTTGCTGAGAGGGCCAGGAAAGTCAGCTAAGGCTGAAAGGACAGAGAGGCCAGGATCCAGAGTCCAGGGGGTCAGGGAGAGGGCAGGCCTGAGCTGTTCCAGCTGGGAAGGCACCTCCGAGGAGGGCATAGGCCATTTCCTCACCAGCCGGTCCTGGTGGCCTTGAGGCCATAGGGATTGCTGGGTGGGTCCTGCCCCTGGCTGAAGCAGAGAAGAGATGAAATCTGGGTGTATCACATCTGAAGGGACTTTCAGGATCATCTTCCAGTGTCCCCTCAAAGTATCTGAAGATAAGAAATACCTGGTGAGCTTGTTAAGCACAAAGCCCTGGTGCCTGAACCATACCTGCCCATGCTTGATTACCTAGATATGTAACAAGCTCCTCATGGGACCCTGATCTCAGGAGAGTGTAGGAAATACTCATCTACCCAGTGGTTTTCAAGCTGGGCTCCCAGATCTCTCAAGAATTCTTTAGCACTACAGAAGGGGTGGAGTAAGAATGGGGAAGGACAGAGGGTATGAGACTCAAGGCCCCCACTTCTGCTGCAACCCAATAATGGTGAACCAGAGTAGCACGTGTTCATCAAACCCTTCTGTACTGGCTGGGCGTGGTGGTTCACGCCTGTAATCCTAGCACTCAGGGAGGCCGAGGTGGAAGGATCACTCAAGGTCAAGAGTTTGAGACCAGCCTGAGCAAGAGCGAGACTCTGTCTATACTAAAAATAGAAAGAAATTAGCTGGACAACTAAAAATATATAGAAAAAATTAGCCGGGCATGGTGGCACATGCCTGTAGTCCCAGCTACTCAGGAAGCTGAGGCAGAAGGATCGCTTGAGCCCAGGAGTTTGAGGTTGCTGTGAGCTAGGCTGACACCATAGCACTCTAGCCTGGGCAACAGAGTGAGAGACTCTGTCTTAAAAACAAAACAAAACAAAACAAAAACTCTTCTGTACTAAGTGCCATGCATGCACTATCTCATTAATCCTTACCTAGCTCTGTGACGTGGGTATTATTATAATCCCTATTTTGTGGATGAGAAAGCTAAGACTCAGAGGATAAGTAACTTGTCCAAAGTCACCCATCTGGTAAGCGCCAGAGATGGAATTTGAATTCTAAATCTCCTTACCATTACGTCATACTAACCTTGAAGAAGCTCCCCTTGTATTGGGTTTTTGTGTTATTGGGTGCCTTGTAGTATTTAGTTAACAAAATGAGTTCCACTGCTAATAAAAGTTTGAAAACACATACCTAGTCTGGTCCCTGCCTCGTATACAAGAAGAATCAAAGGCCCAGAGAAGTGAAATAATTTGTGGTCAAAAGTCAAAAAATGTGGGCACAAAACTGTTGATCTTGCCTGGCCAAGGCTGGTGGCTTCCTCAAGAGAGGTCGACTGAACTGGGCTCTGTCCTGAGCCAGAATGTGCCCCGGTCAACATGGTCTGCAACATTTGCAACTGCAGACTGGGGAGGTGGTGGGGGGGTCCACCATGTCCTAAGGCTGGGGCCCGCCATCTGCTGACAAGGAGTTCTGGCCCCTGGATCTGGTGCTAGGGGCATGTAGCCAGTGGAGAAAACAAAGGCCGCTGTTTACTATGAGTAAATTTCTCATCTTGTTAACATGGGACCCTGGCTCCTTTGTCAACCTGCCTCGAAATCTCTACAACTGCAACTGAATCTGATCCTCTTTCATTCCTGTTATAATTAATGTCCCTGTGACTTGGAGCTTCCTGAAAGTGTGAAATAATTTCTCCTCAAGGTGGTTATATTTCAGGAGCTAGTGACATTTCCTTCGTCCCTGAGACTGGGTTATCAATCATTTGGAGATGTTTTGTAACCAAAGGGCAAATGGATTTCTCAGAGCAGCGGCCTCCACCCTCGTCCTCCAAGCCAAGGCTGGGCGATCAGGAAAGGGCTTGGTGAGCAGCCAGTCCCCGTCCTCCAGAACCAGCCATCTGGGGAGAGAATGTGCTCACCTTTCACTCCCCCTGGGAATGGATAGACTGCAAGGTGCCTGTGAGTCCTACCCCTGGAACATCTGGGTTGTTGTCAGTCTATGCTCCCACTGAGTGGGGGAAAAGGGAAGTTTAGAAGACACACATTCTTTGCTTAGGGAATCCAGTTAGGTCTCCAAGTTGATTTATTTGATTAAGCATCCAAGACCCAGTGTTTTTTCCAAGGCCACTGTCAAAACTATCCTCCTATGTTGAGAAATCAATTTTCTTCACTTGGCTGAAATGGATTCACATAATTCATGATTGAGAAAGGCCTTCATTCCGTAGAATCCTTCTTGAATGATGTGCTTCTCAACACTGCTCTCTCTTGGAGGGGCTTCTATTAAATGGGGGAGTCTTGGCTCCTTTTACTGGCTCCTGGTCCTCTTGGGTTTCTAAAATAGGCGGTTCCACCAGGTAGCCATTAAGCATTCCTTGTCATTGCATGGAAGACAGATGGCAGAGAACTTCTGCCTGCATTTTTCACAGTAGTAACATCTCTAACATATCTTAGCAGAAAGTCCCACACTAAGCAAATCTGACCAAGGAAATGTGACATTTGCAGCAAGAGCAGTACTGTAATGTCACAAGTCTGTGGGAAAGTCTGGAAAGATGGATGAGTGGATAAAATGAGGGTGGAGGAGCAGGGTGTATTTGGAGGGGAGCAATGCAGTACGAAGGGAGGCAGCGTTGGGTGGGAGTTAGGAACATCAGGCTTCCCACAGACCTGGGTTTGAATCCTGGCACGGCTGTGTCTCTGTGAGCAACTCTTGGTGACTTCATCTGCAAATAACTACTTCCTGGAGTTGTTAGAACTATACAAGTCAATGAATATAAAACATTTAACACTGTGCCTGGCACATAGTATGTATTCAATAAGTATTAACTGTTATTGTTTACCTCTTCTTGGGAAATGAAAGTGGACCCTCTCCCTGTCTTAACGTGGGGACCTGGCCAGTAAGGTTTGATTCACTCTGACTGCGATTTCTCAATCACTTGGGCCGCCATGTTTCCAGGGATGTTGGCCGAGTAGACTGGGCTGCTCTAACTTGCCCTGAGATGCAGGCTTCAGCTTTCTAAAAGCAAGGTGGCTTGAATGTAGGTGATTACTCCAGTGTGAAGTGCTTATCAGTCTTCTACCCACTTCATCCTGCCATTTCAGAAGGGATTTTTCAGTTAATTAAAGAGAAGAGAGACCAATTACATTCAGCTCTGCCTTACGGAGAGGAGACTGCCGGTGTCTTTGCAAGTTATGCCTCATCCCAGCACCTTTCTCCCTCCCCCCTGACCTCCTCAGGCAGAAGACCTGGGTCCCTTTTTCAGTCTCCTCAAAAGGAGGATAAATGATTGTTAGATAAACGCACAAATGGCAAGGATAATTAAATCTGGCAGCGTTGGAAGTAAAGCCCTGGTCTGTCCCTGTCTTTCTACCCCCACAGGCTGCTCATTCCTGGCCTGTGCAGAGTCCTTGAGCAGAAAGAAATAACAAACACTCCTGGTGCTGCAGTGAGGTGCAGTAGACCGTGTTTATGAACTGCAGGGAAAGTTCCCCAGCTAGAGCCTCTAGGGCTGTCCTATGGGTTGGTAAAGCTGTCTAATAAAAGACCATTTTCGTAATCAGTGCTCAGTGAAAACGTACCATTTTCATTTATAGCAACAGTGAAGCCACCTGCTTTTTAAAGGCCCCCTCCTCCTCTTCTTCCTCACCCCAGGGCTGAATCTTCCAGCTCACTCCCTCAGCCAGCTGTGTCTTGTCAAAGTTCCAATCTCCTCCCTGAGAAACATTAATCTCCCTGACCATCCACCCTGTGTGCATTGTTTTTTGTACTCTGGAGTCTAGATTACAGCCTCACCCACAAAAATAGCTTTGGTGAGAGTGGTCAGCTGAGGGGGAGCGGTGTACCCCATCCAGTGCAGGGTGACCCACAGTGAGTCTCCTTCTATGCGCTTCCCTGCCAGTTCCCACACAGCACCGGCTGAGTCAAGCACTGACAGCTGAGAGGGCGGGAGAGGAGAGAAAAAAGAGAAGAAAATGCCACTATAGAGACAGGAGCACGGGAAGCCAGAGTCAGAGGAGGGCCTGGGAGCAACCGGAAGGAAGTAAGCAACGCAAGAAGACACATGCGGCAAAACCTCAATTAGCCAGCTGGCTGGGGAACGGGGCATTTTGGTTAATGGAAGTTTCTAGTTAACTGTGAACGGAGCCAAAATCTTTTTTATCTTAACCATTAATTTAGAAAAGCTTTCCACAAAATGTTAGTTCACGTTCTTATCTCCATTACAGATGGGGAATGTGGGATCTTACGACGTCTCAAAGGGCAGGAGCCTGGACGTGAATACCAAGTGCGCAGTGGAAGGAGGTATCCTGGCCCGGGGGGAAATGTACCCTGAATCCCTCTGTTTATCCTAAAAGTTAAATCCCTGAAATAAATCTGCTTTTTCATGTTTTCAACTTAATCACAGATTGCAGCGAATTTTTGTGAAAGTTTAACTGCCTAGTACACTCCTATTCATTCTCCAAATTCAACTCAGTATCATCTCCTCTGTGACACCTTCCTGATGACACCTTCCTGGCTCCCCTCAGGTACGTCCCTCTGTGCTGAGCGTAACTGTTACCGTGGGACACAGTGGCCAGTGGTGGAGGGAGGCCTTCCCCTCCGAGTCTGCTTGCTGGACGCTGAGCCCCAGTCTGTGCCCTCTGAGAGTAATCCTCTCCGATTCCGTGGGAACTCTCCGAAGGCAGAAAACAAGTCCTGTTCACTGTTATACCCCCAGCTCATGGCCAGGGAAAAAATGGGAGGAGATATTCGATAAACAGGTCAGAGGAGAGGGAGAGACATCATTTATAGGCTTGGTGATTTAATCTTAATTCTGAGAAAACATCTTTCGTGTCTATTTCCCTCTGATCTGCAAAACAAAGTGCCTTCTACAACATCAGAGTTCTGAAACAACTCAGAAAGATGATGTTTCTCTTTGCGATGACAATACAGTCCCTAAACATATTACAGTGGGTAGGGGTGGGGTGGGAGTTTAGCAGAGAGAGCAGTTATTAAGAGACAGATCGACACAGCATCAGATCTATCTATGGAAGTTGAACTGCAGGATAGAGTTGAGACCAACCAAGAGATAGATGGTCATTTCCACTCAATGTCGTGGGCCATAACATAGTAGAAAGTCATAAAAACAGTTCTTGTTGGGCCAGGGCCTGTTGTTGAGAATAGCAAATCAGGAGTAAAACGAAACCGGGGCAGGGCACTGGTCCTGTGTCCCACTGTGCAGCCCTGGTTGTGCCATGTCTCTGGGCTAGGAGACAGCTGCCTGGCCGCTGGCCTTTGGGTCATTCAAAGCAGAGGACCTGGCAGGAGCGGGCAGGGCTAGTATCTGGAGGCTTAGCTCCATCTGCCCTGAGCTCAGCGGAAACCTCGCGTCCTTCCTCTCCCCTGGCCTCCTGCTGGGGCTGGGCCGCCGCATCCCAGGCGGCCTCTTGTCTGCCGGGCCATGATGTCAAGTCTAATTTAAGCCAGGGGCCTGGTGATCCTTTCAACAGCCCACTGGAAGGCCTACGTGTTGTTAAAAACAAACAGACCAACACCCTCTCCCACCACGGGTTCCACAGACATGGGATGCGGGCTGAAAACCTACCATGGAGGCTGTGACACTTTGTCACCTAGGAGTCCGCAGGCAGACAGTGAGCGCCAACCTGCGGACTCACTGCCCGGTACATTTTTGTGCATCGCTGTGTGTGCAGAGCTTTGCTCGCATGCATGAAACAGGAAGCACAGGGACATTTCCTCAGCACATCCTGCTTCCTCTGGACCCCGGGAAGGCAAGACCTGTTCTTGTTCTTCTGTACTCTCAGTATCTAGCACAGACCCGACAAAGGGCAGGTTCTCAACAGATGTTTCCCAAGTGAATATAATAATTCTATATTCAGGATTCAATTATGACAGGGTAAGGTCTGATCCACTTTCCCTTTGCTTCCTCATAGGGATGAGCTCCTGAATCTCACCTCTGTCCCCAGGAGCTCACCTCTCCTCAGCCACAACCTCCTCGGAGCACATGAGGGTTCTGCCCCAGGCCCACTTGGGCCTAATGGAATTGTCTCCTTCCTCCCTCTTTCCTGTCCTCCCCCTCTACTCTTCTGACCAGGGTAACCAGTTGCCTCAGTTTGCCCAAGTCTGGGGGGTTTCCCAGGACATGGGCCTTGCAGTGCTGAAACCAGGAAGATCCCAGGCAAATGTGGACAAGTTGGTCCTTCTATTCCCCTTTTCCTTTCCAGAAACATTTACTGAACATGGATGGGCCTGGCCCCGAGCTAGACCCAGGGGACATATTGGGAGCAAGGTGAGCCTTCCGCCTCAGCAATCTCAGAGCCTAACAGGCAGACGCACAACCAGAGCGCCAGGGAAAGGCGCCGCTGCAGTGGGAAGGTGACAGGGAGGCCGGGGTGAGATTGGGGAAGGCTTCCTTCAGGAAGTGACATCAAAGAGCAGCAGAATTAGAAGGTCTGTTCAGATTAGTGTGCAATCCTGGTCAGGGAGACAAACGTTTCCTTACTATTTGGAAATACTATTTCCCGAACATTTGGGTGGGAGGTTCCCCTACAACAGTGTTCATGACTGGGGGTGCGATGGTGTTCCTGAGCAACCAGAGGTGGCAGAGGCTGCCGATGCTGCCTGTGGTACAGTGTAATTGTAGGACCCGGGCTGGGTCAGGATGTGTTACTGTTCTTCCTCAGGGAAGCAGAACTAATTACAGAGCTAAAGTCCCTTTGCTTGGGAGTGAGGAGATGTCAGGCATTTCCACCCCTTCTCATCGGCTTTGTCCCTCCCCTCTGTACCCTGTGTCCACCTTGCCTGCATCTGAAACATAAATCTAAATGGGGATCTCGGCCCACTCACAAGACAGATCATTTCGGTTGCTTTCTTCTTGCACGCCCAGCCTTGATTTCCACCACATCTAGAACACAGAGCCTGCCGAAGCTGGGCTTGGGAGGTGCTGGTGCCTTTTGGCCTAGGATTTCAGCGTCTGAGCTCCACACCCCAACGTGGGCAGCTCTTGATAGCAAACTCAGGGCGTTCAAGCACCCCCCCTCACGGGCATCTCTCAGATCACTGGGGGAAGGACCTTGACAGATGGGAGTCTACTCACAGCCTGCTTCTTGGTCAATCTTCTCACACTACTCCTGAAATCGGGATAAGGTCTGACCTCTCTGATTTTTCTGGCTGTAGAGGCTCCCTGCCCTGGCAATCTTTGCTGGCCATGGCGGTTGCTGAGACCGAGAGCTAAAAGGGGCATCTGAATTTGAGTCTTATAAGGTTCCTTCGTAACCTTGTGTTTTGTGTTGGACCGAGCTGCCTGCTCTGGGCACATCCTGACAGCACACGGAGCTGGCACTCCTGGTGGGTCAGCTCCAGGTTACCTTGGCCACGTCCGATGGGAGGCAGACAGAGCCCTTCCCAGGCAGTTCACTCATTTGCAAACAGCAGCCTGTGTTTACTGATGGAGCAAGGCCTCGTGGGTTTCTCTAATTTGACTGGGTCCATTATTTCTCTCTAGCACTGAATTCAGGTGATAATTAGAAGAGATGATTTACAATCAAATTTTGGGTTTTTATCCTATTCATTTATTATTATTATACTATTCAAACTTAGAATCTTTATTCTATTCATTCTATTTATTTAAAGTTATACTTTGTTCTCTGTCTACCTTCCACCTCCAACCATAACAACATACTCTCTTCTGACTTGTTCAGGGGAGAAGCCTTAGCATGAGTCGAGGCTGGGATGTCTTTATCAGGCTGCCACGGAGATGGAGTCCCAGCAATCTTCTTCCACGTGTCTGTCCCACCAGCTTTGACGGCTGCATCATCTAGGGCCTGCTAAGCTGCCTTAGAAGAGCTCAGCAATGCAGGAGGTGGGGATGGGTCCCCTGTTTTCTCAGGGGCCAGAGAGCCCCTCAGGAGCCCTCATCTGCACACTTAGCTCCTGACTCAGGAGCAGCCCAGCTTCCCAGGACTGAGGCCACCAAGCCAAGAGGAGGAGGCTTCATGCACCCGGGTGAGTGCTCCTTTCCAAGCTACTGGACAAAGAGGACAAGGAGAAATCAAAAGATAATGAGCTTCTTTCACTATTGAACATGTTTCACCTTGAGCGTCCCTTCAACTTTTCTCTTTGGCTGAGTTTCTTTGCAATTTATTGTAGGACTTCTTCCTGCCAGATGTTTTCCCCTAGAATCCACCTCAATGCCAGCAGTCCATTCTCACGGATCCAGTAATTCATTATGATTCTGAACTGGATTTGTGGGATCACCCTACTCTTATAAGTGACAGAAAACCTATACTAAAAGGGGCAATGTACATAGCTTCTTTTTATTTTTCTGAAATATATTCATTTATGATTGGAAGTGGAGGGAAAATAAAGGAAAAGATTGTGCTGAAATCATTAGGAAACAGGTTTAGCCACTGAGACTGAATTACAAAAACATGAAATGAAGGGCCCCACAATCCTGGTGAAGTCCTACATCAAAATTAAAGTGGCTTTCGATGAAAATAGCTCAAATTTGCTTTATGATGACATGTACAATGATGACATGGATGATGATGAGGAGGAGGAGGAATATGCCAACTATAATCATGGGGCTTGAGTGTCTGACCAAGTGCCAAGCATGCAGTGATTAGGTTACTGAAACCTTTACGTTGGGAATGTTCGACAGCTACATAGCATTTGGCATCTCGGATTGATTGGTGGCAGCTGTTTAAACTAGATCGTGAGGGATTCTGGAGTTGTGCCCAGGGTCCTCTGCGATCTGTGCAATGATCAATTAGTGGTGTGAGACAGGGCCAAGAAAGGGAGTGGGCAGTAAGTATTTCATGTACTTACCATCCATGCTGCTTACACTGTGGTCTGTTCGTGTCCCTCATTCCACAAGGACTTGAGTCATCTTAGCTGGTGTGTTTTGTGTAGGGTTATTCACAAAAGCACTGCAGCTGGTGGGTGACCCTTCACTGCTCTCCCACGACACGCCAGGCACTCTGCCTTGTTACTCGACTGCATTACCTCCGTACTTCAGGAGGGCTAGAAAAGTGGCCTTTCTCAGAGTAACCTTGTGCCCTGTCACCCACCCTTCCTCCTGTTTCCTGTGGGTGCATAGTCAGTTTTTCAGTGACAGGGCTGATGTCATGATGATTTCAAGTGACTTGGCCCAAAGACAACACCTACTCCCTGAATAATATCCATGAAAACTTAACACAGTAACTCGGGTGAGTCACATTTTCCCTGTGGATGTGATTTGCAGATGTCGAGATGGAACCTCACCAGGACTTCCTTCTGAAATTGAACTTCCAGAAAGCAGCAGACGGACCACAGAACAACCTTTCCAGAAAGAGAAAAGCCTCCTCTAGACCAGCAAGATCTCTGATCACATGAATGCAAACAAGGTTTCCAAAAAAATCAAAATGATAGCTTAGGGGTTGAGCACAGAAAAATTTCTTTTATAGAAAGATTCAAATTCACAGTCTACCCCATTGAAAGGAATCATAGCTTACCCTTTTTTTTTTTATCAAGCAATATTCACAAATGCTGGCTTATTTGAGTCTCATAAGAACCATGGATATGGGCTGTGAGTATGGGCTCTGAAGAGGTCATTCTCCACTTTATAACTGAGAGAAGGGAGGGAGGAACAGTGGCTTGCCTCTCAGGGCTCATGACTAATGAATGATTGGGATAGAACTCGGGTCTTTTGGTTACTCCTGGTACAGTGCTCTCTCCACCATGTCCTGCCTTTCCAAACTGGAGGCAAGCCACCTAAGTAGCAATTCATTTATTTTTCTTTCAGGGAGAAATGTATCTGTAGAAGAATAAGAATGAGGATCAAAAATTGTATCAAGTAAATATGAAAGGGCAACATATTTTAGTTCTATTTTATAATACATTCAAAGTTGTTTTTTAAGGTAGAAAAACTGAGGGGCAGAGGGAAGTAGAGACAAAAAGAAATGGAAAAAGACACTCCCAGAGTGCCATACGCACCTAAGACTTATATGGAGTAACAGCCCCATAGTGTGGGTTTTTAGGATACAAAGGTGTGGTTGTGTTTTCACAACTATAAGCAGAAACATGGACCCTCCTTCTCCTAGGACCTGGTGATACTGAGGATAAAATTTGGGTCAGGAACCAGAGGTCCCTTAGCACTGGCCTAAAACCAGGGAGCTAAATTCTTTTGATGCTGTAATGTTTAACTTCTAGACCAAAACTATTGCCCTGGCTTCTTTCTTTACAATCATGTGCAGAAATGACTAAAGAGCACATGGAACACAAAGAGGAAGAGAAAGCGTGGCAAGAGGAAACCACAGTCACAGTCCTTTACCAGAGGTTCTCAGCCTCCCTGTACGTTAGAATCACCTGGAAACTTTAAACGTGGAATACCCAGGCCCACCTCAAGCCAATTGGATCAGAGTCCTGGGCATGGGACGCAGGGAGCAGTACTTAGAGCTCTAATGTGCAGCCAAGGTCAAGAACCCTGGTTCAAGAGCTTCCCAAATAGGCTGATTAAGGAAAGGAAGATGCACTGAAACAGGCAGATACTGATGCAGGATTGGAGGGCGTCCAAGCAAAACCTTCTCCTAGAAAAGAGATTCAGATTAAAAAAGGAGAGGACACAAGAGGACAGAATGCAGGTCGTGTGGTGATGGAAGATGGTCTCTCTTTGATTGAATGTCCATGGGCAAGGTAAAGAGGAGCGTTGGGGCACTCTGCTGGAAAGTTTAGTGTTAATAGAAGAACGTCTTCTGCTTTTTTGCCTTTAGTTAAACTTTATTCCAAATAAAACATTTTGAGGGCGGGGAGAAGGGTGCTCAGTCTCCCGATCTATTTGGGTTTTGCCTCACGCTGCCTTGCACAGGGGCACTATGGGAGGGGCTCTCCCCTGCCGGAACACACTCCTGTGTGGAGCTCCTAAGCTTGCCCTCCTCTTAAAGAAGGCAGGCACCCTGGCCATGGGGTGGACAGCCACACAGAAAGCCACACCAATCACCCAGCGGACAGGACACAAGACCAGGGGCAGCTGGCAGGAAGAGGGGCAGGGAGGGGCTGCCCTCCAAGACAGCATGTGATGAGGGTGAAAAGAAATCACTTTTCTGAGTTCATTCTGAGACTGAATCAGGGTGAGGAATTTCTCCTTTTGTAACTGATCTAAATGAGGTGATGGGATTTCATCATCTTAGATCAGTGCTGCCGTGAACATCACCTCACCGGCTGTTGATACCCAAGCCCAGGACTCCTTGGAGGCGTCACCCTCCCCACCCTCTGCTAGAGCAGAAGCCCCCTGAGGTGGCTCCTTCTTGTTCAACTTCTCGTCCCTTAAAGCAGCAGTCCCCAACCTTTCTGGCACCAGGGATCGGTTTCATAGAAGACAATTTTTCCACGGACGTGGGGTGGGGTGGGGGCCTGGGGAGGGTGTGGCGGAGCTCTGAGGCCCTGTCCTTGGACTGGGGGCTGGGGACTGCGGCCTTAAAGCGTACAGTTTAGTGCCTGCTGTAGTAAAAGCTCACCTGTAGTAGAAGCTAAGCAAACGTGGTGGAAAGAGCGACTGGAATGCGCCAGTGTTGGGGACTTTCCGGGCTAAACACCCACGTCTCCTAGAGAAGCAGCCGCCTCTCGTGTCGCTGCGGAGGCCGTGGCAGGGCCCTCTGTGAGCGCCGGCTCGGGGAGGCACTCCCGCTCCCCTTCCACGTTCGCTCATAATGAGGGCAGAGAGGGCAAAACTGACTAGAGGAGTTCTCTTTTTGTGACCATGAGTAGGATTTATCAGAGGGCCCGAGTACGGAGGAGCAGCGCTGCAGAAGCGCTTACGAGAGCAAGGCCTGCCCCTTGTCTGGGGGCTGCGACCGGGGACATATTTGACCCCAAAGCCATCGGCCATCGGGATGAGCTGTTTCTCAGCCATGTCTTCAATTTCATCCGCATTAAACTGGCAAATCCTCCTTCTCGGAGACGAGGATTGTCTGGCAGTCAGGGAACTGGAAGTTGGCCCCTGTGGGCTCCGATCACAAGTTCTTTGTTCTGCAGCTGGTGGGGATGGATGTGACAAACTTGGCTGACGTGGACCCTGGCCACGTGCCCTGGGGATCTCCAACGGCCCCCCACATGCCTGTCTGGAGCCTAGGGTGGGGACAGCCTGAGGTCAGAGACATGAACACCCACTGGGAAGATCTGTCTCCAAGGTCCTGTGAGGTAACCTACGCCAGCAACAGGCTGGGTACACCTCTGAGGAGGCTGCTGTTTGCAGCCACTGCACACCGCCCGTGGAGAAGGGAGAACAGCCAGCTTAATTAACAGTGGAGACTAGAGGAGTTCTTAAAGTGACACTTAAAATCATGACCCTTGGAGATATGGGGCAGAAGGGACCCAGTGGTCTGATCTCAGGGGCAAGATTTTATGATGCCGAAGTCCTTTTAGGAAGGCCTGTGCCACTCTGAAATTGGGTGCCCAAATGGGCCCGAGGACTGGATTTTTCAATTGGTGTGAAAGCTCTGGTTTCCTCTGAAGCAGCAGGTCCTGAGTAATATTTGGAGCCCCGTGGAGCTTTGGAGAACGTGCCGCCTTCTGAACAGAGCATCCCGCACCCTCCCTGAGGAACAATTATTTGGAAGCTGATGTCGCCTTTGCTCACAGTCTGGCTTTTTTTCCCCCTAGCACATAAAATGTTTGCAGTCTGCATCTCCTCTGCTCTGATGTTCTTGATTAATCGCTTTCTGAGGTAGAGCTTGGAGCCTGGCCTGGCCTGAGCCGTCAGTGAGAGGAGGCAGATATATTGGTCAGGACAATTACAGAGGTGGGTCAGAGTATTAGAGGCTTTGGCCACAAGTGCTGGCGATTAGGTTAGAATCCTTTGGACAAATGGATTAGTGTTGGCTGGATGGGCTCACTCAGACAAAGGAAAATAAAAGACAACTTTAATCAGGACTGAGCTGCATCTCCCAGCCAGGCAGCGGTCGTCAGTGCCTAAGAATGTCTGTTCTGGGATGCTTAGGAGGCAGCGTGCCTTGTCAGATAGGACTCTGCACCTGCACCGGGCGGGAATATGCTCCAAAGATGGAAGCCTAGGAGGAGGAAATCTAGGTCAATGTCTGTTGTTTCCTAAAGATTCCAGTCCTGGGAAGTGAAACATACTTCATATTTGGGGCCAGATAACTAGTGGACTCCAGTTATGAACATAGGTACTTTGAAGTAAGTCAAATGGCTGCCAAAAATATAGGGTTAGTCTAAGAGTTGAACTGTGTTTGCATTGATTGACCATGGCTTTTTAAGTTCTCTAGCATCGCCAAACCTGGCTGATTGGCCCTTGCCTTTTATCAACTCTGAGGAAAGAAACCTTCCAGGTGTGTGTCGGGGCTGCGGGGTGTTGATGTTCCTGCTATGTTCTCTTCGTTGGGTGTCTGGGAAAGAGGACTTGGTCTGAGGTTTCCTGAGTGTTTCTTTGGTGGAAGCACTAGGTCCTTTGAAAATCAATCAGTAATATGTATTCTTTCAGGCTGAGGAACTCAAGGAGGGCAAACTGATCTCTATCTTTAACGAGAGGTGGGATTTAGGCCAATGTTTCTCAAATCTGGTTGCACCTTGGAATTGCATGGGGAGAGATATTAATACTTGGGATCTATCCAGATATTTCTCATTAAATTGTCTGCAGTAAGGCTGAGATCCAATATATATATATTTTTTAATTTCAAAGTATTATGGGGGTACATATGTTTTTGGTTACCTGAGTTAGGGTTAAAAGTGTGCCTGTCACCAAGATAGTGATCATTGTACCTGTTAGGGAGGTTTTCTCCCATCTCCTCCTCCCCACCCCTGCTTGATTTCTACTGAGTTTTACTTCCCTCTGTGTATATGTGTGCTCACTGGTTAGTTCCAATTTTGTAGAGAGTATGTGTGATGTTTGTTTTTCCATTCTTTAGATGCTTTGCTTAGGATAATGGTTTCCAGTTCCATCCGAATTATTGCAAAAGGCATTCATTCATCCTTCTTCATGGCTGAGCAGTATTCCATGGTATACATATACCACATTTTGTTAATCCACTCATGAATTGATGGGTACTTGGGTTGATTCCACATCTTTGCCATGGTCAATCATGCTGCAATAAACATTTGAGCGCAGGTGTCTTTTTGAAAAAATATCCTTCTTTTCCTTTGAGTAAATATCCAGTAGTGGGATGGCTGGATCAAATGCTTTTAGTTCTTTGAGGAATCTCCATACTGTTTTCCATAGAGGTTGTACTAATTTGCAGTCCTACCAACAGTGTATGAACTTTTCTTTCTCTATGCATCCATGCCAATGTCTAATGTTTTTGGCCTTTTTAATAAAAGCCATTCTAGCTGAGGTAAGGTGATATCTCGTGGTTTTAGTTTGCATTTTCCTGGTGATTAGTGACAATGAGCATTTTTCATATGTTTATTGACCATTTGTCTATGTTCTTTTGAAAATATTTTGTTCATGTCTTTTGTCTTTTTGGTGAGGTTGTTTGTTTTTTGTTTGTTTTTGTTTTTGTTTGTTTTTTCTTGCTGATTTGCTTAAGTTCTTTATAGATTCTGGTTATTAGCCCTTTATTGGCTTGCAAATATTTTCTCCCATTCTGTAGGTTGTCTATTTGCTTTGTTGATTATTTCCTTAGCTGTGCAGAAGTTTTTTAATTTACAAGTCCCATTTATTTATTTTTTTCCAACATTATCTTCTAGAATTCTTATGGTTTCATGCTTTACATTTAAGTCTTTTATCCATCTTGAATTAACTTTTGTGAGTGGTGAGAGATATGAATCCTATTTTATTCATTCATTCTTCTGCATGTGGCTATCCAATTTTCCCAGCACCATTTATTGAATAGGTATCTTTTCCTCAGTGTTTATTTTTGTCTGCTTTGTCAAAGATCAGTTGGCTGTATGTGGATTGTTTTATATCTGGGTTCTCTATTCTCTTCCATTTGTCTATGTCTCTATTTTTGTGTCACTATACCCTTGTAGTGTAGTTTGAAGTCTGGTAATGTGATGCCTCCAGATTTGTTCTTTTTGCTTAAGATTGCGTTGGCTATTTGGGCTCTTTTCTGGTTCCAAATGAAGCATAGAATTATTTTTTCTAAATCTGTGAAATATGATGTTGGTATTTTGATGGGGATTGCATTGAATCTGTAAGTCACTCTGGGTAGTATGGATATTTTAACAATGTTGATTCTACTGAGCCATGAGCATGATATGTTTTTCCATTTGTTTGTATCATCTGCAGTTTTTTTCCTCGGTGCTTCAAAATTCTCTTTGCAGAGATATTTCACCTCCTTGGTTAAATATATTCCTAGGTATTTCATTTTCTTTGTAGCTATTATGAATGTTATCGAGTCTTTGATTTGACTCGTAGCTTGACTGTTATTAGTGTATAGAAATGCTACTGATTTGTGTGCATTGATATTGTGACCTGAGCCTTTGCTGAATTTATTTATCAATTACAGGAGTCTCTTGGTGGAGTCTTTGAGGGTTCCTAGATATAAGATTATATCGTCAGCAAAAAGCAATAGTTTGACCGCCTTGTTTCCAATTTGGACACCCTTAATTTCTTTCTTTTGCCTGTTTGCTCTGGCTAGGACTTCCAGCACTATGTTGAACAGAAGTGGTAATAGTGGTTACTCTTCTCTTGTTCCAGTTCTTAGTGGGAATGCTTCCAATTTTTCCCCATTCAGTATGATGTTGACTGTGGGTTTGTCACATATATATGGCTTTTGTAATTTTGAGTTATGTTCCTTCTATGCCTAGTTTGTTGAAGGTTATTATCATGAAAGAATGCTGAATTTTGTTGAATGCTTTTTCTGCATTTATTGAGATGATCATATCGTCTTTGTTTTTACTTCTGTTTATGCAGTGAATTACATTTACTGATTTACGTATGTTGAACCATCCTTACATCCCTCGGATGAAGCCCACTTGGTCACAATGAATTATTTTTTTGATGTGCTGTTGAATTCAATTTGCTAGTATTTTATTGAGGATTTTAAAATCTATATTCATAAGGGACATGGATCTGTAGTTTACTTTTTTTGTTTTGTTTTTTCCTGGCTTTGGTATCAAGGTGATACTTGTTTCAAACAATGAGTTGGGGAGAATTCCTTCCTTGATGTTATGGAATAATTTCTATAGGATGGGTACCAGTTTTCTTTGTAGGTCTAGTAAAATTTGGCTGTGAATCCTTCTAGTTGGGGCTTTTTTCCATTCGAAAGTTTTTTTTATTACTGCTTTAATCTCTTTTGCTTGTTATTGGTCTGTTCAGAAGTTCTATTTCTTCCTGATTGAGTCTTGGGAGGTTGTGTGTTTCTGATAATTTGTGCATTTCCTCTATTTTTGGAGCTTATGTGTGTAGAGATTTTCATAGTATTCACAGATGATATTTTGTATTTCTGTGATATTAGTTGTAATATCTCCTTTTTCATTTCTGATTGAGATTATTTAGGTCTTCTCTGGTTAACCTAGCAGGAGGTCTATCAATTTTGTTTATCTTTTCAAAGAACCAACTTTTAAAAATTGATCCTTTGTATTGTTTTTTGTTTTCTATTTCATTTAGTTATGCTCTGACCTTAGTTATTTCTTCTCTTCTGCTGGATTTGGGTTTTGTTTGCTCTTCCTTTTCTAGCTCCTTGAGATGTGTCATTAGATTGTTAATTTGTAATCTTTCTGATGTAGGCATTTAAGGCCATGAATTTTCCCCTTAGGACTGCTTTTGCTGAATCCCATAGATTTTGATAGCTCATGTCTCCTTTGTCATTCAGTTCAAGGAATCTTTTGATTTCCATCTTAATTTCATTATTTACCCAATAATTGTTCAGCAGCAGATTATTTTATTTCCATGACTTTGTGTAGAATTGAGTGTTTCACTTGGAGTTGATTCTAGTATTTTATTCCACTGCGGTCTGAGAAGATACATGGTATGATTTCTATTTTTTTGAACTTGTTAAGATATGTGTTGTGACCTAAGATCTGATCAATCTTGGAGAATATACCATTTACTGGTGAGAAGAATGCAGATTCAGTAGTTTTGGGGTAAAATGTTCTGTAAATGTCTGTTAGACCCATTTGTTCTAGAGTTTCATTTAAATCCAGTGTTTATTTATTTTCTGCTTGGATGATCTGTCTAGTTCTGTCAGTGGGGTGTTGAAGTCCCCAGAAATTATGTTGCTGTTGTTAATCTCTTTGTTTAGATCTAGTAGGGTTTGCTTTATGAATCTGGTGCTCCTGCGTTAGGTGCATAAATATTTAGAATTGTTATGTCTTCTTGTTGAATTGCTCCCTATATAATCTTTGTCTTTCTTTACTATTGTTGAGTTAAGGTCAATTTTATCTGATATGAGAATGGCTACACCTGCTTTCTTTTGGTTTCCATTTGCATGGAATATATTTTTCCATCCCTTTTCCTTGAATCAGTATGAGTCCTTGTGGGTTAGATGTGTTTCCTGGAGACAGCAGATACTTGGCTTGTATTTTTTCATCCATTCAGCCAGCCTGTATCTCTTGAGTGGGGCACCCAGACCATTAATGTCGACTGACAGAATTGATATCTGGGATGCTCTTCTGTTCATCCTGTTGAGTATATCCTTATTGCTTTGTTTTACCTTTTGTGCTATTGTTTCATATGAACTCTGAGCTTTAGCTTTTAGGTGGTTTTACACTGGTGGGTGTCTATTGTGCTAATCCATGTATAATGCAGTTCTGAATATTTCCTGCAGGGCAGGTGTGGTCTTGACAAATTTCCTCAGTGATTCCTTGCCTGGAAAAGTCTTTATTTATCTTTCATATATGAAACTTAGTTTTGCAGGAGACAAAATTCTAGGCTGGCAGTTGTTCTGTTTAAGAAGACTAAAGATGGGGCCCCAATCCCTTCTGGCTTGTAAGGTCTCTATTGAGAAATTTGCTGTTAGCCTGATGGATTTTTCTTTGTAAGTTACTTGATGTTTTTGCCTCACAGGTCACAGGAGTTCCTCTTTCAGGTTGACTTTGGCCAGTCTGATAACTATGTGTCTTGGTGATTAACTCTTTGCAATGAATGTCCCCAGTGTTTGTTCAGCTTCTTATACCTGGTTGTCTAAATCTCTAGTGAGACCAGGGACATTTTCCTCAATTATTCCCTCAGCTAGACTTTCCACCCTTGTGTCTTTTCTTCTTCACCATCTGGGATGTTTATGATTTTTATATTTGGCCATTTTACATAATCTCATGTTTCCTATAGGTTTTATTCATTCCTTTAATTCTTTGTTCTTTATTTTTGACTGACTAGGCTAATTTGAAAGAGTTTTCTTCATGCTCTGAGATTCTTTCTTCTGCCTGGTCTGGTCTATTCTTAAAACTTTCCACTGAGTTTTGTTTTTCCCTAAATGAAATTTTCATATCCAGAAGTTCTGTTTTTATTAATATGTCAATATCTTTAGTAAATTTTTCATTCATTTCCTGAATTGTTTTTATGGTTTCTTTGAGTTGGCTTTCCATTTTCTCTTGCATTTCATTGAACTTCCTTACAATCCACATTTAGAATTCTTTATCTGTTATTTCAATATTTTCATTTTCATTGTTATCCATTGCTACAGAGCTGGTGTTCCCTCTTGTGGGTGTCATTTCACTCTGATTTTTTATACTTCTGGAGTTCTCTTGCTGATTCTTTCTCATCTGGAGCAGCTGTTGCTCCTAATTTTTGTATTTTCTTCTGTTTAGATAGGGCTTCTTTTTCTCCCCCACTCATAAGTGTGTGCCCACAGCATATGTTGGGTAAGAACCTTTGGTTTTGCTTGTGGGTGCTTTGATGGTGATCTAGATTCTGGATGGTTGCCTTGGTTATAGATGTCTTTAGTGTGGTGGTTTTCTCAGTTGCTGGTTATTTGTAGGCTGGTTGTAGGTTGGTTGTTTGTGAGCTGTGTGTGGGCAGATTCCCTGTCTGTCTTTGATGAGGGAGGATGGAAGTTTGAAATCCTTTCTTTTTCCCTAGCCTTGTGGTCTTCTTAACAGTATGAATTTTATTGGCATGCCCAGTTTAATCTCTGAGACAGTAGTTGGTGCTTGTGGGTAAGAATCAACCACACCCTGTATAATTAAGCCAGTAAATGTTGTAAAGGGCTCTGCAAATTGACCTCCCTGTCAGTAGGTGGTGCTTGCCAGAAGGAACAGGCTGCAGTGTTGTTTTTCAGACCTGTGACCAGCTCTAGGCCCTCAGGAGAAGCACTGAAATGCCTTAGGTGGTGGGTAGGGTCCTGAAACTTCCAGGTGTGTCCTTATTTTCTGCCACAGCAGAGGTGGGGAGGAGTGAGGCTACATAGGGCTGGGTGGGGTAAGCGTGCCTTCAGGCTCCACAAAAGCAGGTAAGGTAGCTGTCTTAGCATGGGTCAAAGATCTCCTCCCAGGCTACTGGGGAAAGCCACCAGGGAGGGGCTAATTTGGGTACACCCAGCCAGAAAGTCTGCTTGTGGGGACAGGGCCATCTGAGATTCACAGTCTAGCTGTCAGGAGTGAGTTTCATTCTCCCCCGCCCCACTCCACAGTCTCCCTCCAGCATCTGCAAGCAGGCAGGAGCTCAAACTAGCTGAGCTTCTCCACAATGGCCCTGTAAGCTGTAAGCCTCCCTGTCCAGGATCCTGCCTTGGGCTGAGAGCACGGCCTTACTTTGGGGAAAGGGGTGCTCCATGAGTGCACTGCACTCTCTTTTCAGTTCTGCCCATGTGGCTCCCTTGTCCTTTGAGATTAGTTCACAAATCTCTTCTCCATGTTGCTGAGCAACATGTTCGTGTTCTGGGGGTACAGGATCTGGCCAGTGGGCCTGTCCCCAGGTCCCCAAATATCAATCCCTGACCATGCCAGGCAAAAGCATGCTAGTCCTGAGTTGCCTATGGCGTACTCAAGCAGATTTGATGTCCCTCTGCTTCAGGGTGTGCCCTGCTCTGGCAAGCAGCACTGGGGAGGACTGGTGAGCAGGGAATTCACATTCTGAGCACCCTTAGTCCACTGCAGGTCTTTAAGAGGAAAGGTGTGAGCCCTACTCTCTGTGGAAGCCCCAACAGAGGGGAAGCAGCAGCTCCTGAGAGCCCTGGCTCAAGTGTCTCTCTCAGTAGCTCCTGGTGGGGAAGGGGAAGGAGAGGAAAAGAGTCTGGACTGAGGAAAGGTAGCACTCTACTCATCTCTGTTCCTCTCTCTGGAAGGTCACCCGCCCAAAATATCCAGGCTCTGGGGTCATGCAGATCACCCAGGACCAACTGGCGCCGTGTGGCTCCCACAGTCTGGGCTGGAGTTGGGAAATATTTGTGTGGGAAGAAGCAAGACAAAAACTGAGGGGCTGAAGCCCCCCTGGGGAGGACAAAGGCACACAGTGGGTAGAGAAGCAATATGGCGCCTGCTGTCCCAGCTCGGGTCTGTGGTGACAGGAAGTGCCCCAAGGGGGCTGGGAGCCTAGTGCTTTGTCCTCAAGATGCTCCCAGTTCACTGGTGGAGCAGCTTTTGGGCTCGTGAGGGTAGAAAGGCTCTCTAGCTTCTCGGAAGCCTGCTGATTGCCAGAGATGTGAGAGAGGGAGAAGCAAACTGCTCTATCTCCCCTTTTCACTGGACTCCAAGCCTCTCAGGGGTTGATCTCTGCTGGTATTTTCCTTCTGCTTGTTTTGCTCCACAACTTCTTCCTGTGGAATCTCTTGTAGGTTCTGGCACACTTTTCCCTTGTAATTACACCCGATCTATGTTTGTTTGTTTGTTTTTTCTCTTTTCTCTAAAACTTTTCCTTCTTTCTGAGATGATTGGCAGCTGGTGTCTGTGGTCAGACTTCTTGTCTCCTTCCCAATATTGTTTCTAAATCTTTTCAAGGGATGTAAATATGTGGCCAGGGTTGAGAACCTTGGATTTCTGATCGTCAGCTGAAAGGAAAATTGTGTGTGTGTGTGTGTGTGTGTGTGTGTGTGTGTGTGTGCATGTGTCCTATCTCTCTAATAAAATTGTAAACCTCTGGAAAGCAAAGACAGTGCCCCAAGCTTTGGGATCTTCTCCCACGAAGCTTAACAGAGTGCTATATACAGTGGGGTCTCAATAGTTTAATATTAAATATAAGTGCTTAGATGCATAGACATTCCCTTAGAAATCTCATCCACTTGAGACAGTGATGTCTATTTTAAATATGTTGCAATGCAGAGGCCCTTTTAGGGACATCTGCGCCAGCTAAACCTGCCACGCTTACACTCAGCACCATTCTAACTGCTTAAGAAATCTCTAGACAGAAAAACCTTCTAGGCAGTGAAAGGTAGAAGGTGTCTTGGATGCAATTTTTTTTTTTTTTTGGCAGGGGGTGGTTGTTTTTGTCAAGCCTCAGATAAAGAAAACAGGGAAATCTTATCTTAGGCAGATTATTTGTTTCTGTGACTTACTGGGGAGGATTATCTCATTATCTGGTTTTCCTTAGGGAAGCTAGACAATACCATATTGTCACCTGTCAAAATACTTCTGGAAGAATCCTCTGCAATTATCCCTTGATACACCATTATGATCCAGGTACCTCTAGGTCTACTAAAAATAGGAAGAAAATAGCTGGAAAACTAAAAATATATATAAAAAATTAGCCGGGCATGGTGGCGCATGCCTGTAGTCCCAGCTACTTGGGAGGCTGAGCCAGAAGGATTGCTTGAGCCTTAAGAGTTTGACTGCTGTGAGCTAGCCTGATGCCACGGCACTCTAGCCTGGGCAACAGAGCAAGACTCTGTCTCAAAAGAAACCAAAAACAACAACAACAACAACAACAACAACAAACAGAGCATCACAATTTAGTGCTTAAAATACCATGAAAAGTAGATTTCTTGCCTTACTCTCTCTTCCTTGTTTTCTCCTTTCCTTTTCTCCTTCCCTTCTTTCCCACAAACACTAATTGAGCTAAGAAGAAAAATCCACCATCTTCACGTTTATTCAAAGAGGTCCTGGTTGGATAGGGGAGACAGGAGATGGAGCAGAAGCTCTGCCCAGCTAGAATGTGAGATGCACCCCAGGAAAGGGAGCTTGAAAAGAGGCTACTTGTTCCAAAGAGGGGAGGACCAGAACAGGTCTCAGAGTCTGGAAAAAGACTATTTTGGCTATTTTGTCCAGGGCTCTGATGGGATCTTTAATGAATCAGTGGTTTATGGCCTTTCTTAAATATCTGTAGTCATTCCATTGTCAGACAGCTCTGGCATTGTTAAGACAAACAACAGACAAAGTCTGTATCAGTCAGTATCATTCAGGACTACCCTGGCCATAAGAAACATAAAACTGACACCCTGGTTGAAGCAGAAAAGGTAATTGAGTTGCTCGTTTCATGGAAATGTCCAGAAAATAGGCCTGGCTTCAGGCAAGGCTGGGCATAGTGTGCAAATGGTGCCATCCACTCTCTGTCTCTTGGCTCTGCTGCCCTTTGTGTTGGCTTCATTCTCAGGCAGCCTTTGCCCCTGCAAAGACAAGACAGCTACCACAAGGCCTTGCTGCTGTCCCCTCAGCAACCCAGGCAAAAGAGAGCATCTCTCTCCTACTGGTCTTGTGGTCTCTCTCACTAGCCCCGCTTGAGGCAGGGCTGGTCCCCACACTGACCCCTGTGGCCAGGCGACAGAGTCCCCTGATAGGCCATGCCTGGGTTGCAGAAACAACCTTGGAGCCAGAGGGTGGGGCAGGCTCACCCAAACCACTGAGAATGGGGTGTACCCCAAAGCAGCATTCGGGAGCTAAGACCAGAAGAAGGGGCAATGGTGCTGGGCTGTAAAAAACAACTGAAGTCTACTTTAGTGTAAAACATGTGCTTCTGTAAATCAGAAGAAAAATGCATAGTAAAAAATAAGGGAAAAAAAATGAAGCTTCCTTTGTATTTCCACCACACAGATGTAAGGAACATATTTGCATTCAAAATTTTTTTCCTGTTCCTAAGCTAAAATCTCCCCCTATAGTTTTTATCCAGTGACCCTGACTCCTCCTTCCTCCGTTACACAGCAGAGGTAACTCCCTTCAAACGCAGAGGACAGCCCTCCAAATGTCTGCAGACAGCTCTGCTGTCCCTGCCAAGTCTTCTCCTCAGTCAGTTCTTCTACCTGTGCCTCACTTGTCCTGGTTTCACAATACCCCACTGTCCTGGGCCATGGATACAGTCCTGCCCAGGGCTGTTCCAGGTTGTCCACCCTTCTTGGCTTGAGCTGTCTGGACCAGACCTTGATCCCTGACCAGCGTGGATGGACAGCACAGGGACCATCATTCCCCTTGCTCCACACACCACGTTTTATTCACGACTCCTACTGTGACATTCGCTCTTTTGGCAGCTCTGACCCTCTGCTGGTTCAGATGGAGCCCGAAGTGCCCCCTGTAACACCTTGCTTCCCCCAATCCCACACCACGGATTCACGATTGGAACCTCAGTGTAGGATATTACATGAGTCTTTGCTAAGCTTTTTGGTTGTTTATTCCACTTTGTTTTTGTTTTCACTCCAGCCTTGAGAGATCATTTAGATCTTCCTTCTGCCGTTCACATGTCAGCTCTCTGACTCAACCTGAGTCAGAGGCACGTTGACCCAAGGTGTGCGTCACAGGTGGGATGGTGACCAGGCCACGCCAACAGCTGCGGCACACAGAGTGTCCACTGGGGGCTGGCACTGACCCGTTAGTCCGAGCTCCTGGGGTGTGACGGGATGACCAGCTCTGCGTGCTGGAGCCGTGCTGCCATCCACGCTGCACTTCCCTATCGCGTCACTAGGGAAACGGAGAGGATCTTTAGACTGTGTTGAAAGTGGGCAGAATTTCAATAGAGATGCGGAACGGGAGGGGGTTTCTAGGAGGCCGTGCTCCACATACAGAACATGAGAGAGTGAAAAGGCAGCCACTTTGAGAGAGAAGCTTCTGGAGTAGAGGGACAGGTAGAAAAGAACCAGAAGATCATGGCCAGATCCCCGAGGGACTGCATGTCAGGTTGGGGAGTGGCCCTTTGCTGGGGTCAGTGAGGAGCCAGCCCCCCGTTCAAGGTTTTTGGAGCAGAGGCCTGATGGGTTCAGAACAGCCTTATAGGAATTCCCTTTAGAAATATCATCCACTTGAGACAGTGAAATCTATTTTAAATATGTTGCAATGTAGAGGCCCTTTTAGGACCATTTGGACCAGGGGAAGGGCAGGGCCACAGGAACAGACTAGAATCTAGTAGATAAAGGAGGTGAAAGACCTGAATCAGGACAGAGTGGTGGAAGAGGAGAATGGGAGAACAGAGAGAAGCCATTCTGGAGATAAACTCAAAAAGACTTGGCGACTGTGTGTGTGTTGGGGTGAGTTGGAAGGCATAAGGTATAGGGTATCAAGAGAGAAGGAATAATTAAGGATAACTCCAGGGTTCCAGACTAGGAGAAGCTGGAAAATGTTAATACTTTGATCAAAATTGGAATAATCAGAAAGAGCATTGGATTTGGAAAAAGAGAAACTGTGAAGGAAGAATTAGAGTTTAGGCAGGTCATGGGGATTGGTAGGATTCTGATGAAGAGTGGCAGGTGGGTAGAAAAGTGAGGGTGGGGATTTTGTGGAGAAGTTGGAATTAGGTGAGAATTCAGGTGGTTCTACAGCAATGGGAACTGAAGCTACAGAATTGGTTGTGTTCAGTGAGGAAGGGCGTGTGAAAGCTGGTGAGAGCTCTGGACTGACAGGCTGTAAGCTGTAGAGTATCATGCGAGTGGAAACTTCTATGATTAGCATCGGAATGACATGGATGAGATAGGAGGATAACAAGAAAGCAGTGAAGGAGAAAGATAATGTAGGAGGAGACCTGAGATACTGCAGATCGTAATAACCATAATTAATCAAGATTTGTTTTGTTTTTGCAAGTGATAGGAAACCATTACAATTGGTTTAATAAAAAAAAAAGGAATATATTGACTCATATAACTGGTAAGTCCAGAGTAGTCCTGGTTCAGATGCGTTCAGTAGCTCAAGGATGTTGGGATTATTTGTACTGTCTTCACTTTATTCTGCTTTCTTATGTTGGCTCAGGAATCTTCTCTTTATGGTGACATAAGAGCTGTCAGGAGCTCCAGTCTATCTTCTCCAGCAGGAAGAACAATTTTCCTCTAAGCAGTTCCAACAAAGGGCTCTGCGCTACTAGTCTGACCCTGGTGTAGCTGATGTTATCTGCCCATCTCTAAGCCAATGTCGGTGGTCAAGAGCTTGCTATGCTTTCATGTTTAGAACTAAGTCAACACTCATCTCTGGAGTTGCCGGAAGAGAGAGTAACACCTAACCCACATGGACTGAGGATGGTAGAGGGCTGATTCCCTAGATGCAAATTGGGGTGCTGTCCCCAGAAGAAGGTGGAATGGACACAATAACAACAATGACTATTTGCTACAGGAACCAAGGGGAGAATTTCAAGGAGGGTGGCAGTCAACAGTGACAAATGATCGCAGAGGTTGAAGACAATGAGAAGTGAATGGGCACAGACTTTAGACATGGTGGCTGAGTCATTTGTTTCTTTAAAAGATCACAAATACAGGAGGAAAACAGATTTTAGTGGGTGAAGGGGTGAGTGGGAGTAGAGACACTATAAAGACCGGGAGTTGCTATTTTAAAGAAGTCTATCAGTGAAAGAAAGCAAGAGACTAATCCCCCCCCCCATTTCTATCCCACAATCACAGAGCGAGATACTGTGTTAGGAACCAGGAGCACTGAGATTAATAATTCCTACTTGATGTCCTCAAGAAACTTAGAAAGGAAGAGGTAATTACAAATGAATGAACTATGGGGAGGAGAAGTACTTAGTGACTCCAAAGTGTCAGAGTGGGAAGGTACACGAGTGAAAGGCTGATACTGAGTCAGAGTGATCACAGAAAAGAGAATGATGAAATCAATCCAAGGGTATCAGGGAAGGCTTTTCAGGGGAGGTGGTGCCTGAGCTGGGTTTTGTAGGATGAGTGGGAGCTCATTTTACAAAGCAAAACGGGGAAAGTCATGCCAGGCAAAAGCAAACACTCCCTAAGGGGCTTATAGGTGCATACTGCTGGAGTGACAAGCACCAAGGGCAGAAGAGCAGGTGGAGAAGGCCTGCGTGACGGGTGAGGGGCAGGGCTTTGTCCAGCAGGCGCTGGGCAGGGGCAGGGAACTGGTTTTAAGTAGGGAAAGCCAGTGTCAGGTTAGCATGTCAGAAGAATCTCTCTGGACTCAGTCTGGCCGGGAGCCGACTGGGGACCTGGGAGCCAGCTCAGAGGATGTGTTGACAGTCATGGAAAGAAGTGGCACAGTCCAGCACAAAGACAGGGACAGGGAAGAGGGGACAAAGGGGGAGGATCACCAGGAGAGGGAAGAGCCCATAGCACCTGGCGATCACGGAAGGCGGGAGTGAGAAAGAGGGAAGTTTTGCAGTTCAGCGATGGGGCCCAGGGAAGAAGGAACGGAGTCCCTGGGGAGGGAGACACCAAGGTGCAGGTGGGGAGCGGATGGTGGGAGGAGAATAGTCCCAGGGAGGCAGGGAAGGCAGGCTCCAGACACAGGTGGGGGCGGCGACAGGCTGAGCATCCCGTGGGGAGGCAGGCTGGAGAATAAAGATGAGAACCCAGAGCAGTACTGACGAGGGCAGGAGAACAGTGGGAGAGCTTTCATTTTCTCCGTTAAGACAGCAGTGAGATCACCTGTCGGGAGTGCGTGGGCTCCAGATTTCCCCGTGGGTAAACGGGGACAGTAACAGAAGCAATCAATCACTGAGTCACTCAACTCCGCCCCCACGCGGAGGCCCTGGCCTCCCCGGGTCTCCATTAGCTACACCAGGGGTTCCCGGGGTGGGGGCGGGGGCCTGCCCCAGCTCGGGCACCCCAGGGGCTTCTGCCACCCCTCACCCACCCCAGCACCTGACTCGGGGGTCAAGGGTGAGCCGTGGCACGTGTGTTTGCAGAACATGTCATATAGGAGGCTCTGAAATGGCTCATACCCACACGCACAGCAGAGAAGCACTGAGGTGCATGGGACCGAGTCCCGGAACTTGGCTGGTGTGGGAGAAGACGGGGTGTGATCGTTTGCAGAAACCGGGTGGGTGTGAAGTGACTCAGGAAAGGAGGACAAGGAGGAGGTGGCTGTGCCAGCAGATACGGGGACGAGCGGGGGCTCCCAGTCTCACATCCAGCGGATCCGCCTCTTTCCAGCATCGCTGGGCCAGTCCTCACCCCTGCCAGGCTGCCCTTTTTATAGCAATAAATTTTTCCCTCCAATATTTCCCTTGATGTTCACTTTAGCCTGCCGCCACCGGCAGCCACATGCAGGGTAACAACATGTGATTTGCCGGTGGCCACGCAAGAGACTCGGAACTCTAAACGCTGAGTGAGGCTAACCAGGCTTTTCTGAAATACCATGGACATCCTTCTACAGGCAAAGGAATGACAATGGGGAGGGGAAAACCGGTGGCGAGGGAAAGGCGCTGGGTGGCTTCGGAAGTTGCGGCAGTTTGTGTGCAGCACTGCCCTCTGCTGGTCGCAGACAGACCTGCAGCTGTATGGCAACAGCGTCCTGGACTGGTGAGCAAGCAGGACAGGTGAGCTGGGCTTCTGGGTCGTTCCATCTCCCGCACCATCACTAAATCCACGCGTATGACTCTTTAGGCACAAACTGAGCCTGCAACTTTAGGCTTGAAGAGCTGCCAGTTAACTATGTTCAAATAAACACACAGATTGTCCAGGAAAAACATGAGGGCCCTGAAAAAGTTTCCCTGGAAAATATTTTGATGTGCTACACAGTCACCTGGAGAGAAGCTGCGGAAATCTTTCCTGGAATTAATGAAGGCATTTTTGAAAGATGGCTGGTAAGTCTATGTTGTTAATAATAATGGCCAACATTTATTGAACATTTATAGTTACTGGCACCTCCTGTGCATTACATCAATTAACTTTCACAACTACCCAATGAGATAAGAACTATTATCATCTGTACTTTACAGATAAGGAAACTGAAGTATGAAGAGTCTAAGTTCCTGGCCAAGATCAGAAAGACTTGGCAGAGCAAGGGATTAAACCCAGAACTATGACACAGCTTCCTTGCTCAGGTCATACCAATTGCTTTATCACATAGATGCCAAAATGTACAATTGCTCCAACATTATAGAGGTTTATTTTGTGCTCATGTAGTGGTCCCCAGCAGGTGTTTTTTGTGACTAGGAGGTGCCTCTCCTCCATACCCTGTGATTCAAGGACTCAGACCTCTTCAGGGCTTGTGGCTCCACCATTGTCTGGGTCTGGTCATTGTCATACACATCTAGCCGCCCACAAGAAGAGAGGAGAGCAAGGAGAAGGCACACAGTGCAATGGCAAGAACTAGTCCTTTGGCCATACTTAGTTGCAAAGGGGGCTGGGAAATGTAGTCTCTGGCTGGTCAGCCCCTTTCCAGCAGCAATTCCACACTGTGAAAGGGGAAGCAGGGATTCTGGTGGTCAGCAGACCATCTCTGCCCTCCCTCTAGTAAGTGTGATGGGATGGTTCATGACTCAGGTCATACCTTTGATTACTACCACAGGTGAGTGCCACAGCAAGACCCTCGCGTCTTTTAGCAACAAATCATTGTAAGTTCCTTTTCCTGTTGATAAAGCACTTTTACACCTATTATCCTATGTAATCCTCAACTCTTGTGAGGTTGGTTAATTACCTTCATTTCACAGCCAAGGAAAACAAGGCTAGGCAGTCAGGTGGCTTGCCCAAATTCCCACAGCTGGGACTTGACCAATTTATTCTCATTGCCAGGTCCTGGAAATAGTGGCTGTTGCTAAGCTTAGGTGGAGCTTGACCAAAAAGCTTTTTGGTAGGGAGAGAGGAGTAGGCAGAGCTGTGAGCAGAAACAGGCGCTCACAGATCCATGGCCTGAATTGACACTGCTCATTAAACCTGGTGACTCTGTACAGTCTCTGCCAGGAATTCTAAAGTTGGAAAAAGTTGAGAGAGAAGGGTGGCGATACAGGGAGAAATGACAAATAGAGGCTGTTGGAGAGGTGGCAAGGTTCTTGGAATTTTCCTTATCTTCCACCTTGATCAAATGCCACAGAACATATAGAACCATGGCTTTCATTTCACAATGTAATGATTTACATTGCAGATTTCATTTACCTTGGCCAATTCTACCATGTTTTTGATACAGATTTTTCTTTCTAGGAGGTTATGAGGGGTCTTCACTCCCCCAATCACCCCTCCCCCCACTCTTATCAGAGTCTCTGATAACAATCTAGTAATGAGGGCCTATCAGACCATCATTATTTTAATTGTCACCAAGCTTTCACTCTGGGCTAGTTTAAATGTTAAAATTTTTATATTTTTATTGTGAAATGTTTAAAGTATACAAAAAAGGAGGTACTTAACAACTGCATTTAAAATGTTAGCATTTTCCAAATATATTTGTGTTATTGATTTCTAGGGAAAATCAAGATGGCAGACGAGAAAAACCGCCAGCCAGAATGTCTGAAAGAAAGACAGATTTTAGAAGAAAGTGAAATAAATAAACAGGCAGACAAACACAGATCAGATCAAGGTCCAAAGGAAGGGTGCCTGAAACTACAGGAGACTCCACAGGAAGAAGTTGCAGAGGAGAACTGGAAGGAGAAAGGCCCCCGGGAGAGGCTTGGAGACCAGCGACAAGGGTAGGTGGAGTGGTTAAATTCCCCCTCCCTTGCTTCTTGGACTGCTGGTGGGCTCCTGAGTGTTTTGAGAGACCTGCCAACACCAGCCCAGAGAAGGCTGCCACCAGTGAGCAGTGAGCCTCTTGCAGACAGGGCACCAGGCTCCAAGCTCCCTCAGGGCACCTCCTGGCCAGGCCGCAGACCTGAGCCGATCAGCAGGCGCCATATTGCTTCATTCTCCCCTTCCCCTTCCCCTCCCCTACCCCGGACCACAGAGAGACAATTTAGCCACCACCCTGAGGCATCTGCAGGGAATCGGCCCTTTCCTTTTGGGGCCCTACAGCAAACTGAGGGGTACTCAGACTGTGAGCTCCCTTCCCGCCAGCCCTCCCAGATGCCAGTTTGCCTGGTGACTCCAGGAGAGCAGGACAAATCCCAAGGCAGAGAGACATTGATTTCTAAATTAAGTCCATTATGTTAGGAGAATATACTTTGTTTGCATTCAATTATTTTATATTTGCAAAGGTTTGTTTATAGCATAGAATATGGTCTATCTTGGTGAATGTTCCATGTACACTTGGAAAGAATGAGCATTCTGCTGTTGTTGGGGGAAGTGTTCTGTATAAAAAGTAACATTCAGGTCAAGTTTGTGGATAGCGTTGTTCAGGTCATCTATAACTTGCTCTACTTTACCTATTGATTACCAAGAGAAGAGTTTTGACATCTCCAACTATAATTGTGGATTTGTCTATTTCTCCTTTGTGTTCTTTCAGTTTTTGCTTCACATATTTTTAAATTCTGTCGTTAGGTGCGTGCACACTTAAGATTATGCCTTCTTGGGGAAGTGAACTGTTTATTATTATGCAATGCCCCTTTTTATCTCTGAAATATTCCTTGCTCTGAAATCTACTTTAACAATAACATAGCCACTCCAGTAAAGCATATTTTTCTCTATCCTTTTACTTTTAACCTATCTTTGTCTTTATGTTTAAAGATAACGTCCTTGTATTCTGTCTTCTACTCTAATTTTTGTACCTCTGTTTTCTATTTCATAGCTTCTTTTGGATTATTTGAACATTTAATACTATTATTTGATTAACTTGTGTTTGAATAACTAGTATTCCATTTCAGTTTATCTATTGGCCTTCTGGCTATATCTTTTTTTTTTTCAATTTTTGGTGCTCTAGGGGTTACAGTATACATACCTAAGCTTTCACACTCAGAGATAACAGTTTACACTTCAAGTAAAATATAGAAGCCTTACAACTATATTGGTTCATTTACCTTCCCCTCTACACTTATATACATTGAAATTTCTACTCTATAATTGTATGGTTTTTGCTTTCAATAGTCATACATATTTTAACTGAAGAGGAGGGAAATACTTTTTATTAACACAGATGCTTACTGTATCTATTGCTCTTCCTTCATTCCCTAAGTTTCAAGTTTTCCTCTGACAATGTCTCTCTTTAGCCTAAAGAACAGCTTTTGGCATTTCTTTTAGTGCAGGTTTGCTGGCAGCCAATTCTTTTGTTTTTTTCTCCGTGACAGGAGACCCCCATGGAGACCATGACTAGAGTCCACCCTTGAGTCAAAGCACAAGAGAAAAAAGTGGGGAGGAATCCCTGAAATTCACCCCACCAATATAAGTCACTTTTTCAAATTTTTACTCCCTTTCTCAATTCACCTGCTTTTCATTACTTTTCAGAGTCCTCAGATAGTTGTCTTTTTTACTTTGTTTAATATTTGTAGTTATAATCAATGTAATATTCTGTCATGGGCTTACTATATCTTAGCCCTAGTCTGCTTGTTCCTGTCTTTGGTTTAACTTTCTCTTCTTTTTCTGGCTTTAATTGAGATGGAAACTTACATAATTGATTTGAGACTTTTTTCTTTTAAAATTAAGCATTTAAAGCTATAAATTTCCCTCCAAGTACAGCTTTATTAATAGTTACATCCCACAAATTTTGATATGTTGTATTTTCATTATCTTTCAGTTCAAAATATCTTCTGATTTTTCTAATGATTTCTTCTTTGACCTAGGACTTAGTTAGAAATGCATATTTAGTTCCTAAATTTTAGAGGTTCTCCAGATATCTTTTTTTGTTGTTATTGACTTCTAATTTAATTCTGATTGGGTCACAGAACATATTAAGTATAATTTTAGTTCTACTAGGGGGATTTCTGAATCCAAAACAGTGGAGTAGACACAAACAGAGCTCTGTAACTTGGCCAAAGATGATGCCAAATCAGTGTGGCTGTTCTGCAGCACCATGCTGCAGGAGGTATGTTCTACAAGTCCCCTGAGCACGACTAGTCCCCTCAGTCCCCTAGCCAGCCTTTCCGCAATGCCAGGATATCCCCTTTGGGACCTCCCATATTCTGGACAGGCAGTGCTCTGGTTTGCCACAGCTGAGGCAAATCTGGGCTTTGGACACCATCTAGCGCGGAAAAGGAGACAGTGACCTAGTGGGAAAAAACGTAAGAAACTCAACAGGTAAATTACAAAGAATTGCTAAGCAAACATAACCGATAAAAACCAAAACAAGCCAAACAGCAAAGACTGTAATAACTAACTAATCTTTCAGTGCAAAGGCATGTACATCCACAAGAAACAACAGCAAACAGGGAACCAGTGACTGACCCTAATGAGATGGTGATACATAAGGTTTCTAACCAAGAATTCAAAATAGCAGTTTTAAGGAAACTCAGTGATCTCCAAGATAACACAGAAAAGAAATTCAGAAATTTATTGGAGAAATATAACAAAGAGATTGAAGTAATAATAAAAAAACAAACAGAAATCAAGGAATGGAAAAACATATTTCCTGAACCGAAAAATTCACTGGAGACTCTCAACAGCAAAATAGATTAAGCAAAGGAAAGAATCAGTGACCTTGAAGACAGGCTATATGAAATTACATAGAGGAGAAAAAAGAAAAAGAATAAAAAGGAATGAGGGTTGCTACAAAATATAGAAAATTACCTCAAAAGTCCAAAACTAAGAATTATTGGTGTTGAGGGAGTTGAGCAGGAGCAAGGGGTAGAAAGCTTATTCAAAGAAATAATGACAGAAAACTTTCTAAAACTAGAGAAAGATATAAATATATAGGGACAGGAAGGTCAGAGAACACCAAACAGATTCAACCCAAATAAGAGTACCCCCAGGCATATAATAATCAAACTCTCAAAGGTCAAGGACAAAGAGGATCCTAAAAGCAGCAAGAGAAAAGAAGTAAATAATATATAAAGGAGCCCCAATTTATAATAGACTTCTCAACAGAAACTATGCAGGAGGCCAGGAGGGAGTGGGATGATATTTTCAAGGTATTAAAAGAGGAAAAACCCTGCCACCAAAGAATACTTTTTCCAGAAAATCTAACTGTCAAACATGAAGGAGATAAAGTCTTTCCTAGACAGCCAAAAGGTAGGAGAATTCACCACCACTAGATCTGTCTTATAAGAAATGCTAAAGGGATTTCTTCAATTTGAAAGAACAAAACACTAGAATGCAAAAATAAAACTGTAAAATTAAGTACACAGACAAACCCAGCACTGTAATTTTGGTGTGCAATCCACTTATAATAATTTTAGTATAAAGCCTAAAAGACAAATCTATTAAAAACAATAATAGTTACAGCAACCTATTAGGAGATAGGCAATATAAAGATATGTAAATTGAGACAACAAAAGTCAAAATGTATCAGGGGATAGAAGTAAAGTGTAGAGGTTATTTTAGTTTTTTCTTTATTTATATTCTTTTTTGTGATCAATCCTGTTAAACGAGACTTGTTTTACGGCCAATGCAGTTATCTAACCTAGTGAATATTTATGTCCACTTGAAAAGAAGGTATTATTCTGCTGGTTTGGGGAGTGATGTTCTATAAATGTTACTTAGGTCAAATGTGGTTCAAATTTTCTATATCACTACTGATTTTCTATTTGCTTGTTCTATCAATTACTGAGGCAGAAGTATTGAGATTTTGCATTTCTTGTTTCAGTTTTATTAGTTTTTGCTTTATGTATTTTTTTGAAGTTCTGTTTTTGAATGTATACACAGCTAGGGTTATGTCATCTTGGTGAAACAGCCACTGTATTATTATGAAATGTCTCTTTTATCTTTGACAATAATCACTGTCTTGAAATCTATTTTATATGGTATAAATACAGCTATCCTAGTTTCCTTATGATTATTATTTGTCTAGTATATCTTTTTCTATCCCAGCCTTTAATTTTTCCTAGGTTTTGTATTTAAAGTGGGAAAGTGGGTTTTCTTACAGATAACACTTGTTGGGTCTTTATGTTTTATCTAGTTTGACAATCTCTGCCTTTTGAGTGACCACTTATAGTTAATGCAACTATTGATATAGTTGGGTTTAAGTATAATACTTGCTATTTGTTTTCTATCAGTCCCAATTAATCTTTGATCCTTCTTTTCATCTTTTCCTACTTTCTTCTGGATTTACTGAGCATTTTAAATATTCTATTATATTGCCTCTAATGGCTTATTGGCTATAGTTCATTCTTTTTTTGTAAACTTATTTTCACCAAAGTTGTTCTAAAGTTTACAATATGAATCTTTAATACAATCTATTTTCAAAAACTATTACCCTACTTCACAGCTTTATATTTCTACTTCCTTCCATCTTTTGTATTATCATTGTCATACATTTTATTTCTACATATGTTGTAAACCCCATGTACATTGTTATTATTTTTGCTTTAAACCATCAAATATCTTTTCAAGTAAGTTTTAAAATTAGAAATGAGTATTTTATATTTAATCACATATTTGCCATTTCTGGTTTTCTTTATTCCTTCTTATAGATCCAAATTTCTAGCTGATATTATTTCTTTCAACTTGAAAAATACCCACTTTTACCTCTTTTTGTGCAAGTCTTTTGGCAATGAATCCACCCAGCTTTTGTTTCCCTGAAAATATTTTTAGTTTTTGTCTCTATTTTTGAGCAATATTTTTTTCTGGATATAGATTTTAGATTAATATTTTTTTTCCAGTACTTTAAACATGCTATTCAATTTTCTTTTGGCTTTCAGTGTTTCTAATGAGAAGTTAGTGGAAGTTTTATCTTTGGGAGGAGAGAGAGAGAGAGAGAGAAAGAGAGAGAGAGAGAGAGAGGAAGGGGAGAGAGAGAGAGAGAGAGGAAGGGGGGAGAGAGAGAGAGAGAGAGAGAATGAATGTGAGAATGAGAATGTGTGTGTGTATTCTGGCTGCTTTTGAGATTTTATCTTTGTTACTTGTTCCCAGCAATTTGATTATAATGCATTTGGTGTGATTTGCCTTGGGTGTGATCTCACTTGGGTTTTACTGAACTTTTTGGATCTGCGAATATATAGTTTTCATCAAATTTGGAAAATTTTGACCATATTTCCTCAGATCTTACTTCTGAACTCTGCCTGCTCCCCACTCCACCCCGCCTCCCACTTTTCCTGGGACTCTAGTTGCACATATTATCCCACAAGTCACTGGAGCTGTGTTTATTTTTTCTCTCTGTGCTTTAGTCTGAATAGTTTCAATTGTTATGTCTAAAACATAATAATTTTTTTAATCTTTTTTTCTGTAGTGTCTAATCCCCATTAAGCCAACCAGTGAATTTTTCCCCCAACATGGTTCAATGCCATTTTTCCTTAATGATTTTAAATTCTACTTTTAACACATACTAAACTCTCACAGATGTTTGTACTTAATGTACTTTCTATTTTTGTATTTGTACTCTGGAACCATGTTGATTTTTATTATTATAGCTTAATATAAATACCTGGGAGGGTTAGTTCTCCCTTAATACTTTTGCTTTTCTATTCTTACATATTTATTTTTCCTTATGAACTTTAAAGGCAACTTCTAATGAAAAGAAAATTCTGTTGATATTTAAAAAATTATATTAATAGGTCAGCTTAGGAGTAATTAACATTTTTCTGTGACAGCTTCCTATGCAGAATTAGGGCTTCTCTTTACATTTTTTTCAAGTCTTCTTTTGCATCCCTAAGTGGCATTTTAAAGTTTTCTTCATATAGATCTTAAATATTTCTTACCGTATTTATTTCTAGATATTTTATGTTTTTATTGTTGTGGCTAGTATAAATGAGGTCTACTTGTTATTTATATGTAAGTGGTTATTGCTTTCATATAGGAAGGCTATTGATTTCTCTATGTTAATCTTGTCTCAGCCACCTCAGTGTGTTCCATTATTGTTTCCCACTCAGTGCTTATTGTATTTTTCAGGTGTACACAATAATATCAAAAAATGGCACTTTCTTAAATTTGCATGTTCTTTTTCATAATGTCCTGAGATTGCTTTGTCTTTTATTTTTCCTCTCTTTTTGAATATTTCAAACATACTTATTTAAAAACATTTTTGTATTGTTCCATTATCTGTAGTTTATGGGGCATAAATTTTCCCAACTATTTCATCTGTTGACTGTATTTCAAGATAGTTCCTTTCTTCGTGTAATTAGACATATTTTATTAATACCATGAGCTCATCTTCAGTAGGAATAGTTTCCTGTTGAGTCCCATGAGCCAGCATTGTACAGGCAGGCGTCTGTGTCATTTGGTTCACATTTGCCTTGCTGGGTCCATTCTTAGATAATTTTTATGGTTATTTTTTGACTATAACTTCTTTTAGTTATGGTAAGGAGGAATTGTGACTAACACCCACACATGGTACAGTTTTGGAAGTTTGATTTATGAAGGTCTACTCTTTCACCACCCACAAAGTTGGGCAGATGGTCAACTTCCTGCTCCATCCTTAGACCAGTGGGCAGAGTTTTTCTAGCCCTTATTTCATGGGAAGAACAACACTTCATGGCTTTTAGCTGTATTCAGAGAGGTCAGTTCTGCTTCTTATCACCTGTAGGCCTGAGGCCTAATCCTCTGTTCGTATGGGTCCTAAAACCCATCTTCTATACCAGCACCTGCATCTGATGTTCCTGTGGACCATTTGCTTTTATTGCCTGCTCAATTTTATGAGTTTGAGTTCCTACTTCTTTCTTGGGACCTAGGAACCTTCCTTGCTTAGCTTTGAGTTTGGCTATGAAATGATAATGAGAACAAAAGAACAATAACATTTTGTTGTTGTTATATTTTACCCAGCATTTATGTGGGTTTGCAGCATAATGGGAAACTTCCCACATCAGTTCAATTGTCCAGGATTTCCTGATGGTCCTTTAAGTAATTCTTAATTCATTAAGTAAGGCACATGTCCTTTCCTGTCACAGACAGGAATACGTAACCTCAGCAAGTAAAAGATTCCAATTATTCCTATTCAGCCATTCATTCGCCCAGCAGCTTTCCCACATCCTCCTTTCTACTCTTTTACATACAAACATTTAGTGAGCAACTATTTTGTGCCAGGAGTTGAGCTTGTTATCTGGCATATAAAACTTTATGAAGTGAGGTCCCCTCCTTGTAAGACATCACTGTCTTTGGCACAGAGTCAGGGGATAATTTTAATGCACTATAGTAAGTGTCTGAAATAGAGGTAAGGGCCATGCATTTGTGGGAAATGTTTAAAGGTTTTGTGTGTGAATGGGGAACAGAGATAACCTTGTGTCTGTCTTTTTCTTTTCCACGTCCTGGGAATAATGAGGAAGGGTGAGTAAGTAGGCCACGGGGGTGGCTGGGATGGGGGAGATGGTAGAGGTATGGGCAGGGGCATTGTCCTGGGGGTCAGGACCCTTGGCTACCACTGCTTCTTGCTAATCAATCTCAGAGGCCCTTCAGCCCTCATCCGCCGAGGTCCTGACTCGGCAGTTCTGGAGTGGGTCTCAAGCACCTGCATATTTAGAAGCTTCTGTAGGTGATTTTCATATACAGTTAGGATTGAGAACCATTGACCTAATTACATGACTTTGGGTAAATCACTTTAATTCTTATTCCTTCTATGCCTCGGTGTCCTCAACTATAAAACAAAACAGGTCATTTCCAGATCTAGAAATCTCCTCTAAGACATAATAGTTGCCAAAGAGAGAGCTATGTTCATGACAGTTGTTATTGTTGTTTTTGTTACTAATACTGTTATGTAATCCCACTGATTCTTAGAAGCTTAGATAGTGTGTTTACTGAGAGAGAAGTATCAGCAAACTGCAGCGGCAAGCAGACTAGCTTTTCTATCCTCCGGTGTTGTAATCTGGTGTCCCAAATTAGGTGACGGTAATCGATGTGACAGCTTTCCCAGTCGATGACCTGCCTTCACACACTGCGTTATAAAGTAATGAGGCTGTGTTTTACGGTTTGTGGAATCGAACTTACTGATTTACAGTCGCACCTCCGGGGTGTGTGTGGGTAGGCACAAGAGTGTGAACAGTAATTGTGAGTGAACCCAGTTGGAGGACGACAGAGAGGCGCTCGGAGGCTAAGGTTCCAAATGTTTCTCATTAATTATCTTCAAAACAAACTCCCAGCCTAAAAGCCCCAATTAGGGAACAACACATGGCTTAGAAAGCTGTGGTGGTAAATTTCCTGATGTACTGGTTTTCATTTTGGGAATTAGTATAATGCAATGGAAAAAATGTGGACTCTGGAGCCAGCCAGACGAGGTTCAAATTCTGGCTTTACCACCTACCAGCTTTATGACACTGGGCAAATCACTCCAGCACTTTGTGCCCCAGTTTCCTCATCTGAAATATGCAGTTCATGGTGATAATAGCACCTACAAAAGGCTATGGTGGATTAAATCAGTTAATACATGCAGAGCACTTAGAACAGTATGCCTGGAACATGTGAACACTCAAGTCTTGCATGTAATTATTTGCACCAAGACAAAGACTTAATCCATAGGAATAAATATTAAAGAAAGTGGAGGCAAATGTCAGGCTTGTTGCGAGGATATTTGGGGCATGGGTTGGCCTTGACTGAAGCCCCTGCACTGCACTGCCTAATCCTGCTACCTGGAAAGCCAGCCTTGCTTAGGGCACAAGCTCAGGCCCAGATGGCCAGACTGACAAGGCCTGAACTGAGGATCCTGTGGACCATCTCCAGGGCCTGACCAAAGGACGCTGGGTCAGGCAGCTGATGGCTCTCTTCCCTCCGTCTTTCCTTTTGGTCTCTCCCTCACTCCTGTCTCCCGTTCCTCCTCCTTGCCCCCAAGCCAGGCCTGCACTGCCTTAGCCTCACGTATGGGCATTACTTGGCCTAGAGATCACCCTCACACACCCAAAGTGGGGCCTTTGTGCCCAATTCCTCTTCTTCCTCCCAGGAGACGGTGGGGACTTGCCTGCGGACGAACCTCCTGGATCCAAACAGAAAAGAGTCATCCTGGCTAGGAAGGAACGGGCGGCTGCTTGGGTTTGCTGTTCCCTGGCAAAGCCTTTTCACACACACATCTTGCTCAGGGCAGTTTTCTGAACACAGACATGCCAAGCTGGCTTCACCTCTTATTAACTGGGACTAAGGAGTCAAGACCGCTTAGGTTTTAATTAGAAGAATATGAGGATTGGGGTAAACTGTGCGGCAGTAAGAAACAGGAGCAAAGTAAAGAGGTTAAAGCCATGCTTTGTCCTCATTGGAAAGTTCAATGTTTTGAGTTCATTGAGTCCTTGACATTATCTCCAAAAAAGAGAACAAAACCAATCCATTGTGGGAAAACTGACTAAATCCATCTCCTTTGATGAATTCTTCTTAGCAACTGGTTTTCATAAAGTTGAGAAGCAGTGTGACGTTGTGTAAAGGGCAGGAGACTCTCGTTTTTTTTACTTTAATGATTTTTGTGGACCTCTGAAATGCGAGCTTCATTTACTCTCACCCAGCCTGACTTTGATGTGCACGTTTCCAAACGCAGAACTCCGTGTCGTACCAACGGTAAAAGCTGGAGAAATCCAAAGCTGACGAGAAACTAGCAGGGCCCCTGTTTTAGTTTCCTGGGGCTGCTATAACAAAGCACCACTAACTGGGCAGCTTAGAACAACAAACATTTACTGTCTTACAGTTCTGGAGTCCAGAAATCCAAGACCAAGGTGTCGGCATGGCCACGCTCCCCCTGAAGGCACCAGGTAAGGGTCTGCTCCAGGGCTCTCTCCTAGCTTCTGGTCATTCCTTGGCTTGTGGCAGCATAATGCTAATCTTCACATGCTGTGCTCCCTGTATGCGTGTCTATGTCCAAGTGTCCCCTTTTTATAAGGACACCAGTCACGTTGGACTAGGGGCCTACCCTATTCCAGTATGACCGCATCTTAACCAATTACATCTGCAACAACCCTATTTCCCAGTAAGGTCACGTTCTGAGATACTGGGAGAGAGGACTTCATCATATGGATTTGGGGAAGATGCATTTCAACCCATAACAGCCACAGCTGTGCCCCACACACTCAATCCCACAAAAACGGAGATCTGCTTTGCACAGCCCATTCCACAGCTCGACGCTTAAGTGCTCAGAGGCTACACATGTGATAGAACCACCCCGCTGCTGTTCTCCATGTGCTGGGGATGAGGCCAGAGACACGGGCAGGGGCTGAACTATGCAGGGCGCTGGAGGCCATGTGAGCATTTTGTGCTTCATCCCAAGCGCAATGGGGTGTCATTGATGTTTACAAACAGGAGAAGGATGATCAGATTCTAGAAAGATCCTTCTAACTTTAGTCTTGATAAATAGAATGGAGTTGGGACAAGGCTGTTGCAGTTATTCAAGCAAGAGGACAGAGCTTGCCTGAACTTCAACAGTGGCAATGGGGATTCGGGGAAGATGACTTGGAGAGATATCTATGATTTATGTATCAGGGTTTCTAGAGAAAAGGAACCTAAAGTTTATGTTATTTTAGCAAGAGAACTGCCATTTGGGGATTGCTGGCAAAGGGGACTATCATTTGGGTTTTTGGACAGGGACACTGTAATTAATTTTGGCGCAGATTCCCTTACTTTCAAGGAAGTCACCAGGGTAAACTCTCTCGTTGCAACAAAGTAAAGCATGTTGGCCTTGGAATAAATGGTGACAATGTCATAAACTTGAATGTGGCAGCTGCAGACTGAGATGTTAAATGGTGAAGAGTTAGAGAAAAGTTTTCCCGAAGTAAAATACTTAGACTGAATTATTGGTATCCCCCATGTATTATGTTCCTATTTGCTGCTGCAACAAACTACCATAAACTTAGTGGCTTAGAACAACACAAATGTAGTATCTTACAGCGCTGTAGGTGAGAAGTCTGACGTGGTTTTCTCAAGGCTACAGTGGAGATGCTGGTGGGGTCGCATGCCTTTCTGGAGGCTGGAAGGCTCCTCTGCCCTTCTGAGGCCACCCACAGTCCTTGGCTCTGGCCACTCCTTCTGCCTTTGAAGCCAGCCCTGACCTTCTGCTTCCACTTTTAAGGACTCTTGTGATCACACTGGGCCTACCTGCATAGTCCCGGGTGCTCCCCCAGCTCAAAGTCAACTGATTAGCAAGCTTAATTCCATCAGAAACCATAATTCCCATCTGCCACATAGCCTAATGTATTCACAGGTTCTGGGGAGCAGGCTGTGCATGTCTTTGGAGGCCATTATTCTGCTTGCACACCCTAAACAATGTTGAAAGTGGTATAATGTGGAAAATGCAAGGTCGAGTAGTGTCTTTGTCTTATCTGGGCCCTGGTGACTTGAAGAGGGGGTTCCTCCTGACACAAATGGGGGTTCCCAGGGCCAGTCGTGCTGGGGCAGCATGCACAGGCCTGAGGCCAGAAGAAGGGGACGATGCTTACCGCTCTCTGGGGTGGAGGGGTCGGGGGTCTAGACCAGTGTTGGCATGATCTATTTGAAAGACTCTTGTTGAGGTGGGGCAGCTTGAGGGGAGCTAGACAGGACCCTGAGGTTGGGGTTTTAGAGTCTGTGCGCTCCAGCAGGAACACAGGGAGCCACTTCAGTTGTCCCGCAAACATTCAGGAAGCACCACCATCTGTTCTAGGCGTGGAGTTAGGTTTCCAAAAATCAACGATGGGGTGGGGCTGGAGGTCATGTCCCCACTTGCAGTGAATCTGTCTGTGGGAAAAGCACATCCTGGAGAAATGTGTTAGGAGAGAGCCCGAGGTGAACCGGGAGGCTGGGAATGC
>VBSM01002608.1:24126861-24189585 GCA_008086735.1 Cheirogaleus medius
AGAAAAAAAAAAAAGACTATTCACTTCATAAGATATTTTCTGCTTAATCTTTAAAAAAAAAGTTGTTAAAGTCTTAGTCTCAGACACCTAGCCCACAATTGTCCATAGAGGTAGATGTTTCTGTGTCAGCGTATTGGTCCAAAATGCCTAGAACAGACCCAGCTGGTCTTCTCCTTGCAACAGAAAAGACACAGGTAACCGGCTCAAGAACAAGCAGCTTCTCACTTCTGTAATTCCAGCTGGTTCTGGGAGTAGTGAGAGCTCATACCAGCTACTTGATGCAGCTTCCAAAGGGCATTTTGTTTAAGCTGTGTGCCCCTTTCCTTAGAAATTGTCTAGTTCTGCCTTTCTTTCTCATGCATTCAGCTACTGTGTTTCCCCGAAAATAAGACAGGGTCTTATATTTATTTTTTCCTCAAGAAGACACCCTAGGGCTTATTTTCAGGGGATGTGTTTTATTTTTTAAGTACAGTACAACAATCTACATTTATTCAAATATAGTTACGTCGTCTTCTTCTGGAACATCATTGTAACTCTCCAAACCCCAAATTCCATCCTGAATTTCTTGCGACTCTATTTCCTTTAGAACCATTGGCCCCAATCTCTCATGTCGAGCAATAGAGCTCTCATGGGGCAGATGAGAAGGGCTGCTCGTCTTCTTTACCGCTCCGCGACAAAATGCATGGGTCATGCAGACACGCTGCGTAGCCACGGCCATCACTAGGTCTTATTTTCAGGGTAGGGCTTATATTGCGCAAATGCTTAGAAATCCTGCTAGAGCTTATTTTATGGGTAGGTCTTATTTTCGGGGAAACACGGTATATGCCGTGAGCCTCTACCCATGAGGAACTGACTAGAGACAAGTGCTGCTCTCAGGAAGCAGAGTTACACTGAGAGGCAGCTTGTGAGTGGATTCCACTTGGAAATAAGTGGATTTCCAAGACTCACTGGAAATTCTGTCAAGGTTCAGAGAGGGTAGAAGAAGACTTTTTGAAATCAGCCCTTGAAAAACTGGTTCAGCAGAGAGAAGGGGCTAGGACATTTCAGTTGGAGTAGGGAGAGAGCGTAAGTGATGTAGTAACTATATATGGGATGTGTGTGTGTGTCTGTGTGTCCCCACGTACATAATAGTTATATGTGTACATGGTTCAAAGTTCAAAAAGTTAAAAAGATATATAGTCTGTCTCCTTGTTTCTCAGTCACTGAGTTCGTCTGCTTAGAGGCAGAGTTTATATTTTAAAATACTTGACAAAAACAGAGAACCCATCCACAACCCCACTCCTGGCTGAACCATCTCTAAGAACGGAAATAAGAAACATGCATGTTTTCATTGTTTTCCCTGCAGTGCGTTACGTGGCCACTCTTCACACCACCAAACCCTCACAAAAAATACTTCACACACCATTTGGGGGGCCAAGTTCCTGCCCCGGGATGCAGAACATTTGAGAGACCTATATAATGTTATCAACCCCTGCCCCCACAGGAATCCACAGAAATCTCTGGAGGACTTTGGGCTCCTACAGGGCAGGGGTTGTGGGTTCGAGCCAACAGTATTGAGATCTAAGGCACTGGAGGCCCAGCTGACATGTGGGCTACATGTTAGACAGAAAAGGCATTGCCCATTGAGAGACCAGGCCAGCCTGGGGCAGAGGTGCGGCTAGCCCTGCCTCCAAGCTGATGTGTAAAGCGGGTGCCCAGGGGACCCACAGGAGCAGCCCTCGTGGTGGGTACCGACAGGGACGGGGTTGGCAGACTGCGGGCAAGAACACTTGAGAACACACAGACACGCTCCGGCTCTTCCCGGATGGGTTTCCTGACCAGAAGAGAACTCCCGCATCGAAAGGTTATGTGGGAAAGATTACGATTTTTCTTCCCCTGCTGTGAAATCAATTAAAAACAGGATGAATATAAAATGGTTTTATAACCTCCTCCACCTCCTGGCTTCCTTTCTTCTTGGGGATGGGCCAGTCCAGAGTGGGGAGAGACAGGAGTCTCATGGTCTGAAAATTCTGTGGCAGTTTAACTAATAGTGACCTATTGCTTCAGCTCTCCCCAAGGGACCTGAGGCTGGAGGAAAAAATGTCTCCCTGGAACATGGACGGATGAGGGAGGGCCCTGGAGTAGAGGGGGGCCGGGGAGGGGCCGACCCTTTCAGGTGCTGGGCCAGTCCTCAGCCTCAGCCCTTGCTGCCCACATGCTTAGAGAGTCCAACCTGGGGAAACAAGGCCACCAGTTGTAGAAGAAGAGAATTTATTTCCCACAGAACAATTCAAATGGCTTATTGTGCTTACACATACCTGCTTTGTATGACACAACATCAGTAATTTTTATTCCTGCTTTGATCTACAAAAAAATGATAGTAGATAGCTTTTATTGAGTGCTACTTTGTGCCAGGCACATCTTAGGCACCTTTCTTAAATTAACTCTAATTATTACAACACCACTGAAGATTAAGTAGTATTTTCTCCCACTTAAAAATAAGGAAAATGAGGTTCAATAGGGCTAAGTAACCTGCCTAAGATCAGACAGCTAGCCAGTGGCAAAACCACTGTCCAAACCCAAGTCTGTTTTCCACTCCCCACTAAGTTAAAATAATAAGAACAGTTCTCATTTGCCAAATGCTTACTGTGTGCCAGATATTTAACACATGTTACCTGATATCCTCATAACAGACCTGTGAGGGATGTTGCTATAGCTCCATTTTACAGATGAAAAAGTCATAGTTAAGGAAAATAGTTCAAGGTAATAGAGCTGACTTGGTGAAGTTTGGCCTTGAACTCAGGGCCCTCTGGATTCTCTGATGCTGGTATTCATTCCAAGCAAGCCATGCAACTTCAGGGGCCCAGGAATGTGCTCCTGCCTCGGTGCTCCCTGTGGGTGCTCTGGGACCAGAGATGGGCCCCAGCTGGTTGTGCCTGGTGATCTGAGGTTGAACTGGGCTGTGCACGGAGCACGAGAGTGGCCTCTGCCAATACACATTGTTCTCAGCAGCATGTAATGTTTCCTAGGGCCTTGGCCAACTTGGCTGAGGCATTTTAGACATCTTGAAGGGCAGGGTTCTGAGCATCTTAAATGGATCGACAGATTTTGCCAGAAAGTACTGCCTCTTACCACAGAGCTGCCCACATTTTTCCCAGTGAAGAGTATTAGTGGCAACTAGGGTCCTATTTTTACACCCGATGCAAAATCACGTAATGAGCTTCCGTAGCTTATACGTCCCTACTTCCCTCCTTACTCACGAGGCAGCTCTGGTCTGCTTTTAGGCAACCCCGATCTTCTCTGAACCACTGTGGTATTTTCCAAGGCATAGCCTCCCTCAAAACATCTTGGGAAGTCTTGATGCCCCAATCCACATCTTCACTTCCCGTTGCTCACTTGCCCCATATTCCCCTCACCCTGAAACCTGAGGTCCATGCACAACAGCAATAGCAAGGCAATCCAAGGTTGGGCTGGCATTGAGAAATCGCCAAACATGTTTACATCTATTATGTCTTCTAGGGCTCTTATTGACCCAAGGAGGAAATGCAGTATGAATACAGGTTTCAGAAAAGAAAGACCCCATTAGTGTCCAGAGTAGGACTAGAATGTGGCTTTCCACTGGATCCCATTGTCCCCACCTCTCCTGCTGCAGACTCTATTCCAAGTTGGGGAAAGAGCCGCTGCGACTCAGCAACATTGCCCTGTGACTCAAGAACATTGCAAACTTGAAATGTTTTTCTCAAGGATTCCTTTAAATTATTTTGAAAACTCAGCCTGAAAATTGTAAATACCCATAAAGGTGAAGCTTATGTCTGGAACAATCCATTTCGGAGGAGGCACATACCCTAAAACCGAGATTGTCACACAAGTTGATCTAACTCACCCGCACCAGGGACTAGTCATTCACTTAATTACTGAGTGTCTTCCAGGGGCCAGGTTCTGTGGATTCAGTGCAGATCAAGCCAACACGGTCCTGGCTCTCCTGGAGGAACTTATAGTGAAGTAAGAGCTTTTGGAGCAGGGAAGCTTGGTCAACTCTAAGATCTGAGTTGGCTTCTCTTGAGGAAGTAACATTTAAACTAAGACCTGGAGGACAAGTAGAAGCTGGCCAGGTGGGGATGAGGCATGAAGTTCTCCAGGTATGGCAGCCATGAGCATGAGCCTCGAAGACCTCCAAGATCAAGGAACATAGTTGCCCAAGGGCCCAGCTGCTGCACTCTGAAATCCATCACCACACTTGTGCCAAGGCCACACTTCCACAGCTACTCCCAGCAATGACTGAGTGTGGCAACGATGATGCTAAGGTAGCCTGTTTCTTCAAGGCCACAACTCCCCTGGTGGCCAACTTTGCTTGAGAATACCCCTGTAGCCTTGCTGGACTTCCCTAGATTGCTGGGTGGTCTAGGATGTTTCTCCCCACCCTCCTTCCCCTCTCTTCTTCACTTGCAGTCAGGCTTGCACTGTGCTCATTATCCACCCTCCCCTCCCCCCATTCTCCTGTGTGCCATGGGAGTGGATGACTTCACCCAGGGAGGGGGACAAGGGTGAGGCAAGGTAGCCAGAAGCAGGGACAAACAAAGGGGAAAGGGCCCAGGGCAGGGCTGGCACATTCTGTTGTCCCAGCAGGAGGAAAAGTCAAACATGAGGAGCTAACAGTTTACTCCAGGGATTGTTTTAAGACTAGAATTCTTTAAAACATTCCGGAACAACTCTGGCTAAAAGCACCCTGTTTCAGGACAGAGTCCCAAAGGGTTCTGGGGCATGAGAGAAATTGTTTGCAAAGCCATCTTTTAGTTCACCTGTAAGAACTTTGCCTGTCCTCTAACATTTTAATCTTTGTGGGTGTCAGAAGAAGGTGACTCTCGGGAGTCCCACCTTCTCATTAGGAGAAGCTCAAGCAGGCCTCAGACTTGCTGTTCTGGTCCAGGCGCCAGGTGTGTTCTCATTGTGCTGATGGATGCTGAGGCCATCACCACCTGACACCACTCAGGATCTAGAGCCTTCTAACCAGCAGCCCAGGCTCAGATTCTTCCCAGCTGCGTGGGGAGAATGTCCTGCTCTGGCTGCCCTGAGTCACTTGGCAGATCTAGTTCTCATTGCATGTAATAAATTGATTTTCTAGTTTTATTTTTAAACAAATAAAAGAATACCATTAACATCAAGGGAGGGCATCAAAGAGGGAAAGAGTTACAAAAAGGCAACATGCAGCCTGTGGGTATGAGGCGGAAGATGGAGCAGGGGTGGATTTGGGCTTTTCAGTGGGCATGGCTACCCCAGGCAGGGCTTCAGTGGTGCCTTTCAAATCTATTCTTTATCTATGGGATGCCTGCGGATCAAAACACTGTAATTATAAAAAGAGGAAATAATGACTCTGCTGGTGATCATTTAAGGAAGTATTTTAAGACAAATAATAGGAAGCACATCTTTGCAAAGCCTGGAGCCTATAAATGGAAGCCATTACCCCCATAAGGTGTTCAAGAAGAAAGTAACAAATGGGTCCCAGCAGAGGCCAGATAAATTCATGGATATTAGAGGTAATGATCATTAGGATCAACCTATGAAGACCAAGGCACATGTTCCCACAAAAATGTTCCTGGTGCCCCTGTCAAGGAACCTGTGTTCTGGCCACAGCAAGTTCCTAAATAATTTCTGGAGCACAGTCTTCTTTCTCAAAGCCATTCCTCCGCCACACTGTTGCCTCTAGGTTCCCTTGCCACTCTTCCCTAAGACTAATAAACTACCACTTACTCGTCAAGACCCGGTTCAAGTGAAGCTTATACTAGAAAGCCCTTCCCAAGTCCTCCAGGGGAAGGGTGGTCACTCCTTCCTCTGTACCCCCAAAGCACACCATACACAGCACACACACACCCCCTTGCACTATAATTCTTTGTCTACTCAACCAGATTGTAAACTTCTCCAGGGTAGAGATTGTGTCTGATTCATGTGGGCCTGGCCCATGGCACCTGTACAAGAATGAATGAATGAATGAATGTTGCACTATATCAACCAATGGTCTCAACACTTATAGCATCTATGACATTCTCAGAAGATTTACTTCTAATATCAGTTGGACAATACTCTTCTGCCAGGACATATTCCTGTGTATCTCAGCTAATACATATGCTGGTCTCCAAAGCTGCCATCTGTGTAGTTGAAGTGAAGTAGCCAAGAGAATTGTTGAGATTTTAGCATCTTTAACTTAACTGCGTCTCTCAGACAAGTGAGCCAGCCAGTTCCCCAGAAATCTGGTCTAGAAATATTGCCAATGCACATTCCAGTGACTTTGAGATGTTAGAAAAACAGACATATCACCTTTCAGGCTGAAATCACTGGGAACTACATTTTAAAGTTGGGTTTCCTTCCAGATCCTTAGGTTATGAATGACACACAGTCTGTGGAAACTTTATGAGATCACCAAGAAGCTGAGGTCTGAAATTTTCAAGAAGTGTTTACTCACAGATCAACCAAATACAACATTTGCATGTTTTTTTCTTAAAAAAAAAAACAAAAAACAAACCCAGCAAACAAAGATCCAGCAATCAAAATGCTGCCCAAGTCAAACCAATGTGAGGGGCCCGCTAAGGCACAAATGTGGAGATTCTGATGATGGCAAATTGTAGGTAGAGGGAGGGGAGGAGGAAACCTGGAAAATAAACAGAAATCTAAGAATAAGGAGGGGCCCTGCTCAGCCAATTAAACAACCATCCCTAGAGAAAGACTCCTGGAAGTCAAGAACTTTGGGTTTCAACTGCAGTTTTAACCCCTTTAGAAAATCATTTGAACTTAACTGTCTGTAAAATTTTAATAGATGATTTAAAAATAAATATCTATATATGCTATTAACTTCAAGGCAAATGTAAAGTGCTTTCAGGGGCCACATGCAAGTGTACATTGATTCATTCACCCAATAGCTGTGGAGCAGCTGGTATGTTTAGGGCCATCTGCTGGACCCTGGAGATGTAGCAGGGAGCAGGACTGAGGTTGACTGTGCCCTCACTGGGCGGATAGCCTGGCGAGGGGGATGGGCCCAGGATACCTGGTTACAATAATGGCCAATGAGGTTTTGCTCGGACGCGTCAGAGGATTCTGCTAATATACAGTAAGGCGACTTGATCTATTCCAAAGACAGGGGAAGATCTTCCTAAGGAAGTGATTCTTAAGCTGATGCTTAATATTGAGGTTATAGGGAGAAGAATATTCCAAGAAGAAAGAGAACTCTAAGAGTTGAAGCTTCCAGAATTCCTGCAGCACAGAGTAAGAAAAGAGTCATGAGAGGAGGCTTGAGAGATAGACAGGGGCAAGACAAAAATATTTAACAACTGACACATGAATATAAATCCATAAAGAATTACATAAAGCCCAAATTTTAAAATGGGTTCCATTTTATTCTCTAAATTTGCTAAATTATAGATATTATTCAATGTCTTTCTTACTAAGCGATGTAAGTAATAATATAAATTGTTCATAAATGTGATTTTTTTTGTTTGATGTACCTGCCACTAGATAAATGATGCCCCCGAGTCATGATAAAATTTTTCCAATAATTTTTTCATTAAATTGCTGGATATTAAGCAACATGCAGACTCTGTAAGAGGAGAATTCACGTAACTTCAATCTGCTGAAATAACAGTAATTGCATTAACAAAATTTCTTAGTCCTTATGATACTATCTTAGATTTTTATCTATTCAATGTATTTACATTGACTAAATCATGGAAACTCTATATTGGAATCACATGCTTTGGTTTAATCTCTTCCTTAGGATAGATGAGAGCTCCAGAGGGCAGGTAAGTACCGAGCTGGGAGTTCAGTATTTTGGCTCCCGCAGGCTATAGATAAGTTCTCTGCACTTCAGTTTTTTCATGCATAAAATGGAGATTATGATATCTGTAGTTCTCAACTGAATTAGTATACATTTAGAATGGAACAGAGCTGGCACGCTATGCCCATGAGCTCTCACTTTTAGTAATAAAATTAATATTGTAAATGCCCAGGACAGCTGAGCATTACTGATGTTATCCAAGCTCTTCCAATAAATGAAAGAGGAATTTCAACAGGGATGAATTTCACACTGGCCTCCTTATGCGTGCCCATCTTTCTCAAGAGTGCCCATTATTCCTGAAGAAACCCTGCCTGGCACCTAACCAGGACCCGTAGGGGCCATATTAACATCCACCCTTCTGTTCTCTCACTTTTCATTCCAGGAACCCAAGTCCAACACAGGCTGCTGTTCCCATGTGTGACCAGGTGAGGGCGACTCTGAGGGAGCAGGGGCCTGAGGTAGTTGATTACAGCCTGGGATGGCCCTGGGACACCACCGTCCCTGTCAGGGGTAACATCACCCCCTTACCATGCGGTTAGGGAACACTCTGGTTAGAGGAAGTCACCAGGACAAGGCCTGGAGCTCAGGAAGGCTGGTGTGCTGAATAACCCCAGGATGGTCCCCAGACGATACCCATCTGGGTCGGGAGGAAGGGAGCACAGGACACAGGCACGAGCCAACCCTCTCGTGTGGAAGCCAGTGGCAGTGCCCAGGAGGCCATACTTTTGGGGAAACTGACTGGCACAAGTGCCAACCAACCAGAACAGACTCAGCATTAACTCTTTAGTTGATGGAGGTAGTGAGGAGGTAGGGGAGGTAGTTCCAGAGTATGGGAGAATTTTTGTATTTAGAGAGCCAGTACAACTAACCAAACGGGTAAACACAAATTGAATGTTAGCCTTGAGAGCCATGTTAATCGCTCTGGGCTGCATCCTAAGGGTATGAAGAGCCACAGGGGTTTTAAGAGATCTAATTATGCTTTTGACGATGTTTTCTGAATACAATATGAAGGACAGGTTGAAGGAAGGCAAGGATGGAGGCAAGGAAACTACCTGTGATGCCCTTCCAAGAGTGTAGGTTGGGATATGAGAGATATTGAATATGTGCAGTTCTCAAGGCTTGGTGATTAGCTAGACGTGGAAGGTAGGAGAAGGAGGGGTCAAGGATGACTCCTAGGTCTCTTGCTGGGGTAACTAGACAGATTAGGTCACAATAGGAAAATCAGGAGACAGAACAGGTTTGTGGAGAGGACATGACCAGCTTGGTTTTGGATATGTTCAGTTTGACGTGCCTATGACATATCTAGGCAGAGACCCAGTAAGCAGTGGAGATATGGGCACCACATGGGGAAGGGGCCTGGCTGGAGGTGATGATTTTAGATCCTTACATACTGAGTGCCTGAAATTGTCCCGAGAGAGAATATGGAGTGAGAAAGGGATAGGTCTGTTTCCTGAGTAACAGCCACATGTAAGGAACAGGTAGAAGATAAGGCTTCACAGGGTTAGGAGGAAAACCAAAATATTGTGCTCTTACAGAAGGAAGGATAAAGGTGTGTTGGAGATGGTCATTGGGCACTTAATATCCATTCCTACTTTCTATGCTGTCTATTTTGTCTTCGTGGACAGCTCAAGACTACTTTTCCCATATTCCCTTACAACTAGAGACCTGGATGCAAATTAGGTTCCACTAATTACATGTACCAATCAAGATTTAGAAGGTGGAACTGAGGCAGAGACTATAATCCCAGTGCTTTGGGCTGTTTTCTGTTGGCAAGTACAATGTTGAAGTGGTGGAGATTTTCTACGGCAGTGCGCCTGTGTCTGGTCACTAGCTTCATGGTTGCTCAGTTGTCATAGTACTGGTAGCAGCTTCCTAATACCTAGACTGTAGCCATAGTAGTGTGTTCTGATTCCTTCTTATACCTTCCTGATTTTGGCAAAGGTACTACCTCCCCCTGGCAGGCCATTTGTAATGGGCATTCCTGGAGATCCAGCTATATCTCGAGACCTTCCAATATTTCCATATTAAACCTGATCCCGATATTAAATCCCTCTGCTTAAACTATAAAGTGTGGCTTTTCTTATTATTAAAGCCTGACTGATATGGAATATTTCAGGGAGGGAATGATTGATTGTATCAAATATTGCCAAGAGAGTAAGCAATGTTAGGACTGAAAAAGTCCACTGGATTTGGCAATTTAGCTTGTTGGTTATTTTGATAGTAACTACAGCATCACCTTATTGAAGCTTAAAGGAATATGCACAGCATCAGTCTATCTCCCTACTTTAGAAAGGACCTCAAAACCCTTGCAGGTTTACATGGTGATGAGTTGAGAGACCCACATTCTAGTCTTAATTTTATTATTGTCAAAGTGTGTGAACGTGGTGTAGTCACTTAACCTCTCATCTCCTCAGCCAGATGTCCCTGCCAGACTGTGCACCACTCTTACTGCCTCCTAATCCTTTCTCCAAGCTGACTCTTCACTCAACTCCCTTAATTCCCCAAAACATAGCAAATACCAGGTGGTGGTGTTTATGAATATTCAAAAAACGTTTGAGGATAGCAGAAGAGAATTACAAGGTAGAAATGGTAAACTTAAAATAGGATACCAATATACTTCTGGAAAATATCAGTGTGCATTTCACAGAGGTCTACAGGGGGCTTCTATCTTAGCACCACCAACCAACTGCCCTGGGCCTTTGCCAAAATCAGAAAGGTATAGGAAAGAATCAGAACATACTACTATGGCTACAATCTAGGTATTAGGAAGCTGCTACCACTACCAAAGAAATTCCTTTGACCCTGCCCTAATCTCTGTGTCCAGACTCCCACCTCTTCATTTTCCTCAAGAAAAAGGAAGAAACACTCCCCTAAAGGATAATAAATTCTGTAGCAACATACTTGCCCACAAAAGACGATATGATTTGGCAGAGAGGTTTCCTTCTTCATTACTTCCAACTTGCTATTCTAGAAAAGGCTTTTTCTAGTTTATCTTGCAATAATCAAAAGGCTAGTGGGAAGGTTAAGCATTCCCAAAGCAATCTTCTCCCAAGTTTGAATTTTTCTACGTCCTCTAGAGGAGCAGGCACAAAATGTATGCACATGTTTAGATGTCTCCCCTGTTACAAGGGGATATAATTATTTTACTATAATAATCTCATGGGGATTATATTGCAAGAATTAAAAATGTATTAGAACATGGGATCAGATTGCATAGAAATACACACACACACATACATACACACACACAAACACACTGTTGCCTGTGAAACTGGTAAAAAGCTAAATAAAGTCTGTAGTTAACAGTATTATACCAATGTCAATTTCCTGATTTTGATAGTGTACTACAATTACATAAGATATCATCATTGGGGAAAACAAGGTTCAGGGGACTCTAGATACTATTTTTGCAACTTCCCATGAGTCTATAATCATTTCAAAATTAAAAGATTTAAAAAATGAATCAGAGGGAGACAATCTAAATTCTGTGGCTCCAATATGATAATAATCTATTGAATGTCAACAATGAAGTAATTTTTGCCAAACCTTTATGACCCAAATCTATTTAATCATTTAAAACTTAAATTCCAGTTTACAGGTAACACCAGACAACAGGAACAAGTAAAAACTACACCATAAAAAATCAATCAAGAAATTAGAATGTGAGACATTTTACAAAACACTGGTCTTCATGAGTCTTCTTCAAAAAGTCAATGCCACGCACACACACACACACAAAAGTGTACGAGTAGTGATGGTATGCTAAACTAAAAGAGATGAAAGCAACATAATAACCAAATGCAATGCATTGAATGGTTACTAATTTTTTTTAATTATTTATGTTTTAAAAATTGTGTTAAAATATACATAACATGAAACTGGCCATGTTTACCATTTTTAAGTGTATAACTCAGTGGCATTAAGTACATTCACATTGTTGTGCAATCATCGCCACCATCATCCACAGAACTTTTTTCAACTTGCAAAACTGAAACTCTGTACCTATTAAAATTAAATGTCTCCCCACCCCCTCTAGAAACCACCACTCTTTCTGTCTCTATGAATTTAACGACTCTAAGTACCTTGTATGAGTAGAATCATATAGTATTTGTCCTTTTGTGACTGGCTTATTTTACTTAGCATGTCTTCAAGTTTCATCCATGTTGTAGCATGTGTCAGAATTTCTTCGTGTATTTTTATGGTCTATTATTAGGTGTGTAAATGTTTGTAATTGTCATATCTTCTTGCTGTATTGAACATTTTATTACTATATAATATCCTTCCTCATCTATAGTAACCTTTTTAAATTTAAAGTCTCCTTTATCTGATATTAGTATTGCTACTCCTGCTTTCTTTTGGTTGCTATTGGTTGCAGGAAATATCTTCTTCCAACCTTTCTCTTTCAACCTATTGTGTCTTTGGATCTAAAGTGAGTCTTTTATAGGCAGCATTTAGTTGGATCATGTTTTTTATCCATTCTGTCAATCTCTGTCTTTTGATTGGAGAGTTTTAATTCATTTACATTTAGTGTAGTTACTGATAAGGGGAACTTATTTCTATCATTTTGCTATTTGTATTTTATGTGTCATATAGCTTTTGTCCCCTTATTTCCTGCATTTCTGTCTTCTTTTGTGTCTAGTTGACTTTTTATCATGAAACATTTTAATTTCCTTCTCATTTTCTTTTGAGTATATTCTATAGCTACTTTTTTAGTGGTTACCATGAGGATTACATTTAACATCCTAAAGTTGTTATAACACTCTAATTTGAATTTATACAAAATTATATGTTCATACATTGTATGTCTAAAATCATAGACTAATAACTATTTTAATGCATTAGTCTCTTAAATCAAAAACAAAAAGTGGGGTTACAAACTAAGGTTACAATAAAACTACTTTTTCAAATTGTCCATGTATTTACCTTTATCAGAGATCTTCATTTCTTCCTATAGCTTTGAGTTATGATCTAGTGTCCTTTCATTTTAATCTGAAAGACTCCCTTTAGCATTTCTTGCAGGGAAAGTATAGTGGTAATGAATTCTCTCAGTTTTTGTATATCTTAATTTTTTCCCTTTTTTTCTGAGACAGGGTCTCATGTTGCCTAGGGTGATCTTGAATTCCCAGTCTCAACCAATCCTCCCACCTCAGCCTCCCAAGTAGTTGGGGCTACAGGTTGGGCATCACCACCCCTGGCTTCTCCCTTATTTTTGAAAGATAGTTTTGCCAGATATAGGATTCTTGGTTGACAGTGTTTTTTCCCCATTAAGCGCTTGCAATATATCAACCCATTGCCTTCTGTCCTCCAAGTATTCTGATGAGACAGCTACTAATAATCTTATTGGGGATCCCTTGTATGTGACAAATCACTTCTCTCCTGTTGCTTTCAAGATTATCTCTTTATATTTGGTTTTCAACATTTGATTGTAATGTGCCTTGGTATGGATCTCTTTGAGTTTATCCTGCTTGGAGTTCATTGAGCTTCTTGGATGTTCATATTCATGTATTTCATCAAATTTGGGGAATTTTCAGCCATTGTATTTTAAAATGATCTCTCTTTCTCTGTCTTTTCTCTTTCTGAACCTTCACAATGCATAAGTTGGCCCATTTGATTGTTTCCCACACATCCCTTAGTTTCTGTTCACTTTCCTTCAATTTTTTTTCTTTCTGTTCATCAGATGATAATTTCAATGGTCCTGTCTTTAAGTTCACTGATTTTTTTTCTTCTGCCCATTCAAATCTGCTTTTGGATCCCTCTAGTGAATTTTTCAATTCAGTTATTGTACTTTTTATCTCTAGTTTCTTTAAGTTCCTTTTCATATCTTTTATTGTTATTTCCATTTTGTTCATACACTTATTTTTCACTTTATCCACATTTTTCTTTTTTCTTTTATTTTCTCTTCTTTCTTTCTGTTTTTTTTTTTTTTTTAGCTCTGAGTATCTTTACAATAGTTGTTTTAAAAAGTATTTGTCTAGTAAGTTCATCTGTTCTTTCTCAGGGACAGTTTTTGTTGATTTTTTTCCCTTTGAATGGGCCATACTTTCCTGTTTATTTGTATGCCTTGTAATTTTTTGTGAAAACTAGACTTTTGAATTTAATAATGTGGTAACTCCAGAGATCTGAATCTCTTCCTTTTCCAGTGTTTGCTAGTATTTTATTTTGTTTTGTTTTAAATTGTTGTAGTATGTCTTTGTGCCAGGGATCAGCCTGAGATATAAGCCTAAGGTCTATGCAGTTCTTTTCTGAGGCTGCGCCTTTCCCTGGACATGCACAGTGACTTTCTAAATTCTGTCATAAATGTGGTAGCTTTTGAATGTCCCAGTCCTTAATTGTCTGGCTATAAGGGAGAAAAAAAGAAAAATAAGGGGACAGAGAAAGGCATCAGTCTTTTAAATTCCCTGGAAGTTGTTTTCATCAGAGGAGGCAGGGCTTGCAATAGTGGCAGTGGGGTTGCAATAAGGCTGCCCTCCCCTGTGTCTGCACCTCCACAATCAGCAATCAAGGCACAGATACTTAATATTTGGAGGACAAGGTCCTTGTTGACCACTCTGGCTTCCACAAGCTCTGTGCAAACTGCTCCTGGAACATATGCAGTGTTGCCTGCAGCTAAGCTGGGCGGTGGGAATGGGTGTTCATACTAAGCTGAAATTGACCAAAATTCATCACAATTTACCACCCACACCTTCCTGTTGAAGTTGCAAGCCTTCCAATAGAGTCCAGAGTTCCAAAATAGTTACATCAGACAGATCCTGTTAGGTGTGGAGTTGAATTTCAGGTGCTCCCTACTCTGCCATCTTCCAGAATTCTCTTACCTAATTGGTTACTAATTTTTGAGAAACAGTTACAAAAGGCATTTTGGAATGTGAATTATATTTCAACAAACTTCTGTTAAAAGATATTTGGGGGACAACTGGGAAATTTTTGATGTGGACTGGATATTAGATGATGTTAGCACTTATTGTTTATTTTCTTAGAGGTACTAATTATACTGTGGTTATACAGGAGAACACCTTGATTCTTTAGAAATGAATATTGAGGTATTTCTGGGTAAAGAGCCATGACATCTACAGCTTTATAAAAAATGGCTTAGCAAACAAACAAGAAAAGTGTAGGTATATAAAGAAAAAATGGCATAATGTTCACACTTCTTGAATCTACGAGATGAGTATGTGGGTGTTCATTGTCCTATTCTTTCAACCTTTTTGTATTTCAAATTTTTTATAAAAAGTCATAACAACCAGTAGATAAGAGATGCGGGGGAAATGATTTCCTGTTTGGATACCACTTTCGTGGCCAGATGGATGACAGGAACCATCCAAATTTGCACATGCCTGATTTAAGCATGTCATAAATAGTTGGGACTATGTGACTCCATTCACTTACAGGCCAGAATCTTCAAGGCCTGTTATACCACTCTAAATAGTTTCTAGTTCATACATGAGCAAAAGGAAGCCCATAAATAGTTTTAAGCAGAAGAGTAACAAAAGCATATTTGCACATTTTGGAAACATCATTCAGGCTGAGGTAGGATGCTGGAAAGGTAGCAAGGCTGGAAGGGGTGTGCTTATTAGGGATTTTTGATCAGTCTCCTGATTATAATGGGGCCTAAACTGGGGCAGTGACTGTGGAAATGGTGAGAAAGAGGGTAGATATGAAAGAATGGTAGGAATATGGAATGAAAGATCACAAGTCTCAAACACCTATTAACCTCAGTTAAAATTGAAGACTTAGGTCATCACATTTGATAAGAATCCCTGTAAAGTGAAGAAATCATACTGTTGCTATAAATAGTTTAAGAAATTAAGTGCTGTGTTATTTATGGCCCACCTCAGCAAAATAAGGAAAGCAAGTATTCATAGAACTATTCATAAGCAACTATTCATAGAATAGTTACATTTTAGCAACAACAGGAGTATGATGAAAAAGAAATCCAGGTGAGGCAAAAGTCTCAATTAAAATATCCATGTTCTGAATCGTATATTATGATTCCAGTTCCTCTCTGTGTTGAGAAAGAGCGAGGAGTTTGCCAAGATATACAGCTTTTATAAAACTTTTATTTAATCTCTCAGAAATGTAACCTTTAAAAGGCTTGTGACTGACCTCAGAGGATAGAAAATGCATTCTTTTAAGAAATTATTTGTCTAAGTCATAAATGTGTTTGTTATGGGAAAGGGAATCTACTTGCATGAGTTGTAGGTGAGCTCAGTAATTGCATTAACTAATCTACAATTCAGTGTATGATGTTAGACAGAAAGCACCCAATTGCTTAGTCTAGTTTTCTCCTTGTAACGTGCTTGAAATTAAAGCATGCCTTTGACCAATTTTGGTCCAAAAACATGACAAAGCTTTGTTCTTCTGTAAGTGGTAGAATAGTCAGCACTTGGTGATTGGTTTGAAAGATTGGGCAAAGAAGAATTTTCAAGAGAAATGCTCAAGTTGCTGGCTTGACTAACTAGGTAGGTGGTGAAGCTTTTCAGTGAGACAGGGCACCCAAGAGGAGGAGGAGGAGCAGGTTTTCAAGGAAGATGGCAAGTTTGACTTTGAATATGGGGGAATATGAGGTGCCTCTGGGACATTCAAGTAGAGCTGATTAACAAATACACAGAGATATAGGTGTGGAACTCAGGAGAGAGACCCGAAAAGTTATGTTTGGAGCCAACTGCACGTGACTCAGGAAGAGCCACTCTCAGCTAAGTTTGGGACCCTTGTAATGTAATTTGATCCAGGAAGATTCTTAATACCTCAATGCTTTCCTCATTGAGAAAAGACCATATCGACTTTGGAAGAAAATCAACAGTCACTGTGTTGAATATTGCCCTTGGGTAATTTAAGAGGAAACCAGCCACAGCACTGATGTTGAATGGCCAAAAGGGCATGAAGAACCCTCCATCTTGCCCCACCAGGGTCCAGAGTATAGTAGCTATTCAATAAGCATTTTTTGAATGAACAAATGGCCAAACATCCCCATTGCCCCCAACCCGACCCAAAATATGTCCTCATCACCTAATGAAACTAAAAATGCACTGGATGGAAGTATTTTTTTAATTAAAAGATTGCCCCTGGGTACTTCTGGGATGGGTAATGCCGCAACTTCCATTAGTCATGCAATTCCCCAGCAAAATCATTTTTGGAAAATGGGGAAAGGAAGCAGCATGGGGGAAAGTGGGAGGGTTGGAAAGAGAGAAGAGGGCCACAGTGGTCAGGCTACTTCCTTCGCATCTTTCCCTGGGGTGCATCTGGCCTCTTAAAAACACAAAAAACATCCTTCTCATCCTTTCCATTACTTGCTTTCAATGTGTTTCTGGGAACCCCCTGGGAATAGCAACAGAGTCTGAGGCCTGCCTCCCACCTCCACTTATTTTTTGTTACCTCACTGCATTGATCTTTGTGACTAAGCAGCAGCTTGAAAAGCCAAGGAACAGCATGCCTCCCCAGCAGTAATTCTGAAATCTCTCTGGGACTAATGAGATCCAAGGTTTGCAAGTGGTGCCGCTCACAGCGGACATGCAGGAGGGAGAAGAGCAGGGAAGGGAAAGCTTTTGCTGCAGCTGCAGGGATCTTAACCAAGGCCCGCGGGCCAGTCGGAGCGAGAGGAGTTGCAGACCTGGTGGCAAGACTGCCCCCACCCTCCACTCTGGTTTTGGCCATTGTTTATTATTACGTTTTAGCTTTTTCTTTCCTTATGTCACTGTTGGCTTCTGTCTTGATGAGCAACGGCTCAGAAAGCATAAACCTGTTGCTGGAATGTCATCCTTTAGAGACTAAAATGGAATATTTGTGGAATAACCTTTCCCCTCTCGTGTCTGCACACAGCCCCGGGACCAACAATTCTACAGTAAGGGAGTGGAGAGTGAGGCCACCAACCACATCACTGAGGCTTCCAAAATGCTCTTCCCTGATATAACACAAACCTATTTGGGAAGAAGGAGGGGTTCTGAATGAACAGGTTAACAGCCTCAGTTAGAGACCTCTTCCTCACCAGCTGCCATCCTCAGATAGCAGGTGCTCAGAAAATATTTGCACCATGTCCTGGGGTTGAGTTAGGTTAAAATGGTCAACATGATATGCCAGCCAACCCATCTCCTACCTCTGCTTTGTTCCAGGAGCTCTGGTGTCCTGTCTTTAGCAACAGCTAGGAAGAAGGCTCTACCAGCTTTCTTCTCCTCCTCCTCCTCCTCCTCCAAAATTCTGGTGAATTCATCACCTAAGTTAAAATTATCATCCTCTTGTAAAGTAGACTCGGAGATTGCTTCAGCTAACAGCTGGAGTTAAGAGTTAACATCCTAACTCCAGCTGTTTGTTATAGCCAAAGCAACCTGACTTCATGTAAATGGATGAGTGGGTGTTGGTGGTAAAAATCACTCTGAGAATGACCAAACAAGAGGTTCTAAGATTCCCTGAACAGTTATCCTCTCTCGGAAGATGTAGAGGTGTGGGGAATGTTAGGTGCGCCCCATCTGAGCAACACCTATTGTTTTGGGAGCCAGTGGTTTATTTGCTTAAGTATATCTGAGGAGTTTGATTTGGTTTTCCTTTTTCCATTCTGGGTTCTGATTTTGCTTTGTGGGGCTCTCAAGAGACAGGTGCATCCCATCTGCTGACTTCTTGATGGCTCCGAGGTGACACATTCTCATTAAGGCAGCTCCTATTTAAATGTTGTGGCTTCTGCTGTTTGTGTCTCTGCGTCTTTCTCCCTTTCAGCATTCTTCCCCTCCGCTGGTTCCGGTGGGCTCAAATGGACCACTTGATGTTCTCTTGCTCTCAGCCCCCACCTGCATGGCATCAGTGTGGAATATGTTAATTACTCGATTCATCTTTTAATTCACTGGCCTATAATTAGGAGCCAGGGAGAGCCAATAGCTCCATTTTCCACTGGAAAATGCCCAGGGGCTGGTTAGCAAGAGACGTGCTCACAGGAAAGGAAATGAATAGCTGGATGAGAGGTCAGGGTGTGTACTGGGGAGGACCAGCCAACAGGAAACCTTTACCTGATGCTGAGGCCATGGATATATTCTATACCAAGGCAGAATTTGAAGTGCAGATCCACACTTGCACCTCACATTTCTCTATGAGAGTTACTTGTTAAGCATTCTCTCCAAAGATGGGTGTTTAACTGGGTGAGCACATTTTGTTTCTGAAGTGGGAGGGGTGGGGCAGACTGGAAATGATATCATTGTCATCATGATCATCATTGTCCAATAAAGCACTTGGCTGGCCTCTGTCCCTAGTCCTGAGAGGTAACCTAAATCCTTGGAATTTCATGGGGGACAGGGGTGTCTTTGTTATTCAGGTCCCTCAGACCATACCTGAGTTTATGCTAGTGATACAACTCTGGGTGGGGTCTGGCTCCCCCAGAAACACTAATCATGTGATTAGAGGGTTGGGGCTTTGAGCCACATGATATCAACACAATCTCCGGGGAGGGGAGGGAAGTTGGAGATTGAGCCCAACCACATAGCCAATGATTTAATTATTCGTGTCTATGTAATCAAATAAAAACTCTGGACACAGAGGCTTGGTTGAGCTTCCTGATTGGTGATACACTGATATGCCGGGAGGGAGACACATCCTGAGGACAAAGAAGTTTCTTCGTGTGTGAGACTCTCCCAGACCTTGCCCTTTGGGTCTGTTCTTTTGGCTGGTCCTGATTTGCATGCTTTGTAATAAAACTATAGTCATAAGTTTGTACTTTCCTGAGTTCTGTGAGTCATTCTAGTGAATTATCAAACCTAAGGGGGTAGTGGTAACTTCTGAATTTGTAGCCAGTTAGTCAGAAGTGTCCCAGTGGCCTGGGAACCCTGGAACTTACAGCCAATGTCTGACATGGGCCAAATCCTGTTGGGTCCATGCCCTTGAACCTGTGGAGTCTGTGCTAACTGCAAGCAGTTAGTGTTAGAATTGCATTGCAAATGTCACCTTCATCATTATCATCATCATCATTGCCTTACTTTATTAAGTTCTTACCAAATGGCTCTTTGTATATGTGATGGGACCCCCACATTTACACACTATACTCAAACACACAAAGAAAATGTTGCTCTCACAATGGTTTTGTCTGCCTAACAACCTGTACTCTGTCTCTTAGTCATTGAATAGAGGGAGAAAAACAGAATTTAAACTTGATAATTTATAGTATCAGAGTGTCTTTCAGTTTAAACTTTTTCTCTTATGACTCTATCTCTTTAAAGCACATGTTCAACCTTCCAGAGTCCCCCCTTCCTACCCCCAATCCTCTTTCCCACCCCCAATCCTCTTTAAGGTGATATTTAGATTTTGGGGTAGAGTCATGGCCTAAAGGCCATCAATGCCATAGCGGAAAAGGGACTCAAATTCTTGGACCCATACTGCCCTTAGACTTGAGCAAGAAAGGACCCCTCCCTGAGGGGGCTTGCTCTGGCTTCCTCTAGGCACAACCAACACCAAAGGACAAGAAGTCCAGGCAGCCAAGGGCATGTTCTCACTGGAGTCTGCACCTCCACTTCTGCACCACCGCACATGGGGTACCCAGGATGCTAGAATCCCTGTCTTCCAGACTTCTCCAGTCTACTTCCAGGGCCTGTGCAGGCTTCTTCCCCAGGTTCATCCTCCTGATGGTGGACCTCAAAACTGGTATGCACACCCTTAGGCCCAAGAGGGGGCCAAGAAGAAGCTGTGCCAGGGTGGGTGGGGGTGAAGAACCTGGCCCTGAGGCCTGGGGTTTTATGGCCCTGTGCATGCCTTCCAGACAAAGTCGGGCTTGGGAATAGGTGGCAGCATGCTGATCCCAGAGCTGCATGTGTACTCCCACCTTGGGGCCTGCTCTGGATCCTCACTGGTCTCTGAAGCACTGTGACTGGCCTAACCCAGTGCTCAGACTGATGACCACTGAGGCGTCAGGCCTTTTGCTGTGATTTGCTGGCATCTGTCACTGGAGTCTATGGTCCTTGACATTTACCCTCAATCATGAGGTCCACATACATAGAGTTTGCTTTGTCCTGACTCCAGGACTCAGCTGCCAAACCAGCCCTCTCATCTCCTTCTGTCTCCTCATTGAAGCACAGGAAAACTTCTAGAACCCCTGCATACCATATGTAAGCTATGGGAAAGTAGGAACATTGCCACCTCTCTGTTCTTGCTGGGCTACCACTTCTGCTGTCCTGGATGTGGCCACATGTGAGGCTTCCCTTACACAGTTGCATCATTCAATACCTAGTTCACATACGGCATGCAGGAGTTCTAGAAGTATCCCTATGCTCTTGGCAAGAGGTTAATCTGAATTGAAATGTGCTGTATCAAATACACATCAGATTTCAAAGACTTAGCCAAAAAAAAAAAAGGATGTAAAATATCTCAATATTTTATTGATCGCATGTCGAAGTGATAATATTTTGGATATATTGAGTTAAATAAAGTGTATTATTGAAATTAATATCACTTGTTTCTTTTTAAGTTTTTTTATTGTTTTATTTATTTGTCCTGGTTTTCTGGCACTCTGGGAAGTCAAAGCAGAAAGCTTTTGGGGTTTCAGCCTTGAGCAAATGAAGACAGAAAGATGGCTAACTCTTTGTAAATAGCAAAGCTGTTGCAGTACCCCCAAAATGGCCAGGTTGACGTGGCTCAGCAGATGGCCTAGAACCAGGGGTCCAGGATGAACTATTGTTTCATTCCCTCCTCTGGAAAGCCTTAGAGGGCCTGCCTCACCCTTCTCCCCTTCTGAGGGTGACCAAGAATGGTAGCACATGGCCCATCACCCCAGCCACACTAACAGAACAAGGGAGCCATCGGTGGGCCAGCCAGAGCCTGCGGTGTCCCTAAGCAAGAACTCTGCCCGATAGAGGTAACTCTACTGGGTGGTGAGGGCTGCCCAACCAATACTCTGTCGGGATGTCTAAGACACAAGGAGAGAGTCTGTTGCTAAAGGCAGGAGCGGTGGGTGCAAAGGCGAAATACAATACGTGCATCATCAGCACGATGGAGCCCCAGCCTTCCATTCAGGGTACCATGCAAACTCAGCATCCTCTGCGTATCTCTCAGGCTTCCTTTAGGGTGTCTGAGGGTCTGGCCCGAGTTCTTTCATCTGTCTTGATTTCTGCTCTGAGTTTTGCCTCCTGTATATACTATCCCTTTGCTACATTAGGTCAACTCATCAGACATTGCCACATTCCCTTCAGAACCCCAAGTACCACTGCCCAGGGCTGTGTTTGTGCAGATTTAATGGAAGGTTCAGGGCAGCTGAGGGAGCCTAGCAGTGCAAAAGACAATTTAAAACTGAACTTAGTCATCCTTACTCTTAAACACCTCTCAGTCATCTCCCTGCCTAGAGGAATTTTCATTTACGTTTTACTTACGTTTCCTTCTCTCTAGCTCACTCCCTTCCTTCCTTCCTCAACCGGTTATAGCTTGACCTCTTCTCCCACCAAAATTCCTGTTTATTTGTTAAATGGAGCAATTTAGCTGTCTTTGACTCACCATGTGATCATCATCTAGGCTACCCGATTTATCGGTAAAGTATGTTCCTGAACAAACCCATAGTTCCTTCCCTAAACAAAATTTTGCAGTTGGCTTTTAAAATCATTTTCTTCCATCCCAGCAAGCCAAAGAGAATAAGCCAGAGCTTCCACATTCATGGGAACTGCCTAACATATACGAAGGAATTGCCTACAGAACATGTCCTACAGAATGTTCCTGGAGTTTGGTCCCCAAGTACTGTTCTGAGAAGCCAGCCCCTGGAGAACACACACAGGGAGGTGTATCATAAGATTGAGGTATTTTGAAAATATGTACTGTCATTTCATGTGGTAATTGGGAAATTAAGTATTTTATTTTAAAATAAACAACCAGGAAACTTTTGTTTTTATGATGGAGACTAGGTAATTTGAACCAACGCTTTGACTGAGGGCAAACAGAAAAAATAAAAATTATATATAGATATAGATATATTTAAGTCTACTTGAAAATATCAGAGAGTTAATGAGGTAGTTAAGGTAGAATTATCTTTCTATGATCTAAGAAAAGCCAAAAATACATAGAGTTGAGCCTGGCATTTGGGGCTGTTTCCCTTGAAAATGTTTAATGATTCCTGAACAGACTGCTGAGAGGTAGAACAGAATTTTGAGCAGCTTCAGGGGTTAAAAGATGAAAGTTGGAGTCTAAGAGCCACTAAAGTAACCAACTCCCATGCTTTAGATTGGGACCATCGAGGTCTGAATTCTAGGGGTAAGGATAAGCTAGAAATAGAAACAGAGTTATAGCCAAATGGCCAGTAAAAAAGAGATAGAGTGGTACAAGAAAAATAGTTGAAGAGATACAACCTGATAATTTTCTAAGAATGATAAAATACATGAAGCCACAGATTTAAGAGCTATCATGAACCTCAGGGAAGCTAGATATAAAGAAGACAACACTTATACACATCATAGCAAAACTACAGAAAATAAAAGGCAAAAACTCATAAAAGCAGTTCAGAGAAGAAAAAGGATTATTTTCAAAAGAGAAATAAGTAGACTAACAAGTGAAGCAATGAAAAAATTCTAGAGAACTCATTGCCAGCAGATCTGAACTTTAGAAGAAATGTTAAGAAAATGCTAGAAGCATTAAGAAAATGATGCCAAAGAGAAATATGGATTTATTCAAAATAATATCAATGCAGTTCACTTAGGTTTTACAACTGTTGATTGTGGTGGTATTTATACAGCTGAATATATTTGTCAAAATTTGGAAAACTAAACACTAGAAAGGCTTAATTTTACTTATGTAAATTATAGCTTAATAAAAAAGGATAAAAATAAATTTACCATATAACTTTGAATCTATTCTGAACTTTTATTCTATAGGATTGATCTATATATTTATACTTTGCCAATAACACAGTAAATTGATAACACTAAGTTCATGTAAATCTTAGAATCCTGGTAATGAAGTCCACACATTTTGCTCTTCTTTTTCAAAATCATTTTAGCTATTCTAAGTCCTTTGTATTTACATATAAATTTTGATAATTTCAACAAAAATATGCTGATTTCGATTGCATAGACTCTATCAATCAATTTGATATAATTGACAGCTTAACAAAATGAGTCTTGGAGAAATGAAAAATGAATGAATCCATGGAGACGATATATTTTTCTACTTACTTAGATTTTCTTTAATTTCTCCCATCAGTATGTATACAATTATTTTCAACAGTTTTTTAAAAAGATAATAACTTACATGAGCATCAATAGGGCATTTTTAAGTAAAATTATTGCACATGTATACAAACAATGAAATATTATTTAGCTTTTAAAATGATTCATACCTCCCACAATGATAGTGGTAATAAAGATGGTAGAATGAAGCCAGATCACAGCATCTGTCTCCCTAGTAGCTAACAAAATGATTTTTTAAATTGTTATAAAAAGATGGAGAAAGAACCCAAAATTTAACCAAACAAGAAAAGGAGCTCAAAATTATGTTATAAACTTCAGAAAACATTCGACACAAATAATGCAGAAAGTTCGGGTGCTGTGCTGTACCACTTCTAAGACTGCCCTCACCTCCACCAGAGTCAGTACTAGAGAAGTGTTGTAAGAAAAATCCTGTGAATTCTGAGCAATATCTACCAATTCAAAAACAAGCAGACTTATGGTAGATATGAAAGGCAGATAATACAGCATAAGGATAATTGGTTCTGCTGGATATGGCAATGCAATAATGGGGAGCCAAGGGAACATTCAGAATTGTCAAAAAGAAAGTACAGAAAATATCCTTGAAGTAAAGGACAAAAAAAAGCGTACTTAAGGGCATAGTCTATATCTCAGAAAATTGACACAAAACATTAGATACTGATTGACACATTGTCGGGTTAAATTGCTGAACATGAAAGAAGTCTTCAAACATTCAGCCAGAAAAAAGTCACCAAAAGAAGGAAAAATCAGCATGGCCTCCAAATTCTCCATAGAAACATTTATTACAGAAGACAATGAAGCAACAGATAGATGTCCTGAGGGTCAAAGTATGACTCAAAGATACTCGGCACAACTAAAGTTGTCAAGCATGTGTAAAGGCAGCAGGCATTCATTTTCAAATATGAACAATTCATGAGTCCTTCTTGGAAAACCAACAGTGAAATCCAGCCAACGAAGAAATAAATAACTCAGGAATAGAGAATTCAAAGAAGAGTGATTGTTGTCAACGATTAATTCAATCACATAGATAATGAAACTAAACATCTGGGAAAATTCTGGTTGCAACACAAAATGTAATGCTATATACTTGAGCAAAGTGATAACAATATAACCAACAAAAATAGAGATGTGGGGGAAAGAGGTGAGAAGAGACAGATGCTTGCTGATCTATTTGCTTGTCACAATCAGGAGGTCAACTAATGCTGTCTAAAATTGAAAAGAAACAAAAGACAATTTTGATGACTAATCCCTTAAATTTTAAAATCTTTTAACCTTAAACAAAGTTTATAGGAATTAATATTTCTTGTAGTGAGAGATTATTGATCTAGGACAGCTATTTCTTTAGTTTCACCTCAGTTTATTTTTCTTCTGTTAAATTCAAATTAAATTTTTAAAATTACAACACATAAAACTATATGGATGAATATCACAGACCCACATTGTGCAAAATAAACATATATAAAGGAATATATACCACATATTTCCATTTATATAAGAGCCAAAAGACAAAACAAATGTATCCCGGTGTGGTAGGGGTAGGAGACTAGTGACTAGGGCTAGGCATCACAAAGTCTAGGAAATGTCCTGTCTGTGGGTCACACCACAGGTGTGTATATAAATGTAAAAATTCACTGAGGTGTACACTTAACATTTGTGCATGTTACTGTATGTAGGTTTTTAAAATTCAAATTAAATATAATGCCTTTTATTTAAAAGTGGCACAGATTTTAAAGTTTGATTTTTAAGAAACAGTTTATCTATTTATTCTTCTGTCTATATGTATGCAAAGAGAGGTATTGGAATAAATGTCATCAAATGATAACAATTGGTAATTTCAGAGTGAAGGGATTTGGGTGATTTATTGCTTTCTTTGTTATATTTTTCTTTATTGCTTGAACTTTTATAATGAGCACAGATTACTTTTAGCAAACAATAAAATTATTTTTAAATGATGATTCAGATCTATATTTGTGGATCCAAAAATGTCTCAGACATATTTTTAATTAAAAGGGAATTATAAAATATTACACTATGATCTATTTTTTCCATTCAAACAAACAAGCATATATATTACAGTATATGTGTATTTTTTAAAATTTCAAAGTAGTATGGGGGTACAAATGTTTTTGGTTACATAGATTGCTTTTGTAATGCTTGAGTCAGGTTTAAAAGTGTGCCCGTCACCCAAATAATGTTCATTATACCTGTTAGGTAGGTTTTCACCCTTCCTCTCCTCCGCCCTCCCCCCTGCTTGAGTTTTAATTTCCTTTATGTATATGTGTGCTCATCAGTTAGTTCCAATTTAATACTGAGTACACGTAGTGTTTGTTTTTCTATTCTTTAGATACTTTAATTAGGATAATGGTCTCCAGTCCCATCCAAATTGTTGTAAAAGGCATTAACTAATCCTTCTTCATGGCTGAGTATTATTCCATGGTATACATATACCACATTTTGTTAATCCACTCATGAATTGATGGGTACTTGGGTTGATTCCACATCTTTGCTATGGTGAATTGTGCTGCAATAAACATTTGAGTGCAGGTGTCTTTTTGAAAAAATGTCCTTTTCCTTTGGGTAAATAGTAGTGGGATTGCTGGAACAAATGGTAGGTTGATTTTGAGTTCTTTGAGGAATCTCCATATGTTTTCCATAGAGGTGGTACTAATTTGCAGTCCCACCAACAGTATATTAGCATTTCTTTCTCTCTGCATCCATGCCAGCATTTATTGGCTTTGAACTTTTTAATAAAAGCTATTCTGACTGGGATAAGGTGATATCTCATTGTGGCTTTAAGTTGCATTTCCCTGATGATTAGTGACATAGATCATTTTTTCGTATGTTTATAGACCACTCGTCCATCTTCATTTGAGAGGCTTCTGTTCATGTCTTTTGGCCACTTTACTATGGGTTGTTTGGTTTTTTTCTTGCTGATTTGCTGGAGTTCTTTGTAGAGTCTGGTTATTAGTCCTTTATTGGATATATAGCTTACAAATATTTCCCCCCAGTCTATAGATTATCTATTTGCTCTGTGAATTATTGCCTTGGCTGTGCAGAAGCTTTTTAATTTAATTAAGTCCCATTAATTTATTTTTGTTTTTGCTATTTCTATTGGGATTTTCTTCATAACTTCTTTGTCTAGGCTGATATCTAGAAGAGTTTTTCCAACATTTTCTTCTATTAATAGAATTCTTATGGTTTCATGCATTACATTTAAGTCCTTTATCCATCTTGAATTAATTTTTGTGAGTGGTGAGAGATAGATCCTATTTCATTCTTCTGCATGTGACTATCCAATTTTCCCCATACCATTTATTGAATAGGTTTCTTTTCCCGAGTGTATATTATTGTATGCTTTGTTGAAGATCAATTGCCCGTATGTGGATGGTTTATGTCTGGGTTCTCTGTTTTGTTTCATTGGTCTATGTCTCTATTTTTATGCTAATGCCATGCTATTTTGGTTACTGTAGCCTTGTAGCTTAGTTTGAAGTCTGGTAATGATATGCCTCCAGATTTGTTCCCTTTGCTTAAGATTGCATTGGCTATTCAGGCTCTTTTCTGGTTCCAAGTGAAGCATAGAATTAGTTTTTCTAGATCTGTGAAATATGATGTTGGTATTTTGATGGGGACTGCACTGAATCTATAAATCACTTTGGGTAGTATGGACATTTTAACAATGTTGATTCTACTAATCCCTGAGCATGATATGTTTTTCCATTTGTTTGTATCATCTGCAATTTCTTTCCTCAGTGTTTTGTAGTTCTCTTTGTAGAGATCTTTCGCCTTCTTGGTTAAGTATATTCCTAGGTATTTTATTTTCTTTGTAGCAATTGTGAATGGTAATTAGTCTTTTATTTGACTCTCAGCTTGACTCTTATTGGTGCATAGGAATGCTACTGATTTGTGTACATTGATTTTGTAACCTGAGCCTTTGCTGAATTTATTTATGAATTCCAGGAGTCTCTTAATGGAATCTTGGGGGGTTTTCTAGATACAATATTATATTGTCTGCAAAAAGCGATAGTTGGACCTCCTCTATCCTGATTTGGATATACTTTATTTCTTTCTCTAGCCTAATTGTTCTGGCTGGGATGTCCAGCACTACATTGAATAAAAGTGACAGTGTGCATCCTTATTTTGTTTCAGTTTTTAGTGGAATGCTTTCAACTTTTCCCCATTCAGTACAATGCTGGCTGTGGGTTTGTCATATATGGCTTTTATAATTTAGAGATATGTTCCTTCTATGCCTAGTTTGTTGAGGGTTTTGATCATGAAAGGGTGCTAAATTTTGTCAAATGCTTTTTTTGCATCTATTGAGATGATCATATGATCTTTGTTTTTGCTTCTGTTATGTGATGAATCAAATATGATCAATCTTGAAGAATGTTCTATGTGTTGCTGAGAAGAATATATATTTAGTACTTTTTGGGTAAAATGTTCTGTAAATGTCTGTTAGGCCAATTTGTTCCAGAGTCCCATTTAAGTCCAGTGTTTCTTTGTTTATTTTCTTCTTAGATGATCTGTCCAGTTCTGTCAGTGGAGTGTTGAAGTTCCTAACAATTACGATGCTGTTGTTTATCTCTTTGCTTAGATCTAGTAAGGTTTGCTTTATGAGCCTGGGCATTCATGTGTTAGGTGCATAATTATTTGGGATTGTTATGTTTTCTTGTTGAATCCCTTTATCATTATATAATGACCATCTTTGTCTTTCTTTACTATTGTTGATTTAAAGTCAATTTTATCTGATATGAGTATGGCTATACCTGCTTTCTTTTGGTTTCCATTTGCATAGAATATTTTTTTCTATCCCTTCACCTTGAGTCTGTATGAGTCCTAGTGGGTTAGATGTCCTTGAGTCTGTATGAGTCCTAGTGGGTTAGATGTGTTTCCTGGAGACACCAGATATTAGACTTGTATTTTTTAAATCCATTCAGCCAGCCTATGTCTCTTGATTGGGGAATTCAACCCATTCATGTTGATTGATGGAATTGATATATGGGATGCTGTTCTGTTCATCCTGTTGAGTAGTACCTTATTGATGTTTTTATCTCTTATACTATTATTTCATATGAGCTCTGAGCTTTAGCTTTTGGGTGGTTTTACTCTAGTGGATGACTATTGTGCTGATCCATGTATAATGCAGTTCTGAGTATTTCCTGCAGGGCAGGTCTGGTCTTGACAAATTCCCTCAGTGATTCCTTGTCTGGAAAAGTCTTTAATTCTCTTTCATATATGAAATTTAGTTTTGCAGGAGACAAAATTCTAGACTGGCAGTTGTTCTGTTTAAGAAGACTAAAGATGGGGCCCCAATCCCTTCTGGCTTGTAAGGTCCCCATTGAGAAGTCCCCAGGCTATCTGCTGTTAGCCTGATGGGTTTTCGTTTGTAAATTACTTGATGTTTTCACCTTACACCACACAGGAGTTCCTCTTTCATGTTGACTTTGGCCAATCTGATGACTATGTGTCTGGTGATTGCCTCTTTATGATGAATCTCCCAGATGTTTATTGAGCTTCTTTTATCTGGATATTTAAACCTCTAGTGAGACCAGGGAAGTTTTCCTCAATTATTCCCTCAAATAGGTTTTCCAGTCCTGTGTGTTTTCTTCTTCATCCTCAGGGATGCCTATGATTATTACATTGGCCATTTTACATAATCTCATATTTCCTGTAGTCTTTGTTTATTCCTCTTAATTCTCTGTTCTTTATTTTTGACTGAGTTAATTGAAAAAAGTTGTCTTTAAGCTCTGAGATTCTTTGGTCTGCCTGATCTAGTCTATTCTTAAAACTTTCCACTATATTTTATATTTATTCAAATGAATTTTTCATTTCCAGAAGTTTCTCTTAGAATATATGTCTATCCCTTTAGTGATTTTTTTATTCATTTCCTGAATTGTTTTTCTGGTTTCTTTGAGTTGGTTTTGCATTTTCTCTTGGATTTCTTTGAGCTTCCATATAATCCATATTTGGAATTCCTTATCTGTCATTCCAATATTTTCATTTTCATTAGTATTTATTGCTAGAGAGCTGATATTCCCTTTTGTGGCTGTCCTTTCATTCTGATTTTTCGTACCTCTGGAGTCTTTCCCTGAATCTTTCTCATCTGGAGCACATGTTGCTTCTTATTTTTGGATTTTCTTTTGGTTAGATAGGGTTTTTTCCCCTCCCCTCACTTGTATGGGTATATTTGTAGCATATGTTGGGTATGAACCTTTGGCTTTGCTTGTGGGTGCTTTGATGGTGATCTATGTTCTAGATGGTTATAGATAGCATTGGTTGTAGATATCCTTAGTGTGGTGGTTTTCTCAGTTGCTAGTTGTTTGTAGTGTGTAGCTTGGTAGGCTGTGGTCTTCTTAGCAGTGAGAATTGTATTGGCACACCCAGTAATCTCTGAGATAGTAGGTGGTGCTTATGGATGAGAAACAACTATACCTTGTATGATTGAGTCAGGAAATGTTGTAAAGGGGTGTGTAAATTGACCTCCCTGTCAGTAGGTGGCACATGCTGGAAGGAACAAGCTGCAATGTTGTTTTTGGGTCCTGTGACCAGCTCTAGTCCCTTAGGAGAAGTGCTAGAATGCCCCAGGTTATGGGTGGGGCCCTGGAACTTCCAGGTATGTCCTTATTCTTTGCCACAGCAGAGGTGGGTGGGGAAGTGAGGCTGGGTGGGGCTGGGTTGGGTGAGCTTGCCCTCAGCCTCCACAAAAGCTGGCAAGGTAGCTGTTTCAGCAGAGGTCATGAGTCTACTCCCAGCTTCTGGGTATAGCCCCCAGGGAGGAGCTGAAGTGGTCCCGCCCAACCAGAAAGTCTGCTTGTGTAGGCAGGGCCATCTGAGATTCACAATCTGGCTGTCAGGGGTAGGTTTCACTCTTTTCCCCCATCTCCTGCTCTGTGGCTTCCCACTGGCATCTGCTAGCAGGCAGGAGCTCAAGTTTGCTGAGCTTTCCCATGATTCTGTTGTGGACTGGGAAGTTCTCCATCTAAGATCCCAGCCTGAGCTGAGAGCACAGCCTTCCTGTAGGGAGAAGGGTGCCCTGTTAATACACTGCAGCTAGTACCCACACTGCACTATCCTCTCAGATCTGCCCAGGTGGGCTCCCTCGCTTCCTGAGACTAGTTCACAAATCTCCCCTCTGTGCTCCCAAGCAACATGATCGAGACCTGGGGGTACAGGATCTGACCTGTGGGCCTGTCTCTGGGTCCCCAAAGATCAATCCCTGACCATGCCAGGGAAAAGAAGCATGCTGGTCCTGAGTTGCCTATGGGGTGCTCAAGCATGTTTGCTGTCCCTGTGATTTAGGGTGTGCCCTGCTCTGATGGAGCTGCTGGGCAGGCAGCATCAGGGAGGGCCAGTGAGCAGGGATCTTACAGTCCAAGCACCCCTCAGTCTGCTGCAGTACCTTAAGAAGAAAGGTACCGCTTTGAGCCCCGCTTTTGGTGGAAGCCTTGGTATGGTGGCTCAATTGTCTCTCTCAGCAGCCATGGGTTGGGGAGGGGAAGGGGTGGAAAAGAGTCTGGATGGAGGAAAGCTAGCACTCTGGTCATCTCTGTCCCTCTCTCTGGGAAGCAGACTGCCTGGAACATCCAGGCTCTAGAGTCACACAGATCACCTGGGAGCCACTGGACCCCTGTCGGGGCCAGAGTTGGGAAATGTTTGTGTGGGAACAAGTGAGATGAAACCTGAGGACTTGAAGCCCTCTAGGGAGGACAAAGGCACACAGGTAGAGAAGCGATATGGTGCCTGCTGTCCTGGCTTGGGTCTGTGGTGATGGGAAGTGCCCCAGGGGGACTGGGAGCCTGGTTCTTTTTCCACAAGAAGCTCCCAGCTCACCGGCAATAGCGGCTTTTGGGCTCGTGATGGTAGAAAGTCTCTCTAGCTGCTCGGGAGCTTGCCAATTGTCAGAGATGCAAGGGAGGAAGAAGCAAATGGTTCTATCAACCCTTTTCACTGGACTCCAAGCCTCTCGGAGGTTGCTCGCTGCCAATATTGTGCTCCTTGTTCTGCTCTACAACTTCTTTCTTTGGAGTCTCTTGTAGATTCTGGCACCCTTCCCTCAGAATTACACCCAATCTATGTTTTGTTTGTCTGTTTGTTTTTTCTCTGTCATCTAAAACTTTTCTTTCTTACTGAGATGTACTGGCAGCTGGTGTCTCTAGTCAGCCATCTTCTCTATGTGTATTTTTTAATGTCTAAAAGTATAGACACTAAAACAGTCTGGAAATCCCAAAAGCAAAATTTATTGGCAGCAATTATCTCTAGATGGTGAATTTACAGATAATTATTTTCCTTTCATCTTTGCACTTCTTTATAATATATTAATTTTTTAACTTTTATGCAGTATTTAAAGTTTTTATAATAAAAAGTATTACTTACATAATGAGAAAAAATGCTATTTTCATTGATGAAGTGGGTGAAGAAGAAAGAAAAATGGAAAAATAATCCCTTAGGAAAGAGAACTGAAAGAACCCCATGAACAAACTGACTAGACTCTGAGAGTTGGAGGGACAGCCAGGCCACATGTGTGAGAAATTGTTTCTGCAACTGGACTCTTGTGGCCTAATAAAGAATCTGGCTTCTGCAAAGTATAGTCAAAAGACTGGAGAAAATTAATGTGTGGGTTTGGCACATGTAAAGGTAAACTTCAAGTGGTTAAATGACAAATCTCTAAAAGTTGGACAGGGTAAGTCTTGATATTACAATATGGAAGAAAAATTATGAGGCCAATATTTCTGCATATAGTGGTAAGTGAAATTTTTTTCTGATAGTTATAAAACTAGACATTGTTCTCTTTCCAACAAAAAGTCTAAGGTCATAAATTCCTTCTCATCATTGAGGAGCACCTCAGCATATAAGCAAAGATGTAGAGCTCAATGCTATACACAGAGAGAAACCATGTCCAGGGTAAAAAGCAAAAGACATTTTACAGAGCCTGAATAGAATGTCCCAGAATTGCATAAATATAGTGGGAAAAGAAAAGTGAAGTTTTAGACTAACTTCATGAAACCATGTTTAAATGAGATTGTTGTATATTATGCAGGACAAAGAATTAATATCCCTAATATACAAAGGGTTCTAATAAATCAAAAGGAAAAGATGAATATCTGTATAGAAAAATGGCAGAGAACATAGACAGGAAAAATAAAAATTGATAACAAATGGCCAATATACACACGGAAATATGTTCAATACATCTAGAAACCAAAATGCAAATTAAAAATAATGTGATATTATTTCTTTACCTAAAAGATTGGCAAAGATTAAAATACTGAAAATACCATGTTTGAGAAGTGAATACTCTTATTTACACTCTTGGGTACATAAACTGGTACAATCTTTCCGGTAGGAAATTTGGTAGTATTTATCAAAATGTTACATAGGCATTTCCTCTTGCTAATTAATTTTGTTTCTAGGAATTTATATTATGGTGATAATCAGACAGGCAGGGCACATCTTGATATAAAGGAACACACACATACTCAAACATATGCATACATAGATGTAATATGTCTATTAATGGTTTGTTGAAACAGATTCTGGTACATTCCCCACAGAAGGAATAACATGAAACCATTAAAACATAGGTCCATATTATTTGTGGCTGCAGCACATTGATAAATAAAAAAGCAAGTAGCAAAAAGCATGCATAGCATATTCCCATTTTAATTTGGTGTGTGTGTATGTGTTTGTGTCTGTGTCTCTGTGTATAACACACATGTGTGCACCAGATATGTGGCAAATGTAGCACCTGCTCTATTTATGAGGTGAAATTACAGGTGATTTTCAAATTTGTGGTGTTTGATTTATTTTTACAATGAATATAAACATACTGCATAATCAAAAAAATAGCTAATTTCAATTTAACAAACATAAGCCTTTAGGAACTTCAAACAAAGCAGAGACAGTTCTCTGTAATTATTATAAAGGTCCTGATGTAAAAATCTACCATTTTGACTCCTTTTAACATGGCACAAAAGGACAGAAAGACAATGAAAAGGATCAGTGAATGATACAGAATGGTGAAAGCTTAAATGAGAGTTGTTCATATTTCCTTAACCACATCGCTAAGGATTTCACCATATCCTCATAAAAAGAGGTAATTGAGGTTAACCTCAAAATCACACTGAATCTTTTTATGGTAGGTTACAAAGATATGTTTGCTTAAATAGATTTTTTTAAAGACTTAAAGTGTACAGCCACTTCCAAAATGGTGGAGGAAGGACTTCCAATATCTGCGCTTCCATAAGCAAGGACAACTCTAGTAAAAATTGTCAAAATAAACTTTTTCAGAACTCTGAAAATTAACCAATGGTTTGCAATAATCTGCAAAGCATCTATTCAACAAAAATGGCTGAATATCAGTAATAATAGTGAGCATTGTGGTGTTTTAACTTGTCCTAGTCACACCTTCTCCTCCTCAGCTCTATGGTCACCTTGAAAACCAACAGCCTCATAATGAAGGTAGCCATAAAAACTGGCAAATACCAGCCACTGGAGCAAGCAGAATGGATTTGGAGTTTCTCAAAAGCTCCATCCCCAGAGAATTGTCTCTATTTGACCTATCTGGCAGTTTCCTAGAAATCTCCACTCACAAGGCTTCTGATGGTTGATTTTATGTATCAATGTGAATGGGTCATGGTGCCCAGATATTTGGTCAAACATTCTTTTGGATGTCTCTGTGAAGATATTTGTTAAATGAGGTTAATATTTAAAGCAGTGAATTTTGAGTAAAACGGATTACCCTCTAATGTGGGTGGGACTCATCTAATGAGTTAAAGGCCTTAATAGAATAAAAACTGATCTCCCCCAAGCAAGAAAGATTTCTGTCAGCAGATTGCCTTTGGACTCAGACTACAATTTTTCCCTGGGTCTCCAACCTGCTGGCCTACTCTGCAGATTTTGCACTTGCACCTCCACAATTGCATGAGCCAATTCCTTAAAGTAAATCAATCAATCAATGTCTCTCTCTCTCTCTCCCTCCCTCCCTCTCTCCCTCTCCCTCTTCCCCTTCCTCTTCCTCTCTCTTCCTATGCACAAAGAATATTTCATGTTAGCACACAGCAAGGTGGTGCATCTGCAAGCCAGGAAGAGGGCCATCACCAAGAACTAAATCTGCCAGCATCTTGGTCTTGGACTTCCCAGCGGCCAGAACTGTGAGAAATAAATGTATGTTGTTAAGCCACCAGTTTATGGTATTTTGTTATAGTAGCCCAAGCTGACTAAGACACCTATCTCACATCACATAAAAAATTAACTTGAAATTACTCAAAGATTCAAATGTGTGAGCCAAAACTGTAAAATTCTTAGAAGAAAACATAAGCATAAATCTTAATGACCTCAGATTAGGCCCCAGTTTCTTAGGTATGATACCAAAAGCATCATCAAAGTTAAAAACATCTGTATTGCAAATAATACTGTCAAGGAAGTTAAAAGACAGCACATAATGTGGGAGAAAATATGTTTAAATCAAACATCTGATAAGGGGCTTATATTCAGAACATATAAAGAACTCTTACAACTCGATGATAAAAACACAACCCAATTTTTAAAATGATTAAAATAGACATTTCTCCAAGAATAGTGGCCAATAAGCTCCTGAAAGGATGCTCAACATCATTAGTTATTAGGGAATTGTAAATCAAAACCCAATGGGATACCACGTCTCACCACTAGGATGACTATAATAAAAAAAAAAAAAAAAACAGACAATAACAAGTGTTGGCAAGAATGTGGAGAAGTTGGAACTCCCAAAACCTTGCTGCTGGGAATGTACAATGATGCAGCTACTTAGGAAAACAGTTCAGCAGTTCCTTGCAAAGTTAAACGAAAGTACCATATGGCCCAGAAATTCTATGGCTAAGTATTTACCCAAGAGAAATTGGAAAGCATATATCTATACAAAAAACATGTACACATGTTCATAGCAGCATTATTCATAGTAGCCAAAAGTTGAAAATAATTCAAATATCAATCAACTGATGAATGAACAAAAAATATATAGTATATCCATACAATGAAATATTATTCATTAAAAAAATGAAGTACCAATACTTGCTATAACATGGATGGAACCTTGAAAACTTTATGGCAAGCGAAAGAAGTCAGACACAAAAGCCATATGTTGCATGATTCCATTAATATGAAAAATCCAGAATACGCAAATCTGTAGAGAAAAAAAATAGTGGTTTCCAGAGATTGGAAGGAGGAATGGGGAGTGACTGCTAAAGTGATACAGTCTGAATATTTGTCCCTTCCAAATCTCATGTTGAAATTTGATCCCCGATATCGCAGGTTGGGCCTGGTGGGAGGTATTTGGTTGTAAGGGCAGATCTCTCATGAATGGCTTGATGCCATCTCCATGGTAATGAATGAGTTCTTGCTCTATTAGAGCCCTTGAGATCTGATTGTTAAAAAGAGCCTGGTGCTCCCTGCTCCCTCTCTCACATGTGACATGCTGGTTCCCCTTTGCCTTCCACCATGAGTGGCAGCTTCCTGAAGTCCCTCATCTGAAGCAGATGCTGGTGCAATGCTTCTTGTACAGCCTGAAGAACTGGAAGCCAAATAAACCTCTTTTCTTTACAGATTATCAGCCTCAGGTCTTCCTTTATAGCAGCACAAATGGACTAAGAAATAAGGAATATGGGTTTCTTTCTGGTGAGATGTAAATGTTCTAGTATTAGATAGTGGTGATAGTTGCACAACTTTGTTAATATACTAAAACCCATTGAATCATATGCTTAAAAAATAAATAAAAATTTGGGGAGATTTTTTAAAAACATGTCTTTTTTATTACATAAATACTTTACATCTTTTTTTAAAAAAAGAAAATATACATAAGCAAATAAGTTAATTATTAATTATCCTACCACTCAGAGATATGCTCTGTTAATATTTTGTTTCATATCCAATTTGTAAAAACTTTTTTTTATTTTATGAAAATAATGAGTACACAGAATTTTAAATACTAATACTTCTCTTCTCTTTAAGCCACTGTTCAGCTGACATCTCACACTTCACTCTGTTGTCATCCTTGAAATTCCTTTTGATGTCCTCATGGTTGTATTCCCTGCTTACTTGGTTTCGTGTCTTCTTTCTTTTTGGAGACAGAGTTTCACTCTGTTGCCCTGGGTAGAGTGCAGTGGTGTCATAATAGTTCACTGCAACCTTAAACTCCTGGGCTCAAGAGATCCGCCCACCTCGGCCTCCCAGAGTGCTAGGATTACAGGCGTGAGACACTACGCTGAGCCTCAGGTCTTCTTTCTTGCTTTAATCTTTTGTTTGGTGGATATGAGGGGATGACTTGGGTGACAGTCCAAGCAATATGCCTGTCTCTTGGGTCACACTGTTGCATTTTGGGCTGGTGGCCCTCAGCCTCCAGTGAGCAGTTGCTATCCCAGGATCTTGCTTTACCATCATCCTGAAGAATCCCTTGTTTCTCTCCTGTGATGGAGTTCCAATTTCTTTTATACCAATTCTTCTTCTGTCTGAGTTTAATCCTTTATTTTGGTGTAGCACATCCTCCATTGGATTCCTGAAGAAAAGATGCATGGAAGGTAAATTTTTTGAGGCCTTGCATGTTTAAAAATGTTTATATTCTATGCTCATTTTTTTTAATGATAGCATAGCTAGATTGAGAATTCCAGGTTTGGAATGTCAAAGACATTGCCCATTCCCATCTGGCACCTACGCTTGGCATACAATGCACACCACCAATCTGGAAAATCATGTGCTTCAGTGTGGGAAATTTTCTTGAATCATTTCATTGGAAATTTTCTCTACTCTGTTTTCTCTGTTTCTTCTTCCTGGAATTTCTGTTATTTTGCTTTTGGACCTCCTACACCAATCCTTTGAATTTTCTCCTCTTCTTTTTTTCTTTTTTTGTATTTTCACTTTAGTTTCTAGGGGCAAGGGTTCAACACTATCTTCCATCCCTTCTAATGGGTTTTCTTCTTAATTTTGCTATCACTTTTTTAACTTCCAGGAACTCTTTTGTTCTCTGAGTGTTCCTTTGTGGGGTGGGGGTGTGGAGAAGATACTGATTGTATGGTTACAGTATCTTCTCTTAGCTCTCTAATGATAATATTCATACTTGTTTAAGTATTCATCCCCTGATGTCCTCTAAGTTGCTTTTTCTTTGTTGGTTTGCATCTTTGTCTTCCAGATTAAAGATTTTCCTCAGATGTCTGATATTCTTTGATTGACTGCTCACAACTAACAGTTAAGGACCAAAAGACTGTTTGGAAGCTTTGAATATGTAGGTCCGGCTTGACAACACTAAACTTTACTGTAAGGTGATCTGGGTAGGCCATTTGTTGGGGAAGACCTATCTTTATACCTTTGCTTTGCACTGGCCAAATAAACCTGAGAGTTTTCTTCCTGTCTCTTTCCAAGAGGGTAAAGGTCTGGGTGCCATCATTCTGGTACTGAGAAAAGGGCTGTCAGTTTCTATATTCAGCATTGAGAAAATATACAGTCACTTAATTCCCTGTTTTAAGTACTTGCTGTGCCTGTCAATCCACTAACACCCCCAGTTCCAGAAAAATTTGGTACTGCATGTTTCTGAGACTTTTGGTTTGGTTCTAAGCTTACCCCAGCTCTGGTTTAAGATTATTCTTTTCTATGTCTGGGAAGGAAGAGTTATTATGACAGAAAAGCTGAGAACAAGAATCAAATCTTAGCTTTGACATTTCAAAAATATAAACCCTGAAGGACTCAGGACATAAAGTTTATGTCACTATGGAGGAAAAACTTTCTAAAACTTGGAAATAAGGCCAAAATGGTGGCTGCATGACCTTTCTTAAAAGCCTTTGAAGGGTCATCTGACTCACTCAGGGGATGTGCCTTTGGTTGTGGTCCAGACATGTCACAGCCCTGAAAACTTGGAGATTAACTTATAGAAAAATGATAGGGTACGAAGATTTTTGAGGGGGAGAGTGAAGGCTTGGTAGAGAAGATAACCCCAACACTTGCATTGTTTCTACTCTACAGAACATTAACTTGTTTTGTATTTACTTAGCAATCTTATTTCAATATTCCTTTCCCCACAAACTATATTCCCGTTTCTTAAATCTTCTCCAAACTCATTCTTATTTTGCTGCTGGTTCCTTCATTAATTAGTTAATAAAACTTTGGCATGAATTTGTCATCTATGTGTAGAAGAATTATGTTTTTTAACAGTTTGAGAATTATGCTTTTACACCTTGTCTTAGTCCCTTTTGAGTGGCTATAAAAGAAGACTTGAGACTGGGTAATTTATAAACAATAGAAGTGTATTTGACTCTCAGTTCTGGAGGCTGGAAAGTCTGAGAGCATGGCACTGACATCTGGCAAAAGCCTTTGTGCTGTGTCATCCCATAGTGGAAGGTGGACGGGAAAGCACATACACAAGACAGAGAGGGAAGGGAAGGACCCAAACTGTCACAATAACTAACCCACTCCTGAGATAATGACATTAATCCATTTATAAGGGTAGGGCTCTCATGGCCTAATGAACTTCAAGGTCCCATCTCTCAACACTGTTACAGTGGCAATTAAATTTCAACCTGATTTTTGGAGGGGATGTTTAAACCATAGCAACCATAAACGAAAGATCTCGAAGAATAGTGCTCAGTGAGGACAAATTGATTTTCCGATCCAGATTAGATGAAGATTCCCTGGGGTGGGAGAGAGGAGAAGAGTCAGAGAAAAGCAAAAGGGCACAGAAAGTGGCAGGCCCTAAAAAGGGATCTTTTTCTGTCCTCTACCTCCAGGAAGGGTTTCAGGGAAGATGACATGACAGAGACATCAGATAAGTTTGGGAAGAACAGAGAGGACCTGATATCTTCTTCTCCATGTATTCCATGGAGGAGATAAACCTGGTGCCAGAGAAGTAGAGGAGAGATGTCTACATGGAATATCTGGGAAGAAGGGTTTAACTCAGTATCCCAGAGTTTCTGTGCAGCTCAGCATGGTTAAGGGATCAGTCAAATGTTTCTATGTGTAAAAGTAGCTAAAGGAGAGCTGGACTTGGAGAAGCACTGTGGTTGTGATAAGGAAGCTAACCTGTGTGGACCCAGCAACTAAGACAAAATGCATTGAGGACAAATCAACAGATGCCTGTGTAGATGAATGACAAGGTGTCCCCCAACCTGGCCTCATGCCAGTATGACCTGTAAGTCCCTGGAACTTAGATGTGATCCTAGGAAATGAAAATAAACCATAAATTGACTATGATGAAGTTTGCTTCACTCAGCAGAATGGGAGCTTGAAATAGAAATAGAGCTATAGGATATAAATAATTTACCTTTTTTTTAAAAAAAGTAGATTTTACTGCACTTACTATTGCATATTCCACTCAATAATATAGCATGAACATCTTTATGGGTCAATAAATACTCTTCTATAGCATCATTTTTCATCACTACATAGCATTCCACCATATGTGCTAGTTTAATAATTTAGAAAAGCTCTGTACATTTCTCCTTCCAGCTGGTAGGCACAATTATTTTAGTTATTAAGTCTTGAGTTAAAATAACATTTACTTATTGGAAAGAACCATAGATGGGGTGGACCCCAACCAACAATTGTAGTCAAGGATTTGGTGATCAGTGTTGGCAAAACTAAGTTGACTCCTTTTTCAGAAAGCCCTTTCATGAAGCTCGTGATGTTTAATTTTGTCTGGCCATACCAGAGCAACATCGATTCAGCTCTTTACAAGGAGAGCTCAAAGATTGGAGAACAACTGCTCAGGGATCCTCGGTAATATGTATCTTAAATTATAGCAAAAGCCAACTATCTACCCACCCCTAGTTCTGTGTTCATGCAGCCAGCAAGGGATGTGCCTACTGGTCACAGGTTGGTGTTGGGCTTCTCTCAGCCTATAACACAAAGCAACCAAAGTGCTTGTTCCAAAAGTCATGGGGAAGACTTCTGTGGGCTTCCATAGTTGAAGGAAGGAGTCCTCTCATGATGCAGACAGAGATACCAGTGCTCAAAGGGCTGCAATCCCATGGCAGTACTGTGATGCCCTCAGCAGCCCCTGATACTACACCCTGTGCAGGAGCGGAGGTTTCAAGACTTAATCAGTTACCTGTCAATTACCCCAGGATGCTGGTTTTAATCATTCCTTACTTCTTTGAGGGGCTTATATTTACCACAAATCAAAGCTCCTCCAGTTGAGACCTATGTTGGAATATTATTATTATTTTGTTGTTGTCATCATTGTTGTTCGCTTGTTTTGTGCCTGTAGCCTTGAAAACCCACAGCGTGTTTGGATCAATACGATTTGGTCCAAACCCAGTTTCTATTTGTTCTTGCTATTTTGTACATTTTATTCTAAAAATCAAAGGCAAATAATCTATTCACCAAGGTCACAAAAATACTTTTTAAAAAGCTTGTTCCAGTGATAGAAATAAAATACAAATTGCTAGTTTCTTTTTCCAAGAGAAAGAAATTGTCATTTTTACCCCAAGTGCTGAGAGAAAAGAAGAATATTTACAATATGAGTTCTGATACTAAACCAATTACAGGCAAAAATGTGACTGTTGCACTGCTATTTTATTGTTTCAATAGTGTTGTGTTATATTCAGGGCATATCATCTTCATTAGTCGGAAGAACAAAATTAGAATCATATGCAGACTTTCTTGGTAATTCATTTAATTTCCTGTTTTCTGTCTTTTTGGTGACTTCTGTAGAAGGACTACTTAAAAAGTTTCCCCTTTGAAAATGGCCCAAGGAGCAAAGGAAACTTCTATTTTAATGCTCTGTGAGAGGAATGCATTTCACAAAGTCTAACTTCCATTCCAAACAGTAACCAGACCAAGTGGAGGGAAGTGAGAGAATGCAGTGGGGGCAAGGTAGGTGGTGGGTATGGGCGTGGAGGTTAGGACTTGCCTGCCTCGTAAAACATGGTGATAATGTGTTTTCCACGTGCTAGAGGCTAAAATGAGTGATGTGAAGCCCAATTTGTCTTAACTGGGTCAGAAAAATAACATTGACTTAAACAATATTGGGTAACTTGTACACAATAGAAAATAAAAATTATCGCGTCATTAAGGAGTCTTGAAAATAAGATAGCTCAGTGGCTTGAAACGGAAAACCTAGGCTGGACAAAGGAACAGACTTCAACTCGCCAATGCTTCCCTCCCTCCCCCCACCCCCATCATTCCCACACAGTTCCCGCAGACTGGGACAGCTGGCATAGGTCACAAAGGCAGCTGAAATGAATAAAACAGCTTTATCCTGGATTCCTGGATACCTGTGCCATGCATTCCCGCAAGACTCAGGGTTTTCCAGGCTGTACAACCTGCCTCTTTCCCCAACTTCCCTGCAGGAAAAAGGAGGAATCCAATGAGGGGAACCATGGACTGCTGGAAATATCACGTCTCTATTCACAGAGGTGAACTTCAATGATCTAACGATCATACTATTAAATGTATTATACCTTGTGAGAGACAATGGTCTTGTCTGGGTTCAAAGTACAAAAGTCGTTGATTCCAAGGGGACTGGCATCATTGCTAAGGATGGAACAAGGAGAGATATATATACCTCATCCTTACTCCTCCCCCCTTAAAAAAGAACAGGAATAATTAAAGGGCACATGTCATAAAATCTTATTTGGAGAATACGTGATGAAATTTCATCCTTATGGAAAAAAAATGTTCTGTTTTTCCCATTATAAATGCCTTTAGTTCCTGCCAAGCGTCTTATCCCAAATGTCTTAGAATATCTTGGTATAACACAGCACAGATAGGGCAGCACAAACACTGAGTTATAATTTAGTTCAACATATACTCATGGAGAACAGTTATACTAAGAATACCTTCCTGAAATCCCTTCCTCTGCCACCAAAAAAAAAAAAAAAAATAGCTCTTGATATTAGGAATTTTTTTTTAATTCTCCCATTTAAAAAAAAAGAGTAATGTTTCCATTTGGACTTTGCCACAGGCACACTGGGCTGGGAGTGGAAAATGTGGTCAGTCTTTCTCATGATGGGGCAGGTTCTCATGGCCCAATCCTGGGCATCTGGGTGGTGTTAGGGACTGTTCAGAGGCGCCAGTGTGACTGTGTTACTTCCGAAGGCCATGCCGTCATGGGAGACCTAGAGGGCAGGGACTACCAGAGCCTGCCATGAAGTAGGCAGTTCATAAATGTGCAGTGTTTAGATAAGCACCTTGGGATCTGAGATCTTAAGACGTAAATTATCAATATTCACTTTATTGGCTATAAAAATAGACTCATGGGAGGGGCGTGGGGGGAATGAGAAGCTGTTAGTTAAAGGATACAAATTTTCAGTTAGACAGGGGGAATAAGTTCAAGAGATCTATTGTACAGTGCAATGATTATAGTTAATAACAAGGTATTGTATACTTGAAAATCGCTAAGAGGGTAGATTTTAAGTGTTCCCATCATACACAAAAAATTGATAAATATGTGAGGTAATGCATATGTTAATTAGCCTATTTCAGCATGGACTACATTGTATTCCACAATGTATACATATATCAAAACATCATGTTGTACACCATTAATATATACAGTTTTTATTTGTCAATTAAGAAAAGAATAAGAAGACTCATCTCTTCATGTACTGGCTCAGAGAAGTTTGAGAACTTGAATATTCATGTAGCAGAGGAGGTTGTTTAAATCAAGCAAAGCTCTGTTCTTTTTTAAACATGCGGTCCTTTTATTGTACTGTTCTTTTTTTTTTTTTTTAATGCCTTTGATTTCTCCTTGCATTGCCTTAATCATTTGAACAGAAGGGCTCCTCTTTGAGCCTTATGCGGAAGTCTCCATCTAGCATCTCTGCTTTGCGCAGGAGCCAGGCCATGTCTGCAACCCTTAGGACCTGTGTCTGTTCCCAACTCCCTTGGGCTACCTCCACACCAACCCACATGCATGGCACTGGTTTTTAATTCTATATTTCTGGCACCCAAGGAGGAGTTACACTTTTTCTCTCAAACTCATTTTTAATGTTTAGACTTTACCTAGTGCTTCTATGCATGTATCATTGGAGGGGGTATATCTACGTCAGCTCAGGCCCTCCTTACTGCAGGAAGTTCTTTCCAACTCCTTTATATCAAAGAAAAAGATTCTACTGAGTTTAGAGACCTTGGAAGAGCAAAGTCTGATCTTAAAGCATGCATTGTAACAGGATCCAGCATAAAGTCTAACAGACTAAGTTGATATTGTTCATATAAACACTCTGTTTCTTCAATCTAGAATCCAAAGACTATTGTTCCCCTCCCCCGCCATCATCCAATGGCTACCATTACTTACAGGCAGAATTATATTTTTTAGAATCATTGGATAGATTTTTCATCACTGGAAGAGAAGCTTGGCAGCCTTCAAGGTCAGGCAGATAATGCAAATGAGTGAGTGTGGCCAAGTGTATGACAAGAGGGAGTGGTGCAGACTGTAGTAAAATGAAGATCTCTAGCCACACCTAGAGGTATTCAGATTCCATTTTTAAAAACTATTAACACCCAAAACAAACCATGCACAGGCTGAATTCAACACAATGCATACGAGGTTACCAGCACTAATTAGTACGATGTTCCTCATTATGTAGCAGGAAATGAAATTGAAATAATTTGCCCAAGGTCATATAACTGCTTAGTAAAAAGCCAAGACTAGCCTGGCCTCAGATTTCTAATTCTAAGATGGATGCATCCCTTTCCCCTGCCTCATGCTTTCTCTGGCTCTTAAAATACACCTTTAAAATAAAGACCCACTTACATGTCACTCTCATTAAATTAAATGTGGTCAAACTCCTCTTCCCTAGATTTCCTTTCACAACAAATTCTGCATAGCATCAGAATATGGACAAGTTGGTCAAAAACCCAAGCAGAGGCCAGGCACAGTGGCTCACGCCTGTAATCCTAGCACTCTGGGAGGCTGAGGCGGAAGGATTGTTTGAGCTCAGGAGTTCGAGACCAGCCTGAGCAAGAGCAAGACCCCGTCTCTACTATAAATAGAAAGAAATTAGCTGGACAACTAAAAATAGAAAAAATTAGCCAGGCACGGTGGTGCATGCCTATAGTCCCAGCTACCTGGGAGGCTGAGGCAGGAGGATCCCTTGAGTCCAGGAGTTTGAGGTTGCTGTGAGCTAGGCTGACACCACGACTCTAGCCTGGTCAAGAGAGTGAGACTCTGTCTCAAAAAAAAAAAAAAATAAAAAAAGCCGAAGCAGAAAGACAGGCCCAGGACTGTTTTAAAGAAAAGGGTTAATGACTGCTGCATAAGTGTGTAGCTCAGGTTTCCCCACCTCAGCAATGAACCTGAACAACCACAGAAAGCCTTATAAATCACTGCGCAAGTCAGAACTCACACCTGTCCCACTCGGAGAGGGCTCTAGAAGCCCTGACACCATCACTTTCCAGTCTCAGCATGTCTGGGGGCCAGATTTTTACCTACGAAGCGCCTTGAGAAATTATTTTAGCCTAGCCGATGAAGGCTGGCCACTGTCACTTCCTACACACGGACCCCAGCTGGCCACACCATGTGACCTGAAGCAGAGCCAAGATATGCTTTTAGTCTCTCAGAGGCATTACGTGTGTCCTGAAGGAGTTCGATTCTGCAGGAAATGGGCAGTGTGGTGTAGTGGTAAGAACATACTTTTGGAACAAGACAGCCACTTCTGAATGACCTCTCTTCTGCTTCATTCAGTCAATCAACAAACATTTCCTGAGTGCCCACTGTGTTCCAGGCACTGTTCTCAGCCCTAAGGAGACAATGGTGAACGAAACAGAAAGTCCCTGCCTTTGGGAAGTTCACACTTTCGTGGGGGCAGATGGGGGGAGAAGATGGACAATAAATAAAATGAATAATTAATTCTATGGTGTGCTAGAAGGTGGTGGATGCTAGGGATACAATTAAGTAGGGATGGGGAGTGGAGAGCGCAGTTTAAATGGTGTATGCTCAGGGACGACTTGCTGAGCAAAGACTTGAAGGAGGTGGAGGAGTGAGCTAGGACGATGGTGGGGTGAGAGCTCCATGCAAAAACCCTGACGTCAGAGCATGCATGGAGGGAATGGGCTGGCCTGTGAGTAGCAGAGAGAGTTGATAGAGGCAGTGAAAGGTGCTGAGGACATTGTAAGCCTTGAGTGAAATGAGGAGCTGCTGTGGGACACAATGGGGAGAACTTCCCGGTGGATCAAATGATGGGCCACAGAAAAAGAATAGCCAAGAACAACTCCAAGATGTTTGGCTCAAGCAGCTGGAAGAATGGAGGTGCCATTAACTGAGCCAGGAAGGAAGACTGTGGGAGAACTTGGTTGTAGGGAGGGGCAGAACCCAGGACCTGATTTTTAGAAATGTTAAGTGAAGACGATGAATAAACGATTGAGTTATGAGTCTGAAGCACATGATGGAGGACATAAATTTGGGGTCATAGAAATGGTATCTAAAACTGTGACACTCAGTGATATCACCAAGACTGATGGCAGACAAGGAAGAGAAGGGACTCCAGGACCCAGCCCTGGGACACTTCTGCATGCAAAGTGCAACGAGCTGCTGTGTAGGAACTGGGAGGCTGCAGCGGGTGCCCAGGTCAGGACCGAGGTTAACACCCTAATCCTTGCTTTTCCAGAAACAGGGTGTCGTCCATGATTTGTACCTTTGGCATACAAAGCCCACCCCCCTTGCCTCAGTACAGAACAACCTGGTGCTGCCTGCCTAGCTCCAGAGCGCCCCAGGGTATCAGCTGAGGCCATAGTTCTGCCTGCTTCCCTGTTTACCTCCTGCCTTGGCCTGATCCTGCCGCCTTTGCTCCCTCACAGGGGTGATTTTAAGAGCAACCCACGGGCAAAGCTCCCTTTCAGTCAATTTCCCAGGGAATCTGTCCTAAAACAGTAGCTTTAGGGCATAGCACTTACCTTGATAGTTTGCTCATTTGTAATATGGTGATAATTACCCCTACCTGGCAGAATTGTCTTAAGGATAAGAGACTGACCTGTAGAGCACCTAGCGCACTGCGTGGTTAGTAGTAGGCAGTCAAAAACTGGTAGCCATTCTGTGAGAAACAGATTTTCACTATTCCACCTTCTCAAACCTGAAAGAAGATTAGAAAAGGTGCCATCATTGTGCTCAGGAGGGCAGCCTGTCCTTTCTTGAACTCTCTAGACTACATTCAGATGCTTCTTTTATGTGCTCTGACAGGACCCTCCACTTCTTGACTCATAATTACATGCTATGCTCTTCTAGAGTATAGGTGCGTATGTAATTCCTCCCGCCCTTCTTTCCTGTAAGCTCTGTGTCTGTCTTCATGGTTGTAGCTCCAGAGACGGGAACATTGTAGGCATTCCATAAATATTTATTGAGTTGAATTGAATTGACATCTGCCTGAGTTTATGGATGAAGGCCCAGCTCAGTTTGGCTCAGCTCTGGGAATGAGAAACCCAAGCGACCTTTATGAAAAATTTGCTCTGGTCCTCTGAAGCCCCAAGAAGACAACTCACCTACCAATCCATCCACCTATCCATTAACTCGATAATTATTAATAGAGCACTACTAGCTGCCAGGCACTAGAAAAAATAGTGACTAAGATGTTGTAGTCAAGTGGTGAGGTAAACAGTGAACAATAAACCAAATAACCATGAAACCTGCTGTGGAGAAAAAAAAAAAAAGAGAGAGGGGGCAGGGAAGCTCATTTAGGCACAGTGATTAGAGACCTCTCTGAGGAGAAGGAATTTAAGATGAGACCTGAACAATGAGTAGAAGCCACTTATGGGAAAGGTAAAAATGTTTCAGACTGAGGAAGATCCTGAGAAGAGGAAGAGGTGGACGTGTTGAGGAAAGGAGAGGAAACCAACCGGAAGGGAGCAGAGTGAGAGAGGTGAGGGCTAAGCCGGGGGGCGGAGCCGGAAGAGACACAGTCTAGGAGAGTCATGCTTGGTGCCGGCAAGAGAATGGCAGGTAGGGGAGCAAGCGTGTGGGTAGGAGGAACTAGCTAGAGGTTGTTGCAAAAAATGGTGACAATGCAGACAGAGAAAAGAAAATCTCTTCCATACATATTTAGAAGGGAGACAGGATTTATTCAAGTGAGAGGTGGGGGAAGAGAATGACTCAAAAACACCCCTTAGGTTTGGGGCTGGATTCCCTGAGCGAAGAGTGATGCCAGTTGCAGAAACGGGCAAAGCAGAGGGAAGAGGGCAGTGTATTAGGAGAAAACCAACAGTTCCCTTTTGGAAATGCTACGTTTTGGAAACTCAGTAGCCTGCCCCGGGACAGCCAGCTGCAGTCATCTCCCTTTCTGGTTCTACCCTGGGCAACATCAGAGCCCAGACTCCACTGGGATTTCCTGAAGTTCTCGGGGCAGCGGGGAAGCCCCGGAAGACAGGGCCTGCAGTTGTGGGGCTGAGTGCGCGCCGGGAGAACAAGGCACAAAGCAGCACTCGTCTCCAGCACAGATCAACACGCAGTGTTCTTGGCAACTAAGCAGGAGCTTAACCGTCTGCAGCTAACGACTAGAAGGAGAGGTGTTGCCCAACCAGGAGAACAGCGCGTGTCCAGTGCTCGGCGCGTTGCCCTCGATTCCATGAAGAAGGGCCGCTCGGCCCACACGCCACTGGAATGGAAACCAGAGTTGAAGGCAGGCGCAGGTCTGCCAGCTGGGCACCATTCAGACATCTGCAGACAATCAGGAGCCTCCTTCTCACAACTGGCTTCACGCTAAGAAAAGCAAATTTCTTCGGTGGCCACTGGTCTGTCAAATCCACAAAGTATGCTTTGGGGCTTGGCTGGTTTCTGCGGGTCTAGGATAGAGGAGGAGAGTGGCCTGGAGCAGGAGCCGAGTCCCTGAGCTCATGCCTAGGGGATGTGAGAGTGCTGAGCCCACCAGCCACTTGTTTTCAGGGAAATATCAGGAGCAACTCAAATCCTAATGCCCTTTGGCCGTGAGCACCGCAGGAATCCTGCCACTGCTCAGCCTGGGTCACAGAGCTCCCGTTCCTTAGCCCTCGGGGCCTCTCTTTTTGCCACTGTGTTTTGGCATGTTCTCAGTGCAGCCCAAGAGTGCATTCCCTATATCCATCAGGGATGAATGAAATTTTCTATTTACTTCCACTGTTCTGAGCCAGCGATATTATTTTAAGACACTACCCCACCATCACTATTTCCCCTCTGTGATAGGGCTGTTCTCATTAGCAATGCGAGACTTAATATATTAATACAAATGGGCAAAGGTCAGCCCATACATAAAAATAGAACCCTGGCCAACAACCTGCAACAACCCACCCAGGAAACCCAACCCTTATCTACAATTAAACAGCCCAGGAACCAGCCCATTATAAATAAACCTTGCTGGAAGCCAGATTGCTATCTCTAGTGACAATCTACAAAGCTAAACACTAACTTCTCCAACAATCAGCCCCAAATGACCAGGACTTGATTAATAACTGACAGGTTTCCTAATTTTCATCCCTGCTTCCAACTTAGGACCAAGCAGGAAAAGCCAAATAGGCAGCCGCAACCAATTACACAGGACGCCCGCTCCTGGTGGGCCCCCTACAGCGTCCCCACACCAGTGGCCTCCAATCGTTCCTGAAGCCTTCACTTTTTCCCACTCTAGAGCTTTCCCACCCTATCCCTGCCTTTGAGTCTCTGCCTAAACATAAGTGACGGTGGCTGATTCCCTTGCTATAGCAAGCTCTGGATAAGTAGCCTTTGTTTTTCTCATTTGGTTGGTCTTCGTTTATTTCCACAGCCATTTATTGATTTTTCTTTTATGAATTTCCAAAAATAATTGCATCTGGGCAACCATATTGAGCCCCAGTGTAACAGTTAAGTTACAAATTAAACTGCAGTGACAAAGAGACCCCAAAATACCATGGCCCAAATATGACAGAAGTTCTATTGCCTCCCATATGCCTGTTTGCAGGTAGGGTTAGCTGAGGGTGGGAGGCACACTCTGTTCCTTGAGGCCACTCAGGGGCTCAGATCCCCTCTTCCTTGTTGCTTTGCTGTCCCTGAGATGTCAAGCTCACCCACATGATTGGAGCCGGCTCAGCCCGCCATGTCTGTGTTCCGGAAGAAGGAAAGAAGGGTGAGCAGCTTCCTTTCAAGGATATGATCTGGGAGTCGCACACACTGCTTTCTCTTGCAACTGGCCAGACTTAGCCTCTTGGCCTCACCCCACTACCAAGGAGGCTGGGAAATGTAGTCCCTACAGCTGCCTACCTGAAACTTGGTCTTGTCACTAAAACACAGTAAGAGAAAGCAGATATCAAAGGGCAATGAATGGGCTCTGCCATACTCACGTGATGCTGGGTACTAAGAGATGCAAAATATACATCACTTTTGCCCTCAGAGGTTACCAGTCGATAATGACCCCTGTGTTAGTGTGAAGGCCAAACCTCCTAGCCAGGTATTTAACACCTGCCACACTCTGACTATCCCACTTACCTCTTTCTCCAAAGATCCCTCTCCCTCTCCCCGACAAACACAGCAATCCTGCTCCTCGCCCAGGCTACTGGGAATAAGAACCGCTTCCAAATTCAAACTAATTCCTTTGAACATTTATTCCATCAAATTATTTAAGGGGACTTAAGGTCCTCCTGTCCCACAATGCTGGTGAGGGAGAGGGTGGCAGAGCATTTTCCCCACTGTGGCGTTCACTGCACTGTATTGTCATTAACTCTCGGCTGTCTGCTCTTTTGCTAAACTTTGTGAATTCAGCCAGGGACCAAGCCTGTCTTCTCCATCATCACAGTCAGGCCCAGGCACACAGACGTGGTGTTGGATGAGCACACTAGACAACAGCCCTCACTTCCTAGGTATCGCCATCTAAGGAAGATGTGGGCTACTCTAACCTGGCCCTACCAGTCACCTAGTGGCAGCCCCTGAGAGTTCAGGCAAAGCACTTTGGAGGAATCATGGAGTGTTTTAAACTCATAACATGCTGATCTACATGAACCAACTAGAATATCACAGTCTCGGAGAAGCTCCTGGGATGCCCGTAAACAAATTAAAGCTTCCTCCATGTAGAGAGGAGGCAGCTCTTGCATCCACGAGGTCTGGCCACTGGCATGTGACTTTGATCTGTCCATCTGTCCCTGGGAGCAGCATGTTCTGTAGCTCATTTTGACTTGGCACACACTAATCCCCTCCTCTCAGATCCCAGCCCTGAACTCACAATCACTCCAGGGATTCAACAGGCTCTGCTCTCACCCAACCACCACAGAACTTCAGGCTAGTCCGTCTTAAGCCTGTGAGTGTCCTGAGCAGTTTGAAATCTCTTCAAGTCCATGAAAGATTTATTCAACATATATTTAGAGAAGAGGCTAAATTAGAAGATCTGCATGGCAGGGGGCGAACAGGGAGGCTTCTTGATGGTAGGATTCTGCCTCTCCGCTGCTAGTGTAAGCAAATCAGCTGTGACCTCAACTTGCACCCTCCGCTCAGGCAAATAAAACCCCCATATAACTTGTACTTGGAAAAAGCCCCATAACAGCCTCAACACCTCCCCTTTACCACTCAGTAGCTTATCAAGTGATTCCTTCTGTCAACTGAAAGAACCAAACTCTGTAAAATAAAGAGGTTTATTCTGAGCCAAATATGAGTGACCACAGCCTGGGGAAAACACAAACTCAAGAATCTTTGAGTAAGTGGTCCCCAGGCAGTTGGATTACAGTTTATACATTTCAGAGAAACAGGAGTTATAGGCAAAGACATAAATCAATACATGGAAGATATACATTGCTCAGCCTGAAAAGGCAGGATTTCTTTTAAGTGAGGGCTTACAAGCCATATGTAGATTGAGAGATTCTTTAATCTGTAATTGGTTAAAGAAGTAAGGCTCTGTCTAAAACTTGAGGTCTGTAGAAAGGAGTACTTAAAATAAGGGGGTCTGTTACCATATGATACCATGCCAGGAAAAAAAATTGACCCCTTTAACTAGATTTTATGGATTGTAAGGCGCGACTTAACCCTTGCCTTGCGTGGCCTTAGGTCCAGTTTATAATTCGGCATCTCATTGCCACAAAGAGTCTGTTTTGTCAGTCTTATGATCTCTATTTTAACATTGATGCTGGTCAGTTATTGTGTCTAAACTCCAAAAGGGAGGAAGTAAAACAGGAATGTCTGACTTCCCATCATGGCCAGGAACTCAGTTTTTCAGATTTTTCTGGGGTCCCCTTGGCCAAAAGTGGGTCTGTTCAGTCACTTCCAATTCTCTTCCTGGAAAGAGTTCCTGTAAGTATGGTTTTCCCCATCCCATTCCATTTCCAGGAATCTCTGAGCATACCTTACAGACTGCTGTCCTGCTCCCTAGCCCAGACCCCACCTCTGACAGCTCGGGCCCCACTCATGCGGCCCCGCCCACCCGCGCAGCCCTGCTGTCCTGGTAGTGCCAACAACTTCTCTGTCTCTCCAACCCCAGCCCATCCTTGAGGCCTGCCCTTGTCTTCCTTACATCACACAATCCCTTGGAATATTGGTGGGAAAACTGAGTATCAGAAAGTCACCTGCATTTCATGCCTCTTGTTCTGCAAAGAAACGAATTAGGGTTTTAAAATAAGACGAACTGGGCTTGAGCAGGAGTGGGAAGACTGCCAATTACAATCTCTTAATTCAAGGTTGCTTGTAAAAAAAAAAAAAAAACTTGAACTGTTTCCATTTTTTAACAAAGTGAACCTTTGATGTTAATTCTGACCTTAAAAAAAAAAAAGAGGAAAAAAAGAAAGAAAGAAAAGAGAAGCTTTTTTCCTCATGATTTCAATCCCAAGCGCTGTGTGAAATCAAGCCCTCAATAGCGCTGACTCACCCTGGCCCCGACCCACTCTCAGTGTGAACCCCTCCCATAGACTCCCCGTGGCTCTGTCTTGGAGGAGCTTTACCCGGCTTTATCCACTTAGTCTCCCTCATTTGGGGTGGAAATGATTTAGTGGTTTCTTTACATTTAAATGATTACATTGTTCATGTTTCAACACCTGCAAATACCCAGAGAGTCCCAATCTATTCCGATTATCTAGAATATTAGCATTTCCAGCTCCCTCCCCCCCACCCCATCTGCTAACAAGGACCGGAGCTGGGGGTTGAGGTAATCCGTTCGGAAGTGAAATGATTTCTTGTCTGCAGTAACCATTCTGGGATTAGGACTGTGCTCCGCTCATGACAGAAGCATAGAAGTGTTGAGTAGAAGTCGCATGCTTTGTAACCACAGAAAAGAATTGGGGCTTATCTTGCTTTCCAAACAGGTTCTACATTCCTTAATATCTGAATTTAAAAGAAAGGACCAGGATGGTGGAAGATTTGTTAACGACTTAACATATTTGGTATAAATACTTCTGTATGAATCACTGCTGCTGGTAGGAGCAGGAAGAAGAGGGGAGATGGAGACGAGAAAATTGGGGAGTAGGTGGGAAAGAGGAATGTGTGGGCTGTCCGAGACTGTTTCAGGCAAGCACCTGGGATGAGGTGCATCTCCAACCCATGCTGACTCTTCATCACAGCGAGGAGGGAGCTAGCATTTCCCCTTGGCCACCCCCTTCTCTGCCCCACCCACCACCACGCAGAGATGTCAGACTTCCTTTGAGGCTGCTCTGTCTTGTGGCTCTTCCATAAGCCTATGAAATTATATACGTTTCAACACTAATCCTTCAGAGATATGCACCCAGCAAAGAGGGAGTAGTGACTCATTCATGATGAAATTTTCACAAGTCTAAAGTAAAATGAAAAAAAAAAATAAGAATAATTATTGATATGTGTGTCAATGGAAAAGAACCCAAACTCTGTAAAATAATTTAAAGAAGTTTATTCTGAGCCAAGTATGAGTGACCATGGCCCAGAGCCACACCCAGGAAGCCTTGAGCAAGTGGACTCGCTGTGGTTGTGTTACAGTTTGGTTTTATACATTTCAGGGAGACAGGAATGACACGTAAAGTCATAAATCAATACACAGAAGGCACACCTTGGTTTGGCCCGAAAAGGCAGAACATCTCCAAGTGGGGGATGACAGGTTATAGGTGGATTTAAAGATTCTTTGATTTGTAATTGGTTAAAGAAATGAAGCTTTGTCTAAAGGCTTGGAATGTTTTAAGTTAAGGAAGTCTGCTAATCAGAGACAAGTCCCCGGACACAGACTTGGGAGATCTAAATTGAGGACCTGCTGGTGTGGTTTAAACATTGTCTTGCATAGCCTTAGGCCTGTTAATGAGTTACAAAGGACATCTCCAAGAAGGGGAAGAGGCATGATGAGGCATGTCTGATCTCCCTTCTCATGGCCAGCAACTCAGCTTTTGGGTATCTCTGGGGTCCCCTGGGCCAAGAGGGGGTCCATTCAGTCAGCTGGGAGGCTTAAGATTTTATTTTGGTTCACACGTGGATAGATAGGTAGGTAGGTAGATAGATAGACATAGATAGGTAGATGACAGTGTAAGATTACTAACTCATTTTGAGAGAAAGACAGTTTATTATGCTGAGATTATGCTTTTATCATTTATTTGGGCTCAATGAATCCTGTTATGATAAAGGTATGACAAAAGATAAGGGGTTTTGGTTTGGGTTTTTAGTTAATTTCATTTGGCAAAATTAAAAGTTGACTACCCTATGTAGGTCTCCTCCTCTTTTTAAAATTTTACTAATTTGGGTCTAAGAAACCACTGGCCTAGAGCTCCATTTCTCAATGACTCAGTGGGCTCTGTCATCCAGATACCCTCTCAGCCTGCCTGGAGGATGTGCCTCACCTACCTTTGATCTTTTCCTCTGGTGAGGGCAGCCACCTGGCATTCTTTGAAAACAGAGTTTGCAAAAAGACTAATTGAGCTCCAGGGAAGTGGACAGACCTCAACCACAAAGCCACAGCTGAATGCATCTGCACCACACACCGTATCAGAGAAAAGTAAGGATTTAGCAATTTCCCTTTCTTGCAGAATGATGGCGAGACCAGTTTTATAAGAGGATTGCTTTTATTTCTGATGTCCTTGGTGGGCCACCTAAACTGTTTTAAAACTTAACCAGATAATTGCCCAAAGAGTGCATCACAAAAAGGTGCTTCTCTTTTATTGTTTGTATGTATCAAAGTGGCCTATGCAGAAATATCCTTTGTCACATGAATCAGTTATCTATTGCCACAGTGGGAACTGCATAACACCCCCCACAAAACCTCAGGGGGCATACGACAATGAGTGCTTATTTCACTCCCAAGTCAGGTGATTTAGGTTGGATGCAGATAGATAGTTCTGATTTGAGCTGAGCTCACTCACCTGGCTTCGACTGAGAGGACCCAGCTCTGCTTCCTCAAGGTCTTGCTCCTTGAGGCTAGCTCAGGCAGGTTCTCATAAGGACTGCGGAGGAGCAAGAGAGTGAGTGGAAATGCACGCTTGCTGGTCTCACATTTGCTAACATTCCATTAACTAAAGCACGCCACATAACCTGATCCAGAACAGAGGGAGGCCGGGCAGCAGAGTCACCTGGCAAAGGATGTGGATGCAGGGCGGGGTGAACAATTTGGACTACTAAAGCAGCCGGTGCACTGTGTACCATGCTATATGTTTTAGGTTTCCATTGAGTGTGAATCTGAATTTGGAAGGCACATGAGTCTAAAAACACTTTTTCTTCCTTTCACTTCCCTGCCGCACACCTGTGCTCCCCCAACAGGCAGAACTGTGAAGCTTGCATAACGTGATAGATGTGTTTGTGGATAATTATTAATAACAGCAACAAACACCCCCCTGGAATCCCTCAAGACATGGAGAGGTGATGCAGCCTGGTGTTGCTGTTTGTGTGAAATGAAGGTGTCCTTCCCATCCGCACACACCAACGTCTGTGAAGTGTTGACAGACAAATAAACCTGGCTCAGGCAGCACATCTGTCGCCAGACTTGCGCAGCTGGGCTACTGTGGCAGCGCCTTCTCCACTCCCACCTCCACCGCCCACAGTGGCAGCTGTGAGTGCCTGAGGCTCGGTGATGGCTTTTGTGAATGGAGATGCTACTCCAGTGGCGGAGGGGACAGCACAGAGGGGACAGGGCCTGATGGAGCAATGGGCGATTTGGGTTTGATCTCAAACCTGTCACTTCCTGGCCAAAAGGCTTGGGATTCTTTGATTTCTAGTAAGCATAGCCAACCTCGACAAAGTTAAGATATGGGGGTGTCTCGTGGGATACAATTGCGGGACAGCAGCTGAGCCTCAGGAAGGAAACTGGCCAGGAGATGACGGGAAAGAGCAGGGCACGCTCTTGGCTTCTTGTCATTGCCTCTCTCTGGGCCTAACCATGTGGCTGGCAAGAGCTGGTGGTCTCCCAACTGCTGGGTTTACCTACTGTAGATCCAGCTACATGTGGACCATGATTATCCGTCCCAAATTCAATTTCCTGGGAAAGGAAATCTGGCCTCCCTTGGGCCAGGTTTCTGCTCCTGCTCCCAGAGGCAGCGACACAGGACAAACAGGGCTGCATTGGGCCCAACCCAGTTTCCAAAGAAGGTAGAGTCATTGTCAGCAGGACAGACAATCCCAGGTACACCATAATACTGGGCAAGCGAGGTAGCCTCTCAGAGCCTGTTCCTATGCGTGCCGAGATTCAGAACATGCTACCCCAAAATATGTCACCTTGGAAACTGAGAAAACAGCAGGAGCAGAAAGGTCACTGTGACCTCCTACCTTTCTGTGTGAAAGCAGGCCCTAAAGGAAAGTAGGTCCTAAGACTCATGTGGCAGGTGTCTTGCCCTACACCCAGAGGAAAGGAATGCTACACAGAGACCAAGAAGAATCGGAACAAACAGGCCTTGCTAAGTTCCTCCCGGTTTATCACCATTAGATCATTTTCTTCTTGTCCAATCATGCTTCTACATGACTGTCCATTCTTCAAACCTAAATATAGAAATACAGTTTTCCCTGGATCTTCATTTCTGAAGGCTTCTGTATTATGTAATACTTTCATTAAGTAAATTTGTAATGCTTTTCTCTTGTTAATCTGTCTTTTGTTATGGGGGTGTCAGCCATGACCCTTGCAACGGGTAAAGAAAGGTATTACCTTTTCTCCCCTATATCTGTACAGTGGAGGATATGTTAGAACCCACGTCTCTGGACTATTGTAAAAATGGAATAATTTCAATATATTAAAGAGAATAAAAGAGAAGCACCTTTTTGGGAACTATAAACACTACAAAATATTGATTTAATATCTCTTATATAATAAGTACTTTTTTTTTTTAGAGACAGGGTCTTGTTCTGTTGCCCAGGCTGGAGTGCAGTGGTGTCATCATAGCTCACTGCAACCTCAAACTCCTGGGCTCAAGGGATCCTCCTGCTTCAGCCTCCTGAGAAGCCAGGCAGGTGCATATCACTATGCCCAGCTAATTTTTTTAGAGATGGGATCTTGTTATGTTGCCAGGCTGGTCTTGAACTCCTGGCCTCAAGTGATCTTCCTGCCTCAGACTCCCAAAGTTCTGGCATTACAGACATGAGCCACCATGCCTGGCCCCTCTTATATAATAAGTACTTTTATTCACATCCTGTGAAACTAATGGATACGTCTAAGATCAGGCAGGAGTGTCTGAAGGGACTTGTTGCTACTTCCAGATCCCTGGCCCCACTTATACCAGGCATTGCCAAAAAGAGTCACTATCCAAAGCTACAGCAAATATTTTTAAATTATCTTTGGTTTCTCTAATTAAGGAATAGTATGTTCTTCTTGCAAAGCATTCAAATAATATATAATAATATGCTATTATATAAGTAATATATTATTGAAATGTATTCAACAATACCCCATTGTCTACTCCTGCCCCTGCCCTGAAAAACCCCCAAAACAACTTTGCTGCAGTTTGGCACTTATCCTTGCAGGTGGTTTTTATATAAGTGTGCATATACACATATACACTCAAGGTTTTTTCCTACACAATGGAGTTGTATAATTAATACTCTCTTGAGCTTTTTATTAACTCTTCCCATGTCAGTACACATAGGATGTAGTATTCTGTAACCATTGCTTAGTACTCCTTTGCATGACTCAAAGTATCTATCATTGGGTAGCTAGATGTATGTATCGTTACCTAGACAGACACTGCTAAAGAATATTGAAGTCAAAACAAAATTTGTTCTTTTTTTAAGCCTTTTCTTTTCTTCTTTTCCAAAAACCTTTGGAAAAAAGAGAAGTGACAGGAAATCCACATAGAGGCAAAGGCAAAAATAAATGCAGTCCCTCCTCTGGTAGGTAGCTGAGCCATAACAGGATGTCCAGCCGATTGCAGAGCTGGTTGACCCCATGAGAACTCCAGGGCTCGATAAACTCGTGTTGAAAATATAATGGCTTCAACTTCATCTTCAGATGTAAGAGCCCGGAATAGTATCAAGACATGTTTAAAGACACAGTTCAAATGACCAGCCTGGAGGTTTCCACACATTGTGATATCTTTATTCAGATATCCACAAATTCATCCCAAATTCATACTCTGAATCAGACAAGTTATAAAGAAAGACAGTGTTGCACTTGAGGCAGGACGGGGCTTCTCTCCGCCTGCCGGGATCCTGCCCTGGAAGGAGAGCAGTTACCCAACTTTCTTCTGGCACCGTGTCCTCATCAAATTAAGATAACAGGAGAGGCCTTTGGGAAGCAGAGAAAAGTGAGTGCACCTGTTAACATTTTACCCACCAGAGTCACGCTAGAAGGGAGGAGGCATCCTCACCCGGGCATTTATTCCACCAGTATTTGCTGAGTGTCTTCACATGCAGGCCCTGCTCCAGGCACTCAGATGTGACTCCCCAACTCACGGAGCGTACATTCCATAGGGGGTGCAGACAATAGCTTAATGAAAACGTGATATAGTATATTGAAAATGATTGAGTGTTATGAATAAAATAAATTAGGCAATGGGGAGTAGGGAGTGCTAAGACTGGAGATTTCCTACTTTTAATACACAGTGTGTTAGTTTCTTAGGGCTGCCTTAAAGTACCACAAACAGGGTGCCTTAAAACATCAGAAATGTATTCCCTCACAGTTCCAGAAGATATTAATAATCGCTTCTTGGCCTTTTGGCTAAGATCAAGTGTGCAGAAGATATTAATAGAAGTCAGAAATGAAGGTGTTTGGAGGACCATCCCCCTCCAAACGCTCTAGGGAAGAGTCCCTCCTTGCCTCTTCCAGCTTCTGGTGGTTGCAGCAATCCTTGGTGTCGCTTGGCTGGTGGCATCATGACTCCATCTCTGCCCCCAGTGCCATGTGGCCTCCTTCCCTGTGTGTCTGTCCAAATTTCCCCCTTTTTATAAGGATTCCAGTCATTGTATTCAGGGCTTACCCTGATCCAAGATGACCTCGTCTTAGCTTTATTACTGTTAGTTTTGTTCCAGGTGGGAACTTGAAAAGTATGTGTGGGACAGAATGCGGTTAATGGAAAACTGAGGTTTGTGAGTCAATAGCCACAGGAGTCTGGAGAGTCCCCAAAGGTTGTAAACCTAACAGCCAGCTGCAGCCAGCATTCCTATCCCCCTCTGTGATAAGGATGGAACTACCCTCCTCCCTTATCTCTACAAGGTGAGACTGACCAGAGGTCCAGAAATTGGTTGTTTGAAAAAAAATTTTTTTATTCCAGCGGCTATTCTGGCCCAGGTACTCACTCCCCCCTAAGAAATCCTCTATAAAACCCAAGGCTTTCCCCTCCCACAGTGTGGACGCTCTTTGGCCTCCACCCATCTGCACCCAGATGCCCAAAATACACAGCATTTTGCTACACATGAGGCAGCTTCGTGTGTGTCTTTGTCTCTCTCGGCTCCGGACCTAGCATTTGGTGCTGAAACCCGGGAGGGCACACCGGGTAGACACGACCTCTGGGTCTCTAGCAGGCAAGGCTTGCAATTCGAGAAGCAAAAGGCAGCGGCAGCTCATCCTGGGCTAACTCCTGAATCCTGCCTTCTTCTGAGTCCCTGGGTCATCGGTAAGGTTTCCATGGATCTTTGACTAAATTGAGAGGAATGAGTCTCCTGGGTTGATTATGTCCCCCTGAGCCATGAACCTCCCTTGTCTCTGACGAGGTGGATGGGCGAAGTCCTGAGCCATGCAGGGGTCCCTCTCTAATCTGTCTCTGATCCTGGAGTGTGGGCAGAGCACTCTACCTCCGCCAAGGTAAGGTGATTGTTCACTGGACCCTCCTGAACCAAGCTGAGAGAGAGAGACACCGGACTGGGACTCGGATCTTCCTTGATAACCTCCAAAATCCACACTCTGAGATATCCTGTTCCTGGTGAGTGGGAGCTCACAAGCTCATTCTTGTTTCCCGACCACTCTCGCTCTTGTTCTCACTCTCATTTCTCGACTCAAAAGTCCTGGTGGTAAGCCACAACAGTTTATAATCAACTGCAGTCCAAGATTTGCTCCATTAGAAAATGTCATAGAAAGAACTAAAATATTTATGACTTTTTATTTAAAACATTATTAATTCCCTTGCTTTGCTTTCTAAAGCCATTGAAGTGGTATTAAGTAAATGGCAAAGTTATCTCCAAAATTTAAACTATTAAATTCCACCTGATCCAACCTTGTTCATCCTCTCTAGGTCTAAAGGCTAGAACAAAAGAGACAGGTGTATAAAATTGTAAAAACCGATTTCAGGAGATAAAAATTAGTAAGTTTTGTTTGGTTCCCTTGTCTTTCTCCACCACCCCCACCTGGTGCCCACCTGCCAGCAATGAAACTCACTGGATGGCTTCTTAAAGGAACCGCAACACTTACAGCCTAGAGACTAGATTTTACTCAAGGATTTCCCAGGACAACCTGGGTCCCCTTCAACCTTTTAAATAATTCTCTCACTATAGCTAAGCTTCTAGAAATTCTGTCCAAGAGTCATCTCTCCGGACTCAAACCTACTCTGGGTACTCTATGACATCTCTATCCTCCTGCAGTTCAAGAAACCTCTCTAACCTTCTCAAAACTATAAGCTCTTCTCACCATGAGTGATCTTAAACTCTTAACTAAGGCCCCTAGTGGCTCTAGTTTCAGCTGTCATTTTCAAACCCTACATTCTCCACTATCTAGTAAAATTCAGGTCCTAACTATTCCTCTCCAGTAAAATCCCATCCTGCTTCTATTCTAACTTCAAGACTGTCCACTTTCAAACCCCTTTTAATAAATGAACTCCATAAAAAGATCTCTACGCCCCTCCTCAGCTCGAAGAAGCTACAGACAAAAGATCTCCACCCATTTTCCCAACTTCTGAGTTCATTTTACATAAAAATTTAATTTTAACAACAGAAAAGGGGAATGTTAGGGTGGCCTTGAATCTTCCAATTTTCTAATAACAGCTAAAAATCAATTCTGAACTCTCCCTACTCTTTGCTATCTCTCTCCCAAACTAGCAAGCAACCTGCTGGGACTCTGTTTTTACAAACACCTAAAACAACTCAGAAAAAAAATGTAAATCTTTCTCTTTACATTTTCCCAGCTCACAGCTTTTAGGATTTGTTTTACAACCTCAAGGTGTTCCTGAAAAAAGCTCCTGGACAGACTGCAGGGGGGTAAACTCTGGGCCTTTGTTTCCTGCCCAAAACCATATCTCAGGGACAAAAATCACATCCCCTGCAATAGGTCTGACTGCATTTAAGAAATAACCAAATCTCCAGGAGCAGAGAAAAGCAGTCAGAAAGACAACCACGATGCCCGCTTCCCAATCTTTCTAATTTTTAATCTTTACCCTTTTCCCATACTTTACCCTTCCTTTTCTTATATGTATATAAGAAAAAGGGTGGAATGTTAGGTTTGTTCCAGGTGGGAACTCGAAAAGCATGTATGGGACAGAATGCGGTTAATGGAAAATCTAGGTTTGTGAATCAATAGCCGCAAGAGTCTGGAGAGTCCCTGGAGGTTGTTAACCTAACAGACAGCTGCAGCCAGCATTCGTATCCCCTCTGATAAGAACAGAACTACCCTCCTCCCTTATCTCTACAGGGTGAGACTGACCCAGGGGTCCCAGAAATTGGTTGTTTGAAAAAAAATTTTTTTTATTGCAGTGGCTTTTCTGACCCAGATACTCACTGCCCCCTAATAAACCCTCTATAAAACCCAAGGCTTTCCCCTTCCTCAGTGTGGATGCTCCTTGGCCTCCACCCATCTGCACCCAGATGCCCAAAATACACAGCATTTTGCTACACATGAGGCTTCATCTCTCTCTCTCTCTCTCTCTCTCTCTCTCTCTCTCACTCACTCATCTCCGGGCCTAACAATTATATCTGCAAAGCTCCTATTTCCAAATGAGGCCACATTTACAGGGACCAGGAGTTAGGACTTCAACATATCTTTTTGGGGAACACATTCAACCCACCCACAGCAGTAGTCAGGACTGTGTCATGGAGAGGGTGACATCTGAACAAAGTCAAAAGAAGTGAAGGAGCAAACCATGCAGATACCTGGGGAAAGAAAGCAAGGCGAGGGAAGAGCAAGCGCAAAGCCTGGAGGTGGGGCGGTGGCTGGAGCGTGCAAGGGGCAGCGTGTTGGCCGCTGTGGCTAGGACAGCGTGGCCCCCAGCAGAGGAGAAGGTGGTGAGGTCAGAGAGGAGACCAGTGGCACTGTTTTGTACCAGGTACAGTTTTGAGCTAAGTGACAGGACCTGACTTACGTTTTAAAAGGTTCTCTTGGGACTGTGTTAGGAATAATTGAAGTAGGGAGGGTGGAAGCGGGAGACCGGTAATAATGGAAAGGTGTGTTTGCCTTTGGCTGTTTTGCTGGGAGGCACCTGAGGAAACTAAGGCTGCTATCAATTCTGCTCCACTGAGGGGAAAAAACAAACAATCAGAATGATTCCCGAGAAGCAGGATCCTGGGCAGCAGAGAACATGGCCCGCAGACCACAGACACAAGTAAAACACGGGAGACTGGGGTGGGGG
>VBSM01002608.1:24189685-24231414 GCA_008086735.1 Cheirogaleus medius
TCGTCAGGCTGCGCGCGTGTCTTTGGCAGTTGAGGCAGGGTTGCTACAGGGGAGCTCTGCCCCTGAGTGCCTGAGCGAGGTGGCCCCGCAGCTCTGGGAGCCTGTCTTCTTTTCATCTCAGGTTCCGAAAGCTAAGGAGAATCTTCAGGGTCTCTGATATGATCCGTTGTCTTTTTGCTGCTCTTTGGATCTGAGTTACTGAGCACCTACGAAGAAAACGGCTCTGCACCAGACTCGGGGAGAAGGCGAGGGGGTTACAGCACAGAGGGAAATGCTATCTCAGTGCCCAGAGACACGGGGCCAACCGTGGTCCTCCTCCTCCTCCTCTGCCGCGGTTGTGCGGAAGTCCAGATGCTGTGATGGCTGCCCCTCTGGGAGCAGAGCCTTCAGGATGATGGAGACACCCCTCTCCTCTCCTGCCACAGGTCCTCACCATGTTCCCACCTCTGCATTCCCAAAGCCACTCTCTGAGCATAGGCTTGCACCGCTTCTCCTCCCCCAGGCCTCCCTCCCTCCACTTATTTCCTTCTCTCTCCCTTTTTTTCTTTTGAGACAGGGTCTTGCTCTGTCACCCAGGCTAGAGTGCAGTGGCATCCTTGTAGCTCACTGCAGCCTTCAACTCCTGGGCTCAAGTGATCCTCCAGCCTCAGCCTCCCAAGTAGCTGGGGCTACAGGTGCCTGCCACCTGCCCTGCTAGTTTTTCTGTTTTTTTGTAGAGACAGGGTATGGCTCTTGCTCAGGCTGGTCTTGAACTTCTGGCCTCAAGCAATCCCCGCTCCGGCCTCCCAGAATGCTAGGATTACAGATGTGAGCCACTGCACCTGGCCTTCCCTCTCCCATTTGGCAGGTAATTATGAGGGCAGATTACGTCACGCTGTGCTTCACAGTCTCTCCAGCATCAAGTGTCTTCCCATGCCTATGGAAGGAAGTCAGAGCTAGAAAGGTAGCCAAAGCCTTCTCAACCCTTCCATCTGGCCTTAGTTTCTACCACATACACACTCACACACACGCCCTGCTGTCCCCTCTTCACCTAGGCTCTGCTCGGCTCGATCCCCTAAGGATTCCTTCAACAAATGCCTTCCTCATTTTCTCCTCCTTTAGAAATTCTTTTGGGTTTCATGAGCTGAGTTCACACCTCTTAAAGAATTCTCTGACCCCATCCTCCTCTCCCAGATTTGGGGTCTCTGCCCAGTGCTCACCACAGTGATCTGCTAAGGCTTGAGTTGTGCTGCTGTTTCCCATCTACTTTGCACGGTTGTCAGTTGCCCACAGGGACTGTAAGTACCTCGAAGACGTGAACTCTGTCTTAGCATCTCTGTGTCCCACCCACAGGGCCTGTCGCACGATGCTCAATACAAGCATGATGAATATGCCCATTCAGCAAACATGTGCTGAACACTGAACAGCAGACATGGCAATGTAGGTTGGGTGCCAGCTCCCACCATTCTCTTCTCCCCCAAAATAGATTTTTCTCATTTCCTACCAAGAAACCCTGGTTCTCCACTACCCCCACTTCCTTCTGCCCTGTAGGCTTACACCTTGCCTGCTCCCAACTTAATCAAATCATAGCATTTGTCACACTGGTTTCCTATGTGTTAAAGAAACATAAACCTTATGTTAGTAGATACAATTATTACCCACTAGGATGCCTTCTCCACCCCCTTCTGTTCCTCCCAGATCTAACTACTTTCTGAACTTGATATTTATATATTTTGCATGTATTTATTCTATACCCGGTCAGCTCCATTGAACTGGAAACTTGAAGAGGACTGATGCTTCAGGGAGCAAATAGAATGTGGATGTTTATAACTGTGGTATGGCAAGAAATTCCTGCATGACAGTAATTGGACCCAGCCTAAATGGTTAAGGGATCCTGTGGCCCAGGGGTTCCTTCACTCCACGAGGGCTGTTGGGACCACAGAGCTTTAGGCCTGCACCCTGAGGAGCAAGGGGGGTCCCAAGGAGAAGGCTCCCCTCTCGCCTCCATAGCCCTGGCAGGAAACCAATGTGGAGGTCGTCTTGGCCACTCTCCACCCGGAGCCAGGGCCAGCCTTTGTAGTCTGGCCAAGCTCATTGTGTATCCCTAATCTCTCAACATAGCACATTAGGCTTGTATATTTACAAATTTTGTATAAATAGTGTGCTATTACTGTATATATCCATTCTGCAACTTGCTTTTTTTTCCTTCTGCTCAACTTTGTATTTTGAAAGTTTATAACCATGTTAAATCTCAAAAGAGTACTCCAGTATATGTACACAGAAAAATTTATATCATTTTTTTCTAGTGCAAATTACCCACTTTTAAAATCCTTACAAATAATACTTCAGCGAATATGCTTGTACATGTCTCCTTGTTAGTATGTTTCTTGCTCTTCTCCCTTTATGACAATCTGATGGGCGTGTGAAATGGTATCTCCCTGGGGATACAATATGCATTGTTTTATTACTAGAAAGAGTTGAACCATCGAGGCAGGGCTCTGCAAAATTTTTCTGTAAAGGGCCAGATAGTAAATATTTGAGATCATACATCCTCTGTTGCAATACTTGACGCTGCCCGACTTCTCTGCTTCTGTCTGTGACAGAGAAGGCAGCCACAGACAATACATAAGCTAATGGGTGTGTTCCAGTACAACATTATTTAAGAAATAGGCAGCCAACCAGCAGGCAGTAGTTTACCAACCCTGTTCAAGGCAAATTATCTGAAAAACACAAACCAACAGAAAAATAGGCAAGATCTAAACAAGCAGTATATAGAAAGTAATGTCCAAATGGCCAATAAATATACAACAGTTCAACCTCCCTAGTCACCAGAGAGTGTATGATCCAATTCCCTCCCTAACACAGCCCCAGAAAGCCCTCGGGGACTTCTCTTGGGTGGCAGGAGGCAGCCATGTGAAAGAGACCAGCGACTAGAGCACCCTGAGGCAGCTCTCCCCACCTGGAGTGAGGGGCACAGGCCCTGTCTACTCTTTATTTACACTGAAAGTGTCCAGAACCCTCCTTTGCACCATCAGATGCACATAAAAAATGCATCCCCTGCTGCTAAGCAAGCAAAGGAGGCGAGGACAGCAGCTGGTAACGTCATTGACAAGGGACAGAGAAAATTTCCAGACTGTCCTTCTTGAAGGTTACATTCCTTCTGTGTGAAAGGAGACCAGGACAATTGGGGTAACAGAGCAGAGGCAAAGCGATTTCCAGAGGCCTTTCTGCCTGGTCAGCTGTAATACGCTTCCTCTGCACACTGCTGACATCATATACTTTAAATGACTCCAGCTTCAGGAGGGTTTACCATTAGAAAAACATCCCACTGCCCTGAAGTGCGATCAGCGGGGAAAGTAATAGCTACAGAGTTTGCAAAACACTCCGTCGTCCCTGGATTAAGTTTGCAACCTGGGAAAACACTAGGAACAGATGGTTCATGATCTGAGTTTAACAACCTGAGAGGAACTGAATTTTTGCCTGCAGCAAACTAATGGAGGAAGCCTGTGCACTGCCCTGCGGGGCGACGGGAGGGCCCTGGTTGTGTGGGTGCTGCAGCCGGGGAAGGACCCCAAGGAACAAGGCTTTAAAATACAGGCCTATCTTGCCAATGAGTGCTAGTTCTGCTCTGAGCTGTCCAGGATGATCTGAAGGCTTCATTACTGCAAAAGTCAAACAGCCCCCAGCTGGGTGACTGGTCAGATGCTGGGGCCACATCTGACTTAGGCATGTAAGATTTGAACATAGGCCACCCCCTTCCCCCAGGAACCCCAAACCATATTCCATTCCAGAAATCACCACTGCGGGATGACCCTCTCGTCCTCACCCCTTCCCCTTATTGCAAACTGAGCGAGAGAGCAGGCTGCCTGCAGAGCCCCCATCTGCTGACACCTCCCCAAGGCCTTAGGGAGACCTGCAACTGACCCAGGACTTCAGTTCTCTGTGTTACTTAAATCTTATTCCATAATTAACTACTCTAGTCAAAATGTCCCCGATATAGAACATTTTCTGTATGATAGCAACTCAATACTCTGCGAAAGGTGATAGAAGGATCGATATCCTGTAGCCCTGACAACTATTTCTGAACAACTATCTTCCTTGGGAACTGTTTTTCTTAAAGCTCATGTGACCCAAGCCAAAGGTCCCATCAGAACACAGGAATAAAGGGTGTCAAAGTGCTAGCACTAACTTGGATTACACAGGCTCTTATCCATTCCTGACTTGACTCACTCATGCTTCCAAACAAGTCTTTTTCTACTCCTTGTGTGACTACCAGGCCTGCGAGGGACCCCCCCCACCTTCTCTCACTGGGTGGCCATGGTCCCTGGCCCCACTCTTCAGGGTGTATGATCATACATGTCCTGCTGGGACCCCTGGGCAGGGGATGCACATGCACATGCACATCCAGCCCGGACCCTTCACAGTCCTGAGCAGCAACTAGCCCGTTCCCTGACTCTGTGTCCCACTGCACTACTTGTACTAAAGTAGGGCCACTTGTACCCCCAGGTTTCACAAAAACAGCTCTTTCAGCTTCTATTTGGAGACTTTTTCTCCACCCATAACATATGGCCAACACCACAGGGTCAAGACATTACATGGTCCTCTCCATTCTCTCTCCATTGTCCTGCGTCAGCTCTCCAACCTGCCCAGATTCCCTCCTGCAAACCACCTCAGACAAAGCGATGCCACCCTGGGTTGCCTCCCAGCTCAAGGTGCATGCCCACATATGCCAGAACATCCATGTGAGCTCAAGGTTAAATATCCATGTCACTTAAGGAAATCAAAACAGCAAAAGCTCACCAGACTGAAGGAAAAGGTTTAGTGTGAACTAAAAAGCGTAAATTTAATAATTTTAAAGAAATATTCACTCATTGATTCACCAGCAAACATTGTGCATCTACTGTCAGGAGGACAGAGACATAGCAAGCAGGTCTGCACTGCCCTTGGCCACCGTCACTACTCAGACACTTTCCCATTGAGTCTAGATGACAGTATCTTTCTCAAAATAGCATTGCAGTCAACTACTACCGATCAATAGGAATTGCCTGTGAAATCAAACCAATTTGCTTTTCCTAATCAACTGCACATTGATGACATTAGATCCTGCAGACATTAAGATGAGTAAACATAAGATGCCGGCTTTGAGCAACAGCTGGGTAGCCAGACACATGGCATCTGGCTATCAATGCAGTTTGAGAGAGAGAGGGCTGCAGTGCCAGGGGGACTTAACAGAGGAGGTCACTGTCACATAAGTGCCACAGTGGGAGGGAGGAAGAAGAGCAGTCCTGCCACAAAGCAGTATGATCAAAGGCAAGTGGACATGATTGCCCATGGTATGTTGGGGAATGTCTCATGGGAACAGATTGTAGCACCAGAGGGAAGGTGAGAAATGGAAGTTGGAGCCCAAACCCTGAAGGCCTTAAGGAGACAGGATGTCAACCAGAAGACAACAGGAGACAAGTGGATGTTTCTGAAAAAGGTAATGATCAGATCAGCTCTGAGTGTTAGAAAGTTAATTCTATTATCATGATGGACAGTAGATTGTAAACGCATGTGACTGGAGCCAGAAGGCACAATCAGGAAACCAAATCTATAGGCTAGGCCAGTGGCTCTCAATTACTATTTACTGAATGAATGAATGATGGCAGGGGTGAGCCAGTGGGGATCCAGCCCCCGCCCCTGCTCCAACTAAAGCAACTCTTTTTTATTTATAATCTGGATTTTTGTATAGATTTTGTTTGAAGAAAGTATTCTGATTTTAAAGAAGTCTGAAAACCATGCTTTGTTCAGGAGGGGAGGAGGGCCAGGTTAAGGCAGCATCCATGAGAGGAGAGAGACAGAAGGCAGTTTAAGAGCGATTTCCAAGAAGAGCACAGAAAGGAGGTGGTGACCAACAGGATGTGAATATGAGTTTATTTTGGTTTTGTTTTTTACTTTCAAGAACAGAGTAACACTAACAAGAGTGTTAAATAAGGTCTATCCAAATCTGTCTCAAAAATTTGTATTTTTCATAGAAGTTTATATTTAAACATTATTTTAAAGATCATATTGCTAGGTAGATTAAATGTTTCCCTGTGGATTTGTCATGAGTTTTTATTTGCTTAGTCAACACTCTCCAGCCCAACCCATATCTTAGGAGATAGTATTATAGTTCCTAACTGAATTATAAGTCTCTACATGAAGTATTATATATTTCTAATTAGTCCCAATTAATAAAGTTTAAGAGGATTATTCTTGGCTCACCTGGAATTTGTCTTCTAAATCTTTAAAGAAAGTTAACAATCCCAATCAGTTCCTCCTCTGGGACACTTAATTCATAAGTGAGCCATTTGTTTCCATGTACCAATGGTAAAAACAAACAAACAAAAAAACTAGTGTTATAGACTGAATGTTGGTGTCACCCCAAAATTCATATGTTGAAATCCTAACCCCCAATGTGATAGTATTAGGAGGTTGGATCTTTGGGAGGTAATTAGGTCATGAGAGTGGAGCCCTCATGAATGGGATTAGTGCCTTATAAAAGGGATCCCAGAGAGATCCCTTTGCTCTTTACCATGTGAGGCTACAATGATAGGTCAGTCATCTGTAAACCAAGAAGCAGGTTCTAGCCAGACACCAGATCTGCCAGCACCTTGATCTTGGACTTCCCAACCTTCAGAACTGTGGGAAATGGGTTTCTGTTGTTTAAGCCACCCAGTCTATGGTATTCTGTTATAGCAGCTCAAACTAAGCCAACTAGGGCCCCCCCCAATTCTCATTTGCTTCCTCATTTCCCCTTTGGTTCACCCCTTCTAAAGCCCTGGGAATGAACACTATTGCAAAAATCCTTCCCCTACTCAGCAGAAAAATGAGGAGGTATTGAGCAGTGGTTCTCAGAATTAGAGTTCCCAAAATTTTGAAACGCAGTTCTGGGAACTAACAATATAGGATTGCCATTGTTTTATTTTTCCAAGAAAGAATATTAAGAAAACAAATATAATTTACTACAATCATTTCCAAAAAGACAATTCAGCACTAAAAATCAAGGAAATCATCTCCAGAACAAACAGTGGTTCTTTAACTAGAATACACTTTGCTTTGTGAAAAACTTTCTGCCCTAGACTTACATGTTGTATTTCAGTTTAGACCAGTGAGACCACTGCCAGCACAATACAAGGGTGGGTGTGAGAGGCAGCAGTGTAGAGTGTCAGCAAGATCCCACAGCCTGTGGGGAGCTCCTGGGGGTCCTCACTGGGGGTCATTCCCCTGACCCCCAAGACCCTGGAGTCCAGGCAACTGCAAGTGGAACTGTTACCTCTTGAAGAAGAGGGAACTATGTTGCCTCTTTCTGAGCTGGAGCCTGGAATTTGTTTTCTATGAATGAAATAACTACATCTGGTAGCTTGTTGCAGTTGTAATATCAGGAATAGTTAGGTATTTGAGACAAAATTGTGTATTAAATACGCTTCTCTAAACTGACCTGGAATTTAACCACCATTTATACCATCATTTCTATCTGGAAGTGTAATGTGTTTTTCAAGCAAATGACTTGGAGATGAATTTTGAGCACTATCTGATCAGAAGCTGAAGGCAGCCCATTAAGCTCCAAAGTCCCTTTGGATTCCACATGCAGAATCCTTGTTCCTAATCCCCAGATGCAAATATTGATTGGCATTTAAATGGCAAGTTTTCATTAATGAGCTTATCTGCCTAAGTGGTGGTAAGGGTTCTGCTGGGAGTTAGGAGCCCTGGGTTCTAGTTCTGAAGCTGCCATGCATTACATCTAAGCCTTTGGGCGAGGGTGAGGTGATGAGCTATACCTTTGAGGTCCTTCCCTTGCCATCTTTTTATGATTTATGATATTGTGGTGAGTAGATCATAAATGGTGACAGGATCTTTCCATAGTTCCCTTTTCTGGTCAAAATGCAGTGAGAATAGTCCAACCACTTTATTAGGATGTCTTTATTTTTATGACTTTTCCACCAAATGCATTGCTTTCTTTAGTTGGCCAGGGTTTTGGGGACACAGATTTGGCTATAGTGTCCACAAATGCTTTCGACAACAGGCAACAGAGGAGGTAGGAGCCAGTAGCTTTGTAAATTCCATAACTCATAGTTCCTGCTGGGATTTTGATTTGATGAACCTGTCTCACCTTAATAAATTATGGAGGTTTCTCTTTCCCCTGAATCTTTCCTTGTGTCTTTGTTCTAAAACAGGCCAAAGAATATGCTCTAGAAATTGGCCATCTCCGTGTTTTGAAGGTGAAAGATTGCTGGATGTCACCCTGAAAAGGAGACCTCTCTATTAGATGTTTCTGTGGTTCCAAGCTCACTGTGAGCTGTGCTTTTGACTTGGCAAAGGAATTCATTGTTTAAAAAGCTATTTCTAGCCCAGCACAGCTGTTCACAGCTTAAGTTCAGTAAATGCCATCATTTTTGCAGACTCAGTCCCAATACCCCCAGAGAAATTATGGTGACCCAAGTGTGTGACTTTGATGAGTGAACAAAGAGTGACCACTTGTCCGAGGTCTCACAGAAGTCTCCCATTGGATATTTGATCATACTCTGTTTTCTCTCACCTGGTATGATGTAGGCTCTTAAAAGCAAAAACCCAAAGAAGTTTTTAGCACTAAGTTCCTGGCCTGGTCCTTCACTAGTGAAATCAAGGAATCACATGATAATAATAATACCAAAAACAGCAACAGCAACTCTCATTTGGTGCTTATGATGTGGCAGGTAACATAGTAGATTCTTTATAAAAATGATTATGCTCATTTACAGATGAGGAAAAGAGGCAGAGCAAGATCATGTAATTTGCCAAAGAAACTCCATAGCTAGGAAATAACAGACCTGAACTTGAAACCTGACTCCACCCAGGTAAAAGACTCATCCGAGTCCCTGTGGTGCACAGGTTAAAATACCGATGTAGAGGGATGGGTGTGGATGTGGAAATCTGCAACTGCTCTGGCTCCTTCCAGCTCACAGATCCTTGTTAAGGTCCTTTAACAGCTTATCCCCAATTCTCCTAAAATAATAGCCACCTCCCCAGCCAAGTCCCCAGCTGCATGACAACAGAACTTCTTCCCTTGCCCTTGCTTCTGTGTCTCTGGGAAAACCCAGGTGGCGGTGGCAGGAAGTTGCAGCGCTCGTACCTCATGCCTCTGCTTACACTTCTCTTGGACGCCTCCGCTGTCATCTCCATCGGCCATGTGATGCAGTCTGTAGCTTCTGGCGACCTTCCAAAGCTCTGCAGTGGCACTAAGCCACCTGTGACCTCGAATAGACCTTGGGCCATTCCTCCTCCCTTCTCCGGCTGCTTATGGGCCTTTGATATCCCTGCTCACCCCAGGTCTCTGGCTGGCTGGAGAGAAGAGGACTCTACCTTCTGTGCCCTGCTCTTTCGTGTTTCCCTGTGTGTGTGTGTGTGGCAGGCGCGGGAAGACGGAGACCTGTAGCAGCCTTACCTGGGCCCACTCTGGCGTCACAGCCTGTTCTGTTTCTCCCTGCAGTCCTGCTATCCAGGCATGCAAGCACCTGGGGGCCAGGGCCGAGTGAGTGGCTCACACAGAGGAGTGCTGTGTTCAGACACGTGGCTCCCCTTTCAGTCCTGCTGCTGAGTGACGCCCAGGGCTCCTTTCTCAGTCACAAGGACGTTTTTCTCCCAGGGCTCCACTCCAGTCCTTCCCTGCGATTTGGTGTACATGTCTGTATGTGAACCCTCTCGCTCCTGGGCCCATGGAATTCAGGAAGTGTGGCTCAAGGGAGTGAGGGGGCATTTCCTTACAAATGCTGGGTGTCCCAGTCTCAGGGAAGTCAGGGGAGGTGTATGGTGTGGTGTGCTGGCTGGATAATATTTTGAGCTAGGTATCTATCATGATTTTATCCATTTTTTCCCGTTTTTCTTGTTTCCCCCTGCAGCATTCACACACACACACACACACACACACACACACATAAACCACCATTCAAGCAGATAATAACTGACTCTGTGCTTCTGCCTCACAGGAGGTTTGGAGCAGGGCACAAAGCAAAAACTTTCCTTCCCAGTTTTGGAAACAAAAGCCTAATCCCTTAGCAGAAGAGGATTTGATTTAAATAAAAAAACAAAACTTTGTCCTGAAGAAACATGGAAGCAAAGAAGCAATTTTTCCAAACTAGAAAGAGATTCTGTTCGGTCAGCAGGAGGTCTTGAAGGTAGAGGTGACAGAGACGCGGCTTTGTGGGCTCCAGGAGCAAAGCCAAGACCTGCTTCCTGGAGAGCAACGTCAGCATGGCACAAAGGTGGCCTCAGCAGAGACGCATGGGGGCGTGGGAGCCACAGCACACAGAGTGGCTGGGCCTGAGGGGTCAGGGCAGCCAGGCAAGGGCAAGGCTGTCGCAGAGAGAAATTGTGAACAGAGAAGCGAGGACAGGTGGGCCCCACGCCACAGGCCTTAGCACTGCATAAGCGCCAGAACCGCTAGCATCAAAAACCGTAGGGAAAGGACCCAGGGAAGACCGAGGTTATGCATTTTTGGTTTCTTTTTTTGTTTTTTCTGCAAGCCAGAAGAAATAAGAGCTTGGCATTAGAAATTAAGTCATTATAGAAAATGAAGAACGTTATTCTTAAACCTTATGTTTGTGGACTGGGATTCGTGGCCTCTGCCATGCGTGCTGTGCCCCCCGTGTTAACTCTGGAAGGGGAAAAAAGGCTGTGCTCACACTTTGGCCTGGGCATTTGGCCAAACGCAGACCTTCTGTTCCTGATGCGAAGAAAGGTATCCTTGACTATGAATGCCCTCATATCGTGCTGTCTTTTCCATTTCAATAATGATTCCACAACACAGGTTCAGATGACAAGCATTTGGTAAACATTGTTCAGTTTTTCCAGGACCTGAGACTTCAGAGAGATGCCGCCAAATCATCTTCAGAGAAGTTTACAGTGCTTGTGAGGCTGAGAAAACAAGAGTCCTTAAGAAAATCTCTAATTAAACATAGTAGAATATTGTATTTCCTACCTTATAATTGTGATGAATGGTATGGCTTTGTTTTTAAACAACACCTAATCTTGAAAATGACTCTGCTGAGAAACCTAGCATTTTTTTTCCAGAATATGTCCACTGTGTATATTCAATTGACTAAACACTCAGAAGAAAGAGCACAAATCAGACCCAGGAGAGTCTGTTGTACAGTGGAATTAGGAGCAGGGAAATGTTACCAACACTGAAAATACACTAAAATTCTGATTAAAGTACCAGATCCAATCCCATGCAAGCCTCTTAGGAACACTCAACCTGTCGAAAATAAAATGGAAAAAAGTGATTACCCACTGACATCAGCATCTAATTGTTTAATGAACATTACATGGCCTGGATCCTGTTACTAATGTTTCTCTTCCTTGACATATGTCCACTGATGAAGGAAAGTTCTTTTTTGGTTGCAAAGTGGCCTTCAGAAGTTGGACGCTCTGAGAGATGACAAACAGGCAACATCTTTTTCTTCTTGCTCACAAGTAAATTTCTGGCTGTTTTTGACAGGTCATAAACACACATGAAATGCTAAACTTAGTGGGTTGTTAGAGACTTTCCTTAAAGTTGAAAAACATTTTTAAAATAAATTTCCTTATGTCTCCTTTTTTCCACATTCTCAACTCTGACATTCAAGTGCACTTCACGAACCAACATGTAATAACATTTGAAAACCAAATTCGGAAAACCCTCATGAATCCAGTCTCTCCTCTTAGAGAATTTGCAAAGCGTAGGCTAAGCATATCTTAGCATTCCTGAGACAAGCAAATGCATGCTGTATAAGATTGTTAAGAAATGTTTAATTAATTAAGAGAAATTTTCATATCTGTTAGCTATCTCTAAGCAATTAATTACGTTTGAAGTTGTCCTTGTTTTGATCTTTTTGTTAGGACACTCACATTCATTAGACCTTTCCAGAAAAAGTTTCATCCATTGGTTTCCATGACATCACTCTTCTTTAGGTTTCCAACTGGCTCTCTGGATACATCTTCTCAAACTCTTTTGCAGGCTCTGCTTTCTCACCGAGCTACTTCAGTGGGGTAGTTACTCAGGGTTTCATCCACAGACCTCTTCTTTTCTCATGCTCCACAAACTCACTCAGAAGCTTTAATTAATTCCATGCAGATAATGTTCACATTAATGTCTCCAGCTGCAACCTCTTCCTTGAGCTCCCTCATGTGTATATTGTCTCAGGGGGTGACCCCACTGATCTATTGCTTGTCTAAGCCTGAAACCTGGATGTCATCCTTAATTCCCCTCCCCCTTCCCATCACCATCCTTAAACATCACTTTAACCATCCACTCCGTCTCTTCCCACTGTCACCAACTTATTACTGCCATCATCATTTCTTGTCCAAATTTCTATAGCAATCTCTTAACTGGTCCATCTGCTTCTTACACACTCCTTCTACTGAAACCACAAGGATCTTTCTAGAGTACAAATCTGAACGTGTCATTCCTCTGCTAAAAAACTTGTTCAGGACTCTCACTGCCCCCAGGATAAAGGGCACACTTTGTATAGGCTGACGAGAGTCTTCATGGTGGAGAACACGTTCCCCTCTCGGCATAATCTCCCGACCCTTGCACACCAGACTGAATGCACTGTTTGCATTTTCTATTCCATCTGCTTAGAATACCCTCCCCCACATCTCTATTTTCTCCTGGATCTATAAAGCTTTCTTCCAGCTAAGATATTTCCTACCCTGGGAAGCTTTCTCTGCCTTCCCAGGACTGAATAAGGGACCTCTTCTTCTGTGTGCTCCCTTGGTACTTCCTGCATCACAGCACTCAACATGCTGAATTGCAATAGCAGCTTTACTCGTCAGTTTTCCCCGGTGAACTGTAAATGCCTTCAAGGAGAAATGTGTCTTGTTCATTATATTCCCAATGATCAGCTCCTTCTAGATGCTGAAAAAATATTTGAAGGATAGATGAATGCAGTTATCTTAAAGATCTGTTTCTCAGTTTCCTGATTCTAAATTCCAAACAGGGAGAATCTTACTTGCCCAGCTTGGGTCAGTTTCCATCCCTGGTCTGAGGAATGGATGAGCTGAGCTAGGGGTGTGAAAGTAGGGTTGGAATCTCTTAGAAAGGAGTATGGGGGTGAAAGCAATGGACGGTATGCTGACCAGAATTATGCAATGGCCTTCATTGAAACGATAAAACTGCAATTTAAAAAAATCCTACATTGCATATTTTTCATCAATTTATATAGCCTCCTCCCATTAGTTCATTATAAAGAGGTGTAATTGTAGCTGAAGAACCTCACCAGAGAAGCATAGAAGATGGCAGAGGATTTGGAAGGTAAAGAAGGCTTATGGCACCACATGGGTCTGTTTTCAGGTTCCCAGCTTAGTTAATTTATCCATCCACCTGGGCTTTGTGTCTCCCATGCACATCCAACTTTTAGAAAGAAGCAGACCCATCCTTAAGTTGACAGGGTTGAGGGAATGTGCGCTCCTGCTCAAAGGCACAACCTCTGGGCTGGAGTAGAGGACTCTGGTGGGAAGGTTTTGCTGCTAATGTATTTGTGGAATGAATGTATTTCATTCAAATCTGTATTCTTCTAGGAAGGATTAAAATAAAAACTTTTAAAATATATTAAAAAAGAGGTGTAATTGTACCTTCATTTTAACACATAAAATAAAAATTATATAGTCACTAATTATTCATTATTAGTGACTCATCCATCCATTCATTCACAAATATTACTAAGTACCTACTACGTGCTAAGCTCTGAGCTAGGGACTGGGTAGATTATGGAAAATAAAACAAAATCCCTGCTCTTGTGGTGCTTACTTTAAAAAATAAAGTCTCAAATGTATCACTTTCAATTATGAAATTTGATGTAGAAGAAAAGAATAGAGTGCTATGAGAACGAATAACTGGGAGGATGTGATTCAGATACCAGAGTCAAGGAAGCCTTCCCAGAAAAGAAAAGTCACATTTAGGCTAAGACTTCCTGGCTTCTCTGGGCAGAATGACTGGGAGTGGAGAGTTGGGGGTGGGGTGGGGAGGACAAGAGTAGAACTAGAGATCTTCATGGAGCTGTGACAGTTATGGCAAAAGACTAGGCTGGCAACAGCTGTGATAAAGAGGTAGATGGATTCAGGACATTTTTGTAGGTGGAATTGATCGCACGTCTGATGGGTTTTATGGAGGAATAAGTCAAAGGGAGGTGCCAGAAATAACAGTGGGGGTGAGGTTAGGTTAAGCAGACAACTCTGAAACAAGCTTGTCTGAGTTTAGATCCCATTTCCATTAGTAAGCTGTGCAACCTTGGGCAAATTTCCTAACCTCACTGTGCCTTGGTTTTCTCATCAACAAAGTGGGTAATAATAAGAGAAGCTACCTCAAAGATTTGCCATGAGGATTAAACAAGTTACTATATAGAAAACATCACAAATATTGCTTCCATGTAGGGTTTCTTACAAACTGAACAGGAAAGGCAAATGTCCATGTCTCTGGCTTGAGCAATGGAGTGATGCAGGTGACATTTATTGAGATGGGAAAGACTAGCAGAAAAGGGGACTTTAACAGAGTGAAGATCCCAGTTCAGCCTTAGATACCAGTTTGAGATTGCTGCAGTTCTCTCAGACATCTCCTTTTGCATAGCAGTCTGTTCTCAGAAGAGATGCCTGGGCTGGAGATGTCAATCTGTGAGACTGCAAAATATAGGCAGCATTTAAAGCTCAGGGATTGGGAAAGACAAGCAGGGGAGAGTGTGTAAGTATAAACACAGGGCCAAAGCTGACCATAAGAGTTCTCAAAGCCAAGTGGAGAAGGAGAAGCCAATAACAGGTTTATGTGCAGTGCTTTTATATGCATGCATTAGACAAGTGGAAATAGAAACATCTGGTATACTTTGAATATAAGGGATGCTCAAAGCATGTCCTTTCATTTCCATTTTAATGGAGCTTAAAAATCTAATTCTCTGTTTAGTCTTACTAAATTGATTTTGTGGCTTCTCCTATTACTCCTTGGAGTCTCTTGATCCAAGCAGGGGTGGGGAACCTGTGCCCTTAAGGCCACATGTGGCCTTCTAGGTCCTTAAGTGTGACCTTTTGACTGAATCCCAGTTTTGCAGAACAAATCCTTTTCTTAAAAGGGGTGCAGGGGAGAAAGATGAAGCTTTTCTTGCCTCCTTTGGTGCTTAGAAAAGAACAACCTTGAAATCAGAAGGCCGCAGGTCGCCACCCCTGGTTGGAGATTAAGGTGGTTTCATGGCTAAGTCCTCAATTGTTAGGACAGAAGGCAGGGGCCACTGAGCTAGAACCAGAGGAGGAGATGGCTTGTAAGCTGTGATAAGGAGCTTGGCCTTGACGACAATGAGGGGCCACTGGAGGTATTAAGCAGTGGTGGAGCATGATTATTTTGCATTGTAGAAAGATCTCTGAACTTCGAGCAAGGTGGGGAATGGATTGGAAAGGGGCAAAACCAGAAGCTGGGAGGCCAGTGGTGCGTCTGCAGCAGCGACCCAGGGAAGAAAAGGCAACCGCAAACCAGGGCATGGGAGAGGCCAAGGGTTCACACAGTGAGGAGCAGATGGGACGAGGCGATTGACTAACTAGAGAGGGAAGAAAGACGATGACATCAAAGCCTCTGGTTTGTTTTCAGACCGTTCTGTGTCTTTAAAACAGGACATTTTGCCTGACACATCCTTATGCTTCACACAACATCCCCAATGCTTTCTGGGGTGATAACCCTTTAATTTTCAAATATGTTCTCATCCTGTCCCCTAATGAACACGCACAGTCATTAACTAGCTCAAATGGAAAATGAAAATGCAGATTGACTTCATGAGCGCTCAGTTCTCTCGGCCCCAGGCCTGGGTAGAGAAAAGAAATTCTATTACCTAAATCACAGAAGCTGAAATCCTCCAAACAGAAGAAAATACCCCAGTGATTGACTTGGTCTCCACACCATCTGGCTTAAGTATAAAAGTATTAATGTGCTGGGCCTTATTTATAAAATAAAGTAATTTAGCTTGTCATTGTGAGAGAAAGCCCATGTTTCAAATAGCAATATTTTTGTAATAAATAAGAAGTCCCTTGGGAAACTCTGCTAAACCCCATGTGGATTTCCGTTAATGAGGAAGATTTCCTAATGACCTAGCTCAACACCGCTGCGGCATGCTGACTTGCTTTATACATAACACACAGAAGTAAGTAAGCGCTTGCCTCCTTGATGTGAGCTTGAGGACCCAAGGGAAGGCATTCTTATCTCTAGATATCTTCCCCAGCCCTGCTTTGCTGTTTACAATCATCATACTCACCATTTGTTTCTTCTCGCTCTTCCCAATTGCTCTCTTCCTGGTCTCTCCTGGACCTGTTCCCATCAGGCCTATGACCCCACCACCCCATCAAGACTGCCTGTCAAGGTCACTGTGACCTACATTTTGCTAAATCCGATAGTCAAGTCTCAGTCTTCATCTTACATGATCCATCAACGGCATTCAGTGCAGCCAATCACTCCCACTTCCCTGCCACACGTCCTTCATTTGGCGTCAAGGAAAACACATTACACACTCCCACCTCACTGGTCTCCACCTTCCTTGCTGGTTTTCTCCATGATCTCTTAGTGTTCGGAATGCCCCAGGGCTCAGTTCTTAGTCCTCGTCTCTTCTTTATAAATTAAACCCTTGATGGTTTCATACAGTCTCATGGCATTAAACAACACCTTTATCCTGATAACTCTTCAATTTTTATCTCCTGGATTCCAGGCTTATATGTACACAGGTGCATATTCAACATCTCCACTAAGATGTTTAATAGACATCTCAAATTCAACATGCTGAAAACGGAACTCCTACTCTCCCCTCAGAAGGAGCTTTACTCACAGCCTCTCCCCATCTCAATTGATGGCAACTTGATCAAGCCAGTGCTCGTGCCCAAATTCTTAAAGTCATCCTTCTTTCTTTCTCTCACAACCCACATCTAATCAGCCAGGAAGTCTTATTGCTAGTGCCTGCAAGTTTACACGCAGAATCCAGTCTCTTCTTACCACCTCCACTGCCACCATGCTGATCCGCCACCTCTTGGCTCCGAGTTACCATAACATACTCTCACCCCGTCTTCCTGTTCATATGCCCTTATCTATCCTCAGCACCATAGCTCAAGTAATCCTTTTCAAAAGTAATCAGTGGCCTCACTTCTTTACCCAAAAACTTTGCAGTGGCTCAGAGTAAAAGCCAAAACCCAGCAAACACCTTCAAGCTCTTTCCTGGTCTGCTTCCGCCCCCCAGCTCCCTGCCTTCCTCTCTTCTCCCGTTGCTCACTCCACAGCCCCTGGCCTCCTTGCTGTTGTTCAGATGTGCCAGACAAGCTCTACCTGCGCCTTCTGCACAGAATGCTCTTTGTCAGATACCTGGAGGCCAGCCCCACAGTGCTTTCAAGCCTCTGTTCAAATGTCATCCTCACAATGCCACCTATCCTGCCATATTTAATACTGTAACTTGTCCCCAACCCCAGTACTCCCAGCCTCCTTACCCTGCTTTACTTTTTTCTTTTTCCATAGCACATATCACTTTCTGCTATAACATATGAAGCAAATGTCTTATCTATGATGTTCATTATTGTCTCCCCCTGCTGGAACGTAAGTACCACAAAGGCAGAGATCTTTGTTTTGTTCACTGATACATCCTGAGCTCCAAGAACAGTGCCTGGAACACAGAAGGCACTCAGTAAATACTTGTCAAATAAATGGATGGATTTTTTTAGGCTTCAGCCACAAGGGGATCCTGCTAAAAGGCAAATATTATTGGGGACAGGTGACACATTCAGCTTCAGGCTTCTAATCTGAGCAATTAACATATCTTACAAGCTAGAGCTGGAACTATAGTGAGATGTCTTTGATACGTCTCCTTTCTAGTTCATTCCTCATACCAGTGCTCTAGTCTTCTCTTGAGGATGGGGAATGAACACAGTTAATAGTGTCTGCTCAGGGTTTATCCTCCCTAGAATAATTTGGTCCTCCTCCTCACCCCCATAGGGTCCTTACTGTGACCCAATTTCCAAGGTCTTGAAACTGAAAAAATGAGTAGTAATTCCATTTTTAAAAATATATTGGAGATTTGCAAAATAAGTCAATATTGCCAATATTGCAATACAGCAAGAGAGAAGGATAAGGGATAGTAGGAAACCCAAGCAAAGGGCTGGGATGGGAGCTCTATGTTACTGGAGGCTAACATGAAGGTCCTGGAAGAGAGAGAAGAGGGGCAGCCATCAGAAGACACATCTTATTTTTGCCTAAGTTGGACTCCTGGGCTATCCCCTGTCCCATCATGCTGCTGGCACCTGGGATAGCCTGGTGGAAGCTGCTCCAGAATTCTGGGAAACACCCACTGAATGAGAAATGCCCAGGCAGGTATGTGGCGAGTATTGTCTCCTACTGGAGCTTTTCTGGAGACCACAGGCCATTTCCACACCGCTCTCCATATTGACAATGCTCTATAGCATTAGGATCAATTAGAGGGAGGTTGAGTTTTTGTTTCATTAAGTGCTGAGCCCTTGTGCATAATTCATCCTCAAAAAAACTGTATTTTTTATGTAGCACTGAATTGCTTTAACCTTGGTCAAAAAGAAATCAACATGAAAAGTACTGGGCACATAGTGAGTGGGCATCGAACAAACATTAGTCCCTTCTTCCTCTCTCTCTCTCTTATTTTCCTCTAGTACCCGCCCCCCAACCTCCTTTGAGATGACTATTTTCCCTGTTTGTCTCTTTCACAGCGTATCTGTATTTCTTCTTATTTGGCCCCAGATGTCAGATTGGCTTTCATTACTCCAGGCTGAATCATTTGATTTCCTGTCCATGTTCCTAACCTTTCCAGATCCTCTTGTATCATTTCTCAGTCACTCCTGCTGTTTACAATACCTCTCAATTTAAAGCCATCTGCAAATCTCATTAACAAACCACTGACTCCTTCTCCCCCACGATCATAGAACATGTTGAACATAACAAGACCTGACACCAATTCCTTCCTCTCCATTTGAGGCACTACCTCTCTGGGTTCCGTTAACCTATTACCATTTTTATATGATTATATTATTATTGCACATGTACTCCCAATCTAGGCAAGTCTAATATGTGAAAATCAGGACTAATCATTTGTTAAAATTTACAAAAAAACTTAATTATTAATTCCTTTAACCAGTCACATTCCTAGTATACTTAAAATACTTTAGTATACTAAAATACTGGGAAAACAAGGGTTCGGAGAAGTTAAGTAATTTGCCTTTGATGCAGAATATGAATCGACAACTTACAGAAGAAATACAAAGGACAATAGACATGGAGAAAACACTCAACCTTACTAGTTGCCAAAAAATATATTAAGTAAGTTACTATTTTTTACCTATCAAGTTGGTAAAGAAGAAAATAATATTCAAGGCTTGTGGGGTTGCAGTGATACAGGCTCTCCTACATAGGGCTGCAGGGACTATAAAGTGGTATCAGCTTCCTGAGAAACAGTTTAATAATGTGTAGCAAGGACCATCACAAGAGGAACTAACCTTAATGTCCCTCACAAGGGAATGAAATAAACGATGCTATATCCATACAATGAAATTGCATACAGCCATGAAAAATCATGTAGAACGTGTAATGACCTATGAAGATTTTCTGAATATTAAGTGAAAAAGCATATTACAGAATAATATAGACTATGGGATTACAATATATACAGGCATATTGTGTGTAGAAAAGATGGGAAGAATAGATAACGATATGTTCATAAGAAGTGGGATGGGGCTCTACTTGTATGTTTTAAATTTGGATAATAAAACCTCCAAACATTGCAATAAACAGTAGTGCAGACTGAGAGTCAAGTAACTTATTTAAAAATCACCCATCTGCTATATTCTGTTAAGCCTAGCTTTCTAACTCCAAAATCCATTGTCTTTCTACGTCGCATTCATCTTCAGCTCCTTAACCCTGATTATATCCTATCTAGAGTAATCCCTTGATGGCTTTTCCAGTTTCAACCTCTGTTTTTTATCACAAAATTAATTTCTCCCACCAAGATGGCTTGCTCTTCCAAAATCCCTAACCTGGCACTCTTACTGTTTTAAGCAACCCTGCATTTTTTCAAACTCTGCTGGCAGGTCATCCCAATTTTCATCATCTGCTTTTTTTCTGTAAAATCAAGACCAAGGCTTACAAGGTTTTCAGCATCTCTCAACAGCCAACTTTGGTATTTGGGTTAGGACAATTCTTTGTTGGGCACAGCTGTCCCCCAGCCTGGCCAGCTAAATGCCTTCGAGACTTCACTACGACAACAAAACTGCCACCACACATTTCCAATCACATCCCAAGGGTGGGCAATTAAAATCAACCTATGATGAGCCCCAGTTAACCCTCTAAGCTCATCTTTTTCTACTTCTCCACTCTCTGGCTCCATTCCAGCCACACTGGCCTCCTTGCTGTGCTTCTCCTAAGTCCACGAAGGCAGAGATTTGGGTAGAGTTGGAGGTGGTGGTGTTCCTGTCATCTATACCACCAGTTCTTGTATCTTTTAAGTACTTGATTGGTTTTTGATTCAGCTTTCCCCAGTTGAAAATTAACTAAACAATGAAATCTCACTGTTTCCCCATGCTCCCACAGCTGTAAACCTCTCCTACAGGATCTCAGGATCTTGCAACGTCTGAACTAAAAACTACATCCACACTTCCCTTTGCCTTCTCTGTTTTAGAAAAGTATCTGTAAACTATCTCTTTGGGGCAGGAGAGAAAAATTATGTCAAGTTAATGGTACTGTATTGAAATTATGCACCTCTCCCTCATATTTTGAGCTCCTTGAGGGCAGGCTTTATACCTTTATATTTCCCTGAAATAAACTAGTGCCTGGAAATCATGGGCACACAACACCCCCACAACAGCCTCCTCCCTGACAGATTAAGGAGGCAGAGTATAATGGTGATGATTTAGCAAGGTGGGCATCAATGACTGAGTGATGGACATTGAGCTTGGCATGAATGTGATTGACAAGGCTCCCAAACTAGAGATTGGATGAAATTTGCTTAAATTTCCATTAGGTTGGGGGGGGGGGGCAGTCCTTATCTGTTCCTTTCTTTTTGGTCTTTTTTCCTCTTAATTTCTACATCTACTATATATATCCCTTCCTCACCTTTTTCTAAACCATTTTAGCAGTAGTCACCCTGTGAATTGGATGTTATAGACAATACAAAATGTGAATCTTGTTCATTAGATGAAAAAGGCAATATCCCCCCTCATGGAGAAAACCGGGACAACACATGTTAGAATATGACAATCTTCAAATATGACAGTCTTCAAATAAGTCAGTTTGTTTCCTGCATTTAATTATAACCGAAATCTATTTGGCCTTAATTGTAATATTTGGAAAGAGTCATGCTTTCTACTACACCAAAAGATTTCTTAACTGTTTCAAAATGTGAGTTCTTGAGAAGGACTACCTTCCCCAAACTAGGACCTGAGGAATCAATCCTTAAATTGTATTTATAAGTGTTAAAGTTCCCCTGTTCTTTCCGCTGTTACTCAAAAAGCAGGATAAATATAATAGCTTCTCTCCTACTTGGAAAGGAACAATGTTTGGAGCCTCAAGTTGGCTGCATTAGAAATTAGAAATGTCTTTGATGATGCACAGCTGCCTTCACTTCTGAGTCACAGATGTCTAGAAAATTCCAGGAGGCTGACTCACATACCTGGAGAAAGGGACCAGGGTTTCTCATTCTTCCTCCTGAAGCTCTTGTCTAGTTTCTCCTTTGTTCCACAACCAGGAACTTGATTACAAGATGATCTTGAGTAAAACAAATCCTTACATTGCCTTACCACCATTTCCTTTTTGTTCTCCTATACATTTGCCTCAGACATATGTGCAGCATTTGGTGATCTTCCTAGCTCCCATTTACCTCAATCTTTCTCCTATGGACATTCACTTAAGATCCCAACATGGCAAAACTTAAGAGTTTTCCTACCAATAGCTGCTATTTATGGCGAAGGAAAGACTGTTGATCCTGTAGCCTACCATCCACAGAAGGGCATGGTAATAAATAGACATCCAAAAGGTTCTGAGCACCCAAAATAGTCCCAAAGTCAAGCCTCTAAGGTGAGCAATTAACCAAAGTTTCTGAAGTTCTTTGTTAAATGGTTCCCAGCTTTGTGACTCTAAGTAGCTGTCTCTCCTCAAAAAAATTCTGTTATTCCACAACAGCAACCCTTCTTTCCTGTTCTCTCGCAGCAAGCAAGAGATCATTACTCACCACCTCAATCCACCCAAGGGCTTTTCACCTGGAACCCAAAGCTCACCTGTAATTAAGATTTGTGTTCCTTGGGGACAGAAGTATCAACAAAGATGTAATTGGCTTCTCACATGAGAGAAATATTTACATACCTGAAGAGTCTTATTCAGAAGACCTATGCATTTTACTATATGTAATTTTTACTTCAATAAAATTTTTAAAAAATTCTACTAGCAAAGACACCCATTCTCTCAGGGAACCTGCCCCTACTTAACTTACAGCTATAAATAACTGGGTTCTCAGCTGGGTGCGGTGGCTCGCACCTCTAATCCTAGCACTCTGGGAGGCCGAGGTGGGAGGATTGCTTGTGCTCAGGAGTTCAAGACCATCTCTGAGCAAGAGCAAGACCACATCTCTATTAAAAATAGAAAAATTATCTGGGTGTCATGGCACGCACCTGTACTCCCAGCTACTCAGGAGGCTGAGGCAGGAGGATCACTTGAGCCCAAGAATTTGAGGTTGCTGTGAGCCAGGCTGACCCCACTGCACTCTCCCCAGGGCAACAGAGTGAGACTATCTAAAAAAAAAAACAAAAAAACCTGGGTTCTCTATACCCATGTATTTTCACCCATAAACACAGCAGCAAAAAAAAATATCTTCCCTCCTATGTAAAACTGCATTATTTTTCTCAGTGTATGTCTTCCATTCAATTAAATGGAACATCACTGGACTGTCTGGGTGGGCAAAAGGGATCATTTAAAAGAACTTATAGAGCTGGAATGAGAACACTATACCCCTGAAAAGCTGAGTGAGCATCTGAGGTCATACACAAATAGGTGGCCCAGAGAGCAGACCTCTGACCTCCCTTGGCATGGGGAAAGAGCACAAGTGTCTCAATGTGTTAACTGAATGTAAGAAGAATGAATGTAAAAAGAACAACCCTCCATGTAGCTCAGTCTCAGCTCTGAGGAACTATGTTCAAGCACCAAAAAAAATTCTTCCCAATGAAAATATTTACCTCAAGGAATAAATAACATTAAATCAAGAATTAATAAGCATTCAGGTGATTTGAGATTTTATTGAGAAAATAGCTATTTTGGCATTATATCCAGTTTCTCATTTATCAGAATAAATTCTTTACAATATTGATCATCAATCACACTCCTGGGTATTTATACATAATCTCTGAGTAAAATATATCCACACTAGAGAAGGCTAGAATATTGAGATTATGGCCAACAACTGCTTGTTTTAAGATTGTTTATAATGAAGCCACAGTATTTGCACACTGGAACAGATATTTAAAATGTTTGCCATTCAAACACAGGCAAAACCAATATGCATACATATATATGTCTTATTTGTCTCCTTCACTCTCAACCTTTCACAAAGCTAAAGTTACATTACAAACACCTCAAATTCCCACTTGAAGATTAATAGAAAAATGGAAAAACATTATTTCCTATTTTGCAAAATGAAAAAAAAAACAAGTCAGAAGAGGAATAAGCTCATCTTTATGCACTTAATTTAAAAGCTTGAGTACGCTCTTCTTTCTGCACAGAGAGACAGATGACGGCATTGCAGGAGGGTAGCCAGAGGTACAAAGAAGGAACAGCCAGCACAACCTCCTCTCTAGTGCATGACTTGCTGAGGACTCATGCAAACTCTGGCAAGTTATTTTTCATGATTTCCAAGGACCTGGGATATGTAAACTAAATGATTAAAAGGCATTTCTCTGAATTTACAAGAGGAAAACTGAAGAGTCAGAACAAAGATCCAAGTGCCTTTCATGTGGCTATGTGTTCACCATTACAACACAACTCAAAACCCAAAGGCAAGCTTTCTTTCAAATATACATTCAAAATGTGGAGTTCCAATGTATACATTGCAAAATCTAAACAAAATGCCTCTTTACATCTGATTAGTGATCTACTCTTATACTTTGAAGTAAAATCAAACACATATAGTTAACTCTCTCAAATCTGAAGGCCGAGTGAGGTTTTTAACTTTTAGGATACAGAATCTGCTAAGAACTTAATGAAAACTACGCAGGCACACACACACAATCCTTGTTTAGACTGTCTTCAGTAATAGAACAAAACTTGAAAATATTAAACTTCCTTTGCTTTGTCATTGAAGCAACTATAAACTTTACATATGTATATATATCTCATAATCAGCCTGTGTGACTTTAATGCCAAAAATGCCCACTGCCTTTTCGGTGCTTTAAAAACACAACTAGGAAAGGTTTGAAAAATTGTTCTGGAATTACAAATTGGTTTCCCCTGTCTCATGGATGCTTAAGAACTGGTTAGCCCTCTGAAACTACCAGTTCAGACCCCTGTACAGCTGTTTTCAGGCTGACTGTGGTTCTAGAATAAATAAGAGGCTGGAATGACCAGCTTCACACGTGCCTAAATAACGAATCTATCTGCACTCACAACCACCCCTCCATGGTCAAAGGGAGTCCTGACCTGTGTCTTCCCATTTTATCACCAGTCACTAGAAAAGGAACCAACTATAAGAAACCTTTGCAATGAGGACAAACAAGCAAAAACACTCTAGAGCAGTATTTCCTCTAACTGTATTTCTCAGAACACAAATCCCATAAGACACCCACTTTAAAAAAAAATCCACATTAAAATAAATTAGAGAAATAATATATAAAATAGAACTGCTTCTTGGAGATTGAAAATGCATATCAGCATATCAAAGGTTCTGAAAAGGCTATAGTAATTCAACTTTGTCTAACTCAGTATTTCCCAAACTTACTTGGCCACAGAACCCTCTATTCACATGACAATATATTCTGCCACGACATACCCTTTAGGAACTACTTCTCCTAGAAAACTAAAAAGATAATTTTTAAAAATCTTATAATTTCAAATTAATAATAATGACGATACAGAAAGACTTGTTTTCCCATCTTTTCTTTTTTTAAAAGAAATTAGTTTATTTTGTTCTGAATAATCTTCTACCACAACATTCCCCTTTCTACTCACCAATCTCCAATTCAAAGTTACCCTTTCTAATATCATTGGCATAACTGCTAGAAAAAATAATCTTTGTATCTTGTTTTATTCCTAGAGCACCTTTCCACCTCAATTACATTTAAGTTCAGGACAGGTAATCTGGGCTCCTAGCAAACACTACACCCCAACAAGAGGTTTTAGGCTAAATTATTTTGCAAACCCTTAAAAATACAACAAAAAAAACCCTTTATCCTTACATTTCTGTGAAAAATCTGCATTTTGAATATCTAATGAAATAAAGTGCAATTAAACTTTTGAGGATTAAGTGATTACTGACCTACTGACCTTTGATTTCAGGTAACTAACAACTAGTATCTTAAAAACCTATTTAAGAAATATGAAAACATTGAAAAGTAAATGTAAATTTCACAAAGCTGAACAACAGCAAAAAAAAAGGGTAAAAAAAAAATATTTCTTAATGCCATGATACAAAACACCACCATCACAACCCAAATGATCTGTTGCTCTGTTCAGGTTTTCAAATTATAAAAATAAATCAAGACAAAATCAATTACTAAATACCTTCAACTTAAAAAGCATATTGATGTGCCTTCTTCATAAAGGGTGGTTCTAGTGAACATCTTGTCACACTGTGCATCTAGGAGATAACAAATACCAGGCAAAGAACTACCAGATTAAGAAAGGGAAGATCTTTTTCAAAATATTTTATCCTCAAAAGTAAACCCAGGGCCTGGTGTGGTGGCTTACGCTTGTAATCCTAGCACTCTGGGAGGCTGAGGCATGTGCATTGCTTGAGGTCAAGAGTTCAAGACCAGTCTGAGCAAGACCCCATTTCTATTAAAAATAGAAAAATTAGCTGGGCATCATGGCATGCACCTGTAGTCCCAGCTGAGCCAAGAGGATCACTGAGCCCAGGAGTTTGAGGATGCAGTGAGCTATGATCGAGCCACTGCACTCCAGCCCAGGAGACAGAATGAGACCCTGTCTCAAGTAAACCCAGCTACTACAGGAAGAAAAAAATATAATTAAATAGCATTTTTTATATCTTATGGAAAAGGAATCCTTGGATTTAGGTTGTTTTTTCTTTCCTGGTAAGGCAAAATAAATGTTTAGATAAGCATTTGTTATAAACCTGAGTTGTTTTCTTTAACTCAAGAATGAAATAAAAATTATATTTAATTTATATTATGTATTTATTCATCTGGAACTGAATACTATGGTGCATTAAATTTTAAATCATAGCTTATGTAGATAATGATAAATTTACTCTGTATTTTAAAAATTTTATTTTGACATAATTACAGACTCACAACAAGTTATAAAAATAGTACAGAGAAATTCTATATGCCCATCACTCAGCTTCCTATCTTTATATTTAAGCATTTCTATTTTGGTTTTAAAAGAGTTTTAAAGGTTTTTCATAAACTGTCAAAAAATCGAACAGGCCTGGTAAATGTATATTTTTGGAGGAGGCTCTAAGGAAACACTACCAAACTCGAATACCTCTTTTATCACATGAAGCCAACTTAACAAATTGGTTTTCTAAGATACCACCAATGTTACCAATTTCTGCCTGTTTTGATGTTTAGTTTTTTCCATTTGTATAGACTTCTTACATTTTTAACTTAGGTCTGATTGAAATAAGCTTCCCCATTCCTTCATGTTAATATATTGAGCAATATTGAATGATTAAAAATTAAAAATGGAAATAAAAATGCTTGCTTTTGTAAAATCTCCAATACTCTAGTACTCCCAAAATAACACAAACATATCTAAGTTGAAATTTGATTTGTTTTTAATGCCAACCTTTTGTGCAGTCAAAAAACAATTTTAAAGGAATAACCACCCTCAATGTTCTTTATAGTTTCTTTAGCGTTATTTAAATAATCAGTCAGACGGATGATTAATGGCAGTTTGTTGATGGAGGATCTTCATCTTATAGGAATTATGTGATTTTCTAATCCTATGCCAACAAAAATAAACACAAGCATATTTCCTTTTATCATATTATCCTACACCATCATCTCTAGAAGACAGTGGCTCACAATATTTTAAGACTGTGAACCATTTATCCTAGCAAACTCAAATTTTATACAAAACATATCCTGACAGGCTGATCACAAGTCCTCTGTCCAATCTGAAAAAGTGTTCCTTTCCAAGAGCTTCCTGTATGTGTGGCTGGTCCCTAAAGTATTTTGTGCTCAGTTATAGCTTCCTTTCATCTCATCTGCTTGTACAAAAAAAAAAAGGCTTAGCTAAGTACCCCAACATATAAATTCTCACTTACCTAAGTCTAGAAGCATCATAGACTATAAAATATAATGTAAGGCTAAAGGCAGTTCAAATCAGGAATGACCAAAAAGCAAATAAATTATATTTACAGTTATCCTCTCTACTAAAAAAGACAAATACTTGTTATTCTAAAACAACCTGTTTTAATTAAACTATTAATAAATGAAGCATTTCAGCACACTTCGTGGTTGAAGTCTATGTATTTGAAAAACATGATCTCCCATATTCTTGTAAACCTTAAAACATATTTTTATTCCTCATGGACATTAGTAGTTTTATTGAAAGAAAAACTTATATAATCCAGTATTATCTTTTGACTTTGCCCATGGAGAAACCTGGTGTTAAATTCACCAATCAATTTTAGAATCTGTTAGTGTTGCTATAGTTTGTTCTCCTAGAAATTTTTTATTTTTAAAAACTAATGGTAATTGTCTTGGTTTACATGTGTAAGCCACTTGAAATGCCTTGTGGAAGGTCTAATATAAATCATAATTAAAAATGACTAACCCTGACTAAAGCATTAACAAATGTTTGATTAACGTGCTAACCACCCTTACAATAATCTCATGGTCATGATTTTCAATATAAAATATTCATACAGACTTCAGATTGCTGGAATCTAATATCCTGCCTTTGAAGAGGAATAAAACACATATACATACACACACCCCTGTTGTCAAAGTAATGTGCAACTCATTAAGTACTTTCCCCAAATGCATCTGAACAGATGCACAAGATTTTGAAAACTACCTTGTTTCTCATTTAAAACTTTCAAGAAAAAATACTTACAATGACTTAAAGACTCCTGTATAAATAGCTACCTAAATACAGAGCAAATTGGGAGGGTGTGGGTCAAACACAGCTGAGCTCCACTCACCTCAAATCTGATGAGTCTCCTGACTACAAAGCTTGTTTTCTTAACATATGAGTTTCTGCAGGACTTGAGACAATTGGCTGAGCACCGTAGTAATCTTTTAAGACACTAATCAAAAACTTGGTCTTATATTTTAAAAACCCCAGAAGTGGTTTTAGGACAACAGAAGCACCTCAACCACTAAAATAAGCAAGTTTCTATTGTAAATAAAATTACCACACAGCAAATCCTCTAAGAGTTCGGCAACCAATAAATAGAAAATATTCTTATTTCTGATTATTCCTTTGGCTCCTTCAACTGTGGTTAAAACATATGGAAAATAACTGGTTGTCACAAAGTTTTTGACTACATGACATACTTCTTATGGAAGAAGACTGGCCTGAGCCCAGCACAGATTACTTGGACGGGATGAACAGTAGGTGTTTCTATTACCCTAGCCATGGGCACCTACTAAGTAGTGTCTAATAATTTGGCAAGTTTAAATAAGATTTTTACAGCCTAGCATAATAACAATGACCAATATATTCAGTTCTCCTGGAATCAATACAAGAAAGATGACTAGAGTTAAAGAATGTACTACAAAGATATAGGTCTAAAGCTGCCACATTTGCCCAGTAAACTAAAAGAGCCCTTGCTAACCTATATCGAACACATTAGCAAATACTGTTATACTGAAGTGCATATCATCAGATGAATATTATATATGTAACCACCTTTAATATTTATATATGTGCTACTAAACCCCCAAAAGATTAGACTTATGAGAGCATAATTAAAAAGCACATTCCTCTTCGCTTTTTAAAGTTAAATATAGGCTTTTCTATTGAAGTAATTTATATTTTTCCTGGTTTCTAAAATAGGCATCAGTTTTCTAAACAAATGAAAAAAGCCTCAGCCAAAGAGCCACATATTAGGTATTCAGCCTGGGCCTAAGAAAATTAAGTTAATAAATTGAATAAATTAACTTGAATAAATTAAAAGTGCACATTCAGAACAGAATTACAGCTTTTGGTCAGCAACATGTTAACCAAAGGCAAAAAGCTGCCAAGATTAAGGCAGGTTTTTTTTTTTGTATACAGTACAATGTGTTTTCTTCCCCCCACCCACCCACCAAGCTCATTTAGCATTCACTTTGATGTTATTTAAAATGCACTGCCAAGCTAGAATATAAGCTTCCTAATAAAAAAAGATAGATGTCATAGAGAGTTCCTTTTGTTTTAGAGTCTTCCTTACACCTATTATGGTATTTTCTTTTTGCCTCCACACACTTGGTGTAAGAGATTCCTGCAACAATCACATGACTTTCGCCACAAAGCATGAGGACTGTCAGGGTGATAGCCGTTGTAAGGAATTACTTTCTTCTTCTGCCGGAGTCAATTTCAGTGTTGGCAGTTTCCGATGAGGAAGTTGAGGGCTTTGGCGAAGATTGTCATCCATCTGTAGAAAGTACAAAAGGTACATCTGACTAATGCTGTGGCACCACTTACGTGGACTGTGGCCTCCCCATCCAAACTATAGCCTAGAAGATTACAGAACCATATGTTTCCGGGACTGCCAGAGAAACCTTTTTCTTGCAAATAATCTCTCAAGGATTTTAAATGTCATACCTCAAATACCAGCTGACTCAGTATCTGTAAAAAGCAATGTGGCTCATCTTGATACCTTCACAAAATTATAGTAATTACACAAAATGAATATTCTACTGAGCTCAACCATAGCATGACTTAGTTTAAGAACTCTTTTAATAGTAAAAGCAATACTTCTATTGCACTAAGATCTACAGTTTACAAAGTATGTTCGTGTACAATACTTCATTTGATCTTCCCAAAACACCATGAAGAAGAAAAGGCAGACACAGCCCTTCCCCATTTTACAGATTAGCAAAACAAGGCTCAGAAAGGTTAGGTGATTTACCCCAAGTCACAAAGCTAGTATGAGAACTGAAACTTGAACCCAGGCCTTCTTATTCCAACACTATTATTCTTTCAACTGGACTTCTTTGCCTCAATGAAAATGACCTATACTCCACTCAAAAGACCATCTCCTTTAAGCTGAGACTATGTAGACCAAATGAAGCTAGGAAAAGAGGCAGAAAGGATAAATTCTTAAGACCTAATCCAGAGGTCTTCTAAATACTGGATCAGTTCTAAGCCTAACTTAGAGAAACAAATTAATATGGAGCATATTAAGAAAGTACCCAAGAATTACAGACTTACCCTAAAGAGAAGCACATTAGCATCTCTGGAAACACTAGGATAGGGATTATTTAGAGCTGAATCAAACCTTAGAAAACCATCTTTAACCAGAGTATTCTAGAAACAAAGTGTAAGATTCAGGTCCTGGTGTTGAATTCACTATCAGCTTAGCTTCACAAAAGACTTCAAAAGCAGCTGCCATCAAAAACACAAAACCAACAGAAAATAGTATCCTAACTATCTACTTGATAGGCAGGCTTTTGTAGAGTTTTATACATGTGTGAAACATTCTAAACTCTCCCTTATCTTCTCAAGGTGCTCTTAAAGTATAGAGGACATGTTTCAGCAGAGGTACACAGGATTTGTAGGGTAGAAAATGAAAGAGAATAAAAGACTAAATTTTAATTTTCCAATGGAAACAAGTATTCCCAGTGAACTATTTAAATCAATTGTGTTAAGATGTGGTTTTTTTTCCTTTTGGCAAGACTTAAGTTCCTCAAACATAACTCTTTTCTTTTTTTAAACTCTAGATTTTCTGTCCAAATTATGAACAATGGTGGCCAACAGGATTTGTCGCTCTATCATCTTGTAGCAAACAGTGAACCACACACTCCCCACTGAAGAGCAGGTACGAATGAGCAGGGGTGGAGGGAGAGGAGTGCCTGACTAGACGGGCCAGAAAACTTTCAGATTGATGATGACACAAGATGGAACTGTACAAAGTGGTGACAAGGCCTCTTGCTTTGGCCTTCTGCACATGTAAGTACTTCATGGTTTCCTTTCTATATCTGTCATGAATTTGCCAAATATAGAAAATGGAAACCATATTGGATAGCCTTCATCTAGCAGATGAGTGATCTTTCCTTTATCCATACTTAACATTTAATATATTTCCTCTCATGAAATTTCATGGATTGAGCTAAAAATTGAGACAGACTAGGCTTTAACTCAACTTACCAAAACTTCAATAATAATGAACTCTTACAATTTTACTAAGCAGTTTTAGTCACTTCTCAAATTACAACAACACATGAAATATTACAAAAAGAAACAGAGGTCAAACCAGAGAATGACCACTATACACACGACTCCTAGTATGACTAGCAATGGACACACACTCTCATTCATGTGCTAGACTGATGGAGAGAATGAATAACTGCAAAGCTCATGATAAGGTCCCATTTCTAGGGTTCATAGTTTCCCTTCACTTTTTGCCAGCTGAATGACCTTTGGCAGGGGACATAAGCTACTCTCAAAGCTCCAGTATCCTTATCTGTAAAATGGAGATGATAATAGTACACACATACATAGAGCTATTGTGACGTTTAAATGATAACCCACACAAAGCTCATATAACACAGTATCAACCTCAAAAACTGTTAGCCAGTGTTATTAGGCCTCATCGCCCCATTAGTTGGTGAAAAATAAAGTATTATTCATTTGTATCCCCAAAAAAGCAAGTTTATTAGACACTTGGGAAAAAATGTACAACCCTCTTGTATTTTTCCAACTAGAATCACCCTTGAAATTTCCATTGTTGGCTCTCCACCCTACCGTGTTTCCCCAAAAATAAGACCTACCCATAAAATAAGCCCTAGCAGGATTTCTAAGCATTTGCGCAATATAAGCCCTACCCCAAAAATAAGACCTAGTGATGGGCGTGGCTATGCAGCATATCTGCACAACCCATACATTTCGTCGCAGAGCAGTAAAGAAGACGAGCAGCCCTTCTCATCTGCCCCATCGTGACAGCTACTATCCCAGAGATGAATGGAAAGGTGTGGACAGCCCCACCAACAAGGTCGGCTCCCCCTGTCAAGTCCCGGCCATCTTGTGCATGCTGCAAGCTGAGGTTTTGAGGGGAAAGTCTCCTCAGTGAAGTGAGGAGCGGGACGCTCCACTTTAGGTATTGTGTGTCCCCAGGGGGAAGAAGGAAAGCTGTGGCTGCCATTTTATTATGATGATGCTCCAGAAGAAGATGACTTAACTATATTTGAATAAATGTAGACTGTTGTACCGTACTTAAAAAAAATAACACATCCCCTGAAAATAAGCCCTAGGGTGTCTTCTTGAAGAAAAATAAATATAAGACCCTGTCTTATTTTCGGGGAAACACGGTACCTAGTCCCTCAATATCTCTCTCATGAAAAGAACAGCCCCAGGCCAGGAGCAGTGGCTCATGCCTGTAATTCCAGCACTCTGGGAGGCTGAGGCAGGAGGATTGCTTGAGCTCAAGAGTTTGAGACCAGCCTGAGCAACAGTTAGACCCTGTCTCTACTAAAATCAAACAAACAAACAAAAACAGAACAGCCCCATAATGACAAAATATCTACACTGGTGAAAAACTATAGATTACATTTAGAACAGAGAAGAACAGGAAGGACAAAAAAATAAAACAGTTCATATAGAAGAAAGAAAAAGACATCATGGTGCTGTTAATAAGCAAGCATAAGCCAGGTGCTTACAATCTCAAATGTTAACTTTCAGAGACAGAGAAAGGCAGACAAGTAAGCAAGAAGTATTTTTGTTTTGTTTTTTAGAAGCCAATCTTTTGGGTTTCCTAGCTTAAAAAGTATTAATTGTGTGGTAAAACTGAACCCAATCCCATTATCCAATCTTTCCCCAAAGCAACCAGGTCACAACTGGCTTCAAAACACGATGTTATATACAACTTTAGTTAAAGTATATTTAAACAGTTTTCTGAAAAGTAAACTCTTTAAAAAACTAAAAGGATAAAGTTAATGCATGACCCAAATTATAATATTAGCTGCAGAAAGGAAAATACTAAACTACTATAAAATAATGATTAAAGTAAACTTGACCTTTTCAATCAAGTTGGATTCCTTATTTACAAGTTGTGTGAGTTTCTGCAGATTTGCATCTACCGTTTCTTGTCCAGCTGGAGAGATGCCTAAGAAGCCAGGACAGAAATCAGAGAGAGACAGAAAATTGTGAAAGCCTTTAAAGCTGTTTAGATTGAAAGAATTTTGAGTCTACCCACCCTCACAAGTGCCCCACCCTCCCAATAAAAGGCAGAGAAAAAACCATTCTCTTCAGGTTCAAAGGCAAAGTTAGGACAGATAGTAATGCTAAATTCTAAACAAAAGGACTAAAATTTGTCCACTAAGAAGACAGTGTCAGCCAATTGTTATGCAGGTAGCCACAGTAATTAGTAAAAGAGCACAGCAGTCCTTATTTCCTTCTCAAATTTAAGCTATGTCTTTCCGCCCACCCGTTTCAAATAGGTCATTGGACACAACTATTTGGATAACTTTCTAAGGCAGTGACTCCCTAACAGCTACCCACCAGATATCCAAAGTACTTAGAGGGACTTTAAAAATACAGACTCCTGGGATCTATCTAATTTAGTAACTCTGAAATAGGACCCAAGATTTTTTATTTGCCATGTAGTCAAATTTGTTAAATATTGCCCAAAGTAACAAGTTTGAACGTTACTTAATTTCATGACTACCAAACTACTAACCCCTCCCTATGTACAGAAACACAGAACCCACCATAAAAAAAAATAAACTGTCCACCTAAGCCAGCTATCTTTATAACTTCTGTTTCTTAAAAGGACAATTTCAGTCAACTACCTCAGTAACAATTTAGCAATCCTTAAGCACAAGGTCCCACACTCAAAGAATCATAACCTAAGTGACAGGTGCCCTCTAGTTACTATACCTCCAGTCTGATGCAATCAGTTTTCAAGAAGTGGAATCATGGGAGTGTACCTCACCAAAATCAATCTGCTGCTGATTTCTGTTCACGCAGGAAAATGCTAGAAGCAGCAGGTAAGAATCATTTAAAGTAATTGCCCATTTGCATTAGGATAAATACTATTTTCAGTGGGGACTTAATACCTGTAGTTTTAATCTTTTAGAAGAAAATGACCCACTTCAAAGGGGCAATATTTAAAGAAGAAGAAGAAATATGAAAATCCAAAGGAATAGATAAAAGGCAAATATCTATTTCTCTATTTATATAAGAACTAACACATGGGAATAAAAATGAAGGTGGAAAATGCAAGTTCTTGAAGTGCTATAAACAGTACTTAAAAAGAATACACAAACTTTTTAAAAATTAAAACAAGTAATGAATTTTGCTTATCTATCTGTAGGAGAATATACAAACAAATATTAGCTGAAGAAGAGCCAGCTTACCTCCAAGACTAAGCCTAAAATAACTGTTTAAGATGTCATCACAAAAGCGACACAGGTTGGAGAGCTGTTTTAGGTGTTCTTGTAGCTGAACTTTAGGAAACCGTACTTTATAAAGAGGTGCAAGAAAACCAAAAACATAGGCATCCAAGGTACAAGGCCTAGAAATAAATTAAGGATTTTTTTAAAGCAGTTAAGAAAATATTAACTTGGAATTGTGTTTATAGTGTTTTTCAAAATACATTTGTCAATTCTGAAGTATACAATAAAGTCTTTTAAAATGTATACTACCCATTTTAGTGTATGAAAATGATGCAACTAGGGTTTTACTCATTAGTTTATTTAATACTCTAACCACTTATTTTATTTAGAATAAAATGAAGTTGCCAATTATAGATTCATCTTTACCCACAAGTATTAAATAAACTGGAGGCAGAGTGGGAACAGTCTTAGATGTTTTAAATTCACATATGCAACATATTAAGTCAATGTCAGATTACTACTGATAGAAAAAGTTTCCTATAATAAAAACCCATTTTAAAAAAATATTTTTTTAAGTGAAAAACTCATCTTTTGGAGGGACAAGAGGACTTACTTTAAATAACTGCTCACTGACTATATGTGCACAAAATATCAAAATGATTTTTAAGGGAATGTACTCACGTATCTCCAAAGAAAAACTGAGATGTTCCCAATCTGTTTGACAGAAGATTTAGGCACTCCTTGGCATCTCTGTATATCTAATAAAGATGAAATTACATCTCAAAAGTAGGAAAGATGCTCTAAAACTACTTTCGAAGCAGTCATCTCTATTTAAGTTCATTTCCACTATCTCTTGTCCCTTCTCTGGAGAACCCTTGCTTGGAGAGTAACCCAGACCATACCTGTGCTTCTACTTCCCAAAGGTGGTACAGGGGAGGCTCTCCTCTGGTCAGGAGAATCCTATTCAGTGCCCCCTTAGACATTCTTCCAGGCAGGATCAAACTCAAGGGAAAAGGAATTCGTGAAGCAAACCATGGCTTTGTCACAGTAAAGTAATTGTCACTCTCAACCCAGAATGTGTGAAGCTGCAAATGGAGAGAAAAAAACACTACAAGGATGTTCTTTTATTAAAAGAAAGATCACTCAACCAATGTGAATGTTTTTCATAAATATCTCTGTATAAAATGGCTTCATAAAAATTTTCCAGTTAGAATGATTCAGGATAAAACAAGATTATTTTAAATGTGTGAGATCTGTTCACTGCTATATTCCAAGCACCCAGAACAAGGCCTGGCACATAGCAGGTGCTCAATAAATATCTGTTGCATGAATGAACTATAGTTCATCCAATACTATAGAAGGAACAAAAAGATCCATCTCCCACAAAGAATTATAATTTCAAAAATGACATTATCTTTCACTTTGTTATTTCACATTCTGGTTGAATGTCCAACAAAATCCAGTTTCACAGAAATATGAAAGAATCAAGATTAACATACAAGTGAAATTTCTTCTTAAGATGTTTTCATTGTTTTTCTTCTACATAGACTAAGTACATTTTCAAGTAAGTCACTAAAATACTGTAATGTTCAGGAACACTCACCACTGCAGGAAGAAGCTTCTCTTCAAGGAGAGCAATGTAAGCCAATGTATCTGCCCCTTGTTTTGCTGAGAGTTCATAGTCAGCATTATATTTCTGTTAAAAAACATAAAACCAAAGAAATTCAGAAGTCAAAGAGCATTCCAAAGACACTGAAGCCAATCAAATTAAGATTCCTATTTTTTCTCACAAATGGCAAACATGATATTAAATAAGGGAAAGAGAAATACAAACCCAGTGAAAACTGCTGCTTAATGAACATAAGGATCTTAGTACAGCATCATGCACACAATAATCAATAAATGTTAGTTTTGATTTTTTTATTAACTTAATTATTAATAATAATTTTATTATTTCAATCCTTGTTAATGACCTAGTTCAGTGCATGGTATATAGTACAGACTTCATAAATAAAAGCAATTATTATTTTTAGCAAGAGGTAAAAGTTCCAATTGGTTTCATGTTTACTCATGAAAAAAGAAAGAAAACTTTCCAATTTAGAAAAGTTCCAAATGTTATTGACAATTTTTTAAAAGTACAGTACTGGCAAAATCAATGATAACTTTTACACTTATATAAATCATTTTAGGTACATTACATATATCTTTATGATTATAACATTTTAGATACATTTCATAAAACTGCTACTATTGGATAAGTGCTTTTAAAAAATAAAATAAGTAGTTGCTAGTTGGTGGGAACTCAGATGTCATGCTGAGCACAAAATATGTGGCAACTACGTGACTAAACTGACAATCCTATCAATAAGTGTTAATAGTGAAAATGGCTAAATTGAATTTACTTATATTAATATTTAATATATAAATTTCAATAACATCCAAGTAAAGTGCATGAAAATGTAAATTGACTATACCTCACCCCATGACTTTTCAAATCACTATAAAACCCATGCTTTATAGCAGTGATTCTCAAGTCTATTTTTTAATCAAATCCCAGGTATCTCCAATTGTCTGAGTTGGCAAAAATTAATTAACATGCAGGGAATCAACAAACTACTTCTTCAAAAGGAACCACCCACCTGTTTTCTTAAAAAATTTAGTATTTTTGCTGGCTGAGAAACAATGTTGTCTTCAGTTGCCAAAACTGGTACATCGCCTATAATCAAAAAGTAGTTTACATACAAAGAAACATTGTGATTTCCTCTGAAGAGATTCCAATATCCTAAAAACTATACCAAGTGCACATTTGGAAGGGGAAAAACATGAGTAAGCTTGCCTTAGTTTTTTGCAGTTTCACAAACAGCAGTTCTAAAGAACATTTTCATTTCTCATAATTTCCACTGATTTGGCTTGCACTTTGAGGTATTACTCAGAATGATCATAAGCGACACACAGCCACGGTCACAGTAAGAAGAAACTAAAACCCCAGAGTACTCTATCGCTATATACCTCGTAGCTTTACACGGAAGAAAAAAAAAAAAAAAAACTTAAAGAGGGCAGAAAGACGTGTCTAAAAGTTTACGCTGTACCTCTTGAACCTCTCCAGGTGTTATCTATGAGATTGACTTTCAAAGGTGCACCAGAAAATTTGGCATAAGCCTGAAACAGAGTTTGCAATAAAATATTTTAGAGTGCGTAATACAAATTTGCAGAACAGCTTTACTTCACAATCCCATCCCCCAAAGGCAGAAGGCGCGAGATACAAGGGCCGTAAACCTCCCGCAAGATCTCTAGCCCCGGACGCGAGCGCCAGCTACCCGGCTTTCAGGGACCTTGTTCCCCAAAAGGCCCGGGGGATGCGGGGCGGGGTGGGCGCGCCCCTGCTTTGGGCTTTCATTCCGCCGCCTATAACGTTTTGCGAGGCTGAGATAACTGGGAGCCAAGCGGAGAAGCCTGACGCTCCCGCCAGGCTACGGCTGGCTGACAGGCCAGGTTGTCACTCGTCGACGGGTGGGAGGGAGCCCAGGGCGGAGCAGCGTGCAGCCCCCCGGCCCGCCTCGACCCCGCAGCGCCGCTGGGAACCTGAACCAGCCAGCCTCGTGCCTCCGACCCCGTCCCTTCTTCTCGCGCCCCGGCCCGCGAGGCGGCCTCACCATCACCACCAGGGACTCGTTGTGTATCGATGGGAGCCCCCAGCCGCCTCCCCAGCAACTGAGCTCCAAGGGGGCCGCCATCTTGCGGGCCCTGACCTTTACTACCCCGGAAGTACTTTTGTCACCCTATTTCCGGCACGTGGAAACGCGGGGGCGGGGCGAAAGGCTAGAGAAATTGGGAGAGGCCCTCTGGAGGAGTCGTGAGCCTTAATTCAGACCCCCTGTTCTTCAAATATTTATCGGATGCCTACAGTGTTCCAAACCTTTTGAACATGGCTATGCCAGGCCTAAATTAATCTGTTTGTGAAATAAGGATGACAGTTTATTTACAAGATGGTGGTGAATGCTTAAAATGATGACATGGAGGGAAAGAAATTGGTGCACACAGTAGGCCCTGAATAATTGTTCAACACTTTCTCCCATATATTTGGCCTCTACCTGCCTTTTCAAGTCTCGGTTTCAGTTGTCACCCTCATGTTCAGTTGCTCCACTGTCCTTACAGTCCACCCTATTCCTGAAATTTGTCGTGTAGATTCTGCCTGCCTTCAGGGCTGCTTCTTTAATCTGGAATATCTTTCTTTCCTGTCCAACTGCTCCCTCAAAAATGTCACCTTCCCTGGGACGATTTCACAAAATTAGGAGTTTCTTCTGGGTTCCTTCAGCCCCTTGTACATAATTGAATTGTAGCTTCTTTCCCTAGCTACAGACCTTTTGCCTTTCAGAAGCTCTTTGAAGACAGAAGAGGGCCGGCTTCATGGGTGTGGGACCTGTGCAGCCACACAAGGCCCTGTGTTTAGAAAGGCTCCTCATTTGACGAATGCTCTAATGTTACTGTCTTGAAACAAGGGGACTTGCATTTTTATTTGGGACTGGGCCCTGCAAATCATGTAGCCATTCATGTCTGTGGGCCTAAGGGGCATGGACTAAATGTTTTGTGAACATTAAACCTGACAGTTTCTCAGAAAAACTGTTAAACAGGAAAGATAGGTCTTAGAAATGCCATGATCCACGTACACGTACTGGGTCCCAGAGTTAGAACTTGGGTGCTGAGTCTTTCTTTTAGGTGACAGGGTAGTCTTTCTGTGATACCCTCCCAATTCTGAGTTCTTTCCTTTCCTCTGTCCCACTGAGATAGTTGGGTTCCCTTGAACAACTAAAAACTCAAAAGAAACCTCTGCAAATTTTCATAAAATTGCTATTCAATAAATATTTGCTAGACACTCCTTTACTGTTTACATGGCCATCTAAATTACAGTGCCAATCTGCTAAAGTCTTTTTTTTTTTCATGTTTCTAAAACAGGAGTTCTCAGAAATGAGAAGGAAAAGATATATCAATGATAAGAATCCATTAATAATACTTTATGACTGGGAAATGTTAACATATGTACTATTAAAAGTAACTATCAAAACATTTATTGAGCAGCTCCTATGTCCAAGATGCTGTAAGGCTCTAGGAGAATATGGAAACATACAAAACATAAATTCTATTCTCAGGAGTTTACAGTCTACAAAAAAGACATATGCAAAGCTAAGTGTAACAAGTCAGATTGTCATGAGTAAAGTTAGAGATATAAATAAAATACTGCAGAAACAGAAAGGAGGAACAATGCATACTCTGTGGAATCGGTGGAGGCTGTTTAGTCTTCAGTATAAAGAAGTAATTCAACTTTCAAATTCATGCAATGGGACTTCCCTGTTTTGAGGATTCAAATCTCAAGCCATAAAACTAATAATCCATATACTACAATCAGGCATTTAAAATAATCATACACAAAGATTATGGATTTCCTGAGTCTTTCTTATAGTGAGGGTGGATGAACATTCTTAGTGGACGCGTAATGTAATTTCTCAATTTGGTCTTCTCTTTTACTGCGCCGTTATATACAATGATTTAATTTGCATTAAAGAGAAGTTAAATCTCTTCCCTTAATGTGGAATTGGGACAGAGAATAGCATGCCGTTGTATCTGATAAAAGAATCCTTACACACAGGTTTATTTGTGCCTAATTAATAGCAATCTTTATTGCCTCAATTCCTCTTGAGAGTCTGTATCTGCTAGATTGAATTTAAAAACCTTAGCGTAGCTGATTGCACAACCAGGCTGAATACTGTTCCAGAGAACCACACAGAAAGCTGAAACCTTCAGAAATTATGCCTGGTATGGGTAGTTGGCCCCTGTGCCTTTCCCTGGCTGCTAAAGAGTATTGTTCAGAGTTCATCAAAATCATAATTTCAGATTCCTACCAGGAAGAATACTATCTGCAAAACATTCATGTATGAATCACAGTTTTATAATGAATATTCCAGATAATGTTTTCCCTGAAAAAGAAATCTTATTTTTCAAAAAATTAATATTAAAAATGGCTTCATCTAGTGATGGTCATCTGAACTCAGGAAACCTGACCTTGGCATCCATTCCCGTCCCTCATGTGTTTCTTAACTTGGGAGCCATGGTGCAGTTTTGTTAAGACTTTTTTGTCTGGGTGATTGAGAATGTCTGAAATAGTGCTTTTGGCAAAGATGAAAATTTTGTGACAAGTGATCATGCAGTTTAGTGACTATCCCTTATGGGAAAGCTAAATTGGAAAGTCTTGAGTGTCCCTTTCAACTCTAAGATTCTATAATTTAGTTCCATGTTCAGATATAGAATCGTTAAGGGAGGGAAAAAAACAAACACTGAATAGAAATCAGGAGAGCTGTATTTTTGACTTGGCCTCTAATTAGCCATATGCCCTTGAGCCAATCATTTTACCTTGACTTCTCAGCTCATTCGCTTACAAAGTAAAGGTTCTTTTAGCCCCGGGATACTATCATCCTGTGTGTAATGAACATTTAATAATTGCTGACATTTGTGGAGCAATTTCTACATTGCAGAAATTGTCTTAAGTACCTGACATAACCCATTTGATCTTTATAATGACTCCCTGGGGGAAGAACTGTAATTTTCCCCTATTTTCAAGGAGGGACACTAAGACAAAAAGATGTTAGTTAACCTTCCCAAGGTCACATAGCCAATAGGGTAGAGCTAGGATTTGAACTCAGGCAGTCTGGCTTCAGAGCTCATACTCTTAACTACAGTGTCATACTACCTCATGTAGCCTTCTAAGTAGTCCATTAAAAAGCCTGATTTCACTCAAAGTAGAGGTATCAATGCCATGATATTACTATTATTACTTATTTAAATAATATTTGTTTAGTATTATACTATTAAACAAATTTATTAAGCAACTTCTATATGTCTAGCACACTTCAAGGCTGACAGGGAATAAAAACTTACGTTCACGCTTTCAGAGGTATAGTTGATGAAACAAGGACCACATATTTGAGATAACTAAAGACTATTAGGTATGCTCACAATGGAATATTACTCAATTCTAAGAAAAGACAGTGAGCTAACAC
>VBSM01002608.1:24240259-24278464 GCA_008086735.1 Cheirogaleus medius
TGATTTGCATTTCTCTGATGATTAGAGATGATGAGCATTTTTTTATATGTTTGGCAAGACCTCCATCTCTTAATTAATTTAAAAAATAAAACAGCAAACTGACTGGCATCTAATACTGGGCTTGCACTTGGTGGGCACTCCACAGCAGGCATTCTGTTCTTTGGGCATCCAGCCACTGCCTTCGGTAGCCGCCTCACGGACATGTGAATCTGAGGCCAAACAACCTCAAGGGCACCTCTACTAAGACACATCTTCTGAGCCTGGTGGGAGCAGAGGTTTCTCCTGGCCCTGACATTGGAGACTGCCATCCCCTAAATGGATATCAGGGGAGACCCAGTTGCTGAGGATGACTCTGCTGCCCCTAAACCATTAGCATTTCCCAAAGAGGAATAGGAGACCAAAGACCTCTGCCTTGTGTAACAATCATGCAGCCTCAGAAAGGCTGGGAAGCCCTCCTCTCAATGACCCTGTGCTCTGTCCTAGTGTGAGCAGTGTTTATGCTTTTACACCAAATCATTTAAATAGAAAGGGCGCAGAAAAAGTCAACTATAATCACTTGGTGCAGAGCAGAGAGCAGAAAGACAGCATTTCATATTCAAGAATAAATTGTCCGAGTAGTAAATGTCATTGCAGTGAGTCCTGTAATTGGAGATAGGAAAGAAACATTGGACAATTGAGAAAACTCCAGGAGAAAAAAAAGGGAGGGAAAGCCTGAGAACAAAATGAAAGAGCATTAAATTTATACAGATTCAGAAAAAGACTTCTGAACAAAATAGCACTGATGATGCTAGGAAGCTTAACTAGTAAATACCGCTTCAGCAGGAGGTAGGTGGAGTAACTACTATTTCAATAAAAGTTCATTTGAAAAACTTAATTTGTCTTTTTTAACCAAATTAAATTCCTAATTTTTATGAGAACATAGAATACAATTTTTTTTCAGTAAGAACAAGTTCGTTTTCTTAAAGTTCCATATTATGGTCTGTTACAGTGAGTGGGTGGCAAGTTATGTATTTATTGTGGTTAACTCCTGGCGTGGAGAATGAGGGGATATTCTCAGGAGAGGGATATAGAAGCGGCTTCAGTAATTTGCAATAGTGAACTTCTTTGCTGAGTAGTAGGAACGAATGCTTGTTAAATTATTCTTTATACGTTTATATATGCCCAGATATTATAGACATTTCATCATTTTTAAAAGAGAACCAGAGGTTCAGGAAATATTTAGGAAAAGGAGAGAGGAAGCAAGAAAGGCATCAGAGGGGCAGAGGATGAGAAGAAGAGGAGAAATAAGTAGGGGGAGATAGAAAAAGAGGAAAAAGGATGGTCTGGAATCTAGTGAGCTTTTCGAAGGGCTAGGTTAGAAGTCACACCACACTGTTTGCCAGCTGAGGGTCTTATCAATTCTTGTCCTGATTGAATAGCTCTCTAGCCATTTCTCAACAAACCTGAGGCTCAAGCACTTGCCTCTGGCATTCTGATCTCTACAACCGGCCACGAAACAACTCCAGCCAATTTAAAGCAGTTCTTCCAATGGAAAAAAGGAAGAAAAGAACAAAAAAAAAAAGGATAGCAAATGCAATTCCCTCAAGAAGAAAAGAAAAAAAATGAGCACATATGTATGAATGAACCCAAACCAGCTCTAAACTACCCCCCTTTGGGGACAGAAGCAGATGCCTTAGCCAAATTCGAAATGAAACCCTATATCCCTGCAGACCGCTTTCTTGCCATTACTGTATAATTTACATGCAAGTTGTCTGCATAGTTAATCTTCTTCTATAGCATCTGGTATTTATCATCAAAAACAGCTTGCTGGGAGATTCTGGAGAAGCTCTTCACATATCGTGGGTTTTAAACAGTCCTCTACAAGTCTGTTTCTTTAAAAGTTAAAAGTGCTGTTGAGTACAAGGACATATGTGGTAATAAGTAGGGAAGGGTCATTCGTACCAGGGCATCTCCTAAAGTGACCTAAATGAATCAGGACCAGAGAGGTGAAGATAAAGGGAATGAAATGTTACAGCTATGAATAAAAAGGTTCTGACGTCTTCCAGCCAGCTTCCTCATTTCCCACACGTGGCAGGTGGCTTTCACAAGGAATCCCAGCACAATGGCTGAGCTGAAACTGGAAGCAAGATTTTTGGAAATGTCATTCAGGGTTGCCTTAAGGTTTTTACCCCCCACCCCAAATGGAAAAAAGAAACAGAAAAACTTTAGATTATCCATTTTAGAGAAATGACTAAGATGCATAAATAATATTCAGATTCTGCAAGAGGGATCAGCCCCGCCTTTGACTGGCCTTGGGAGGTTAGGACTCTGCCAACTGCGTAGTCACTTCCACATGTTGGTGACACAGAGCATCTCTCAGTGTTCATCCTAGAGACGCAGGTCTGGGTCCTGCAGACATAGACTGTTGCAGGATGCTGGGTTGGACCCTTGTTGATTCTATCTGCTACAGTCTTCCCTTCGCTTGATTTAGAAATTCAGAAAAATCTAGAAATGAATGAATAAATGAATGGTCAGAGATGTGTTTATCCACTGGGGCAAAGCTGCAACTTCAACATTCCATAACCATGATCAATAAAAAAATTAAAAATTAAAAATAAATTTTAAAAATTGAATAATAATGATAGCTCTGAAAATTACAGTCATGAGGCAAAGTTCACATGGAAAATTTGCACTTGATCTATAGTGGGACAGAGAGGGTTTTCCTTACTCTTTTTCTTAACTTCTTTTGTGAATATGTATTTTTGTGCCTCAGTGCCACTAAACAGAAATCCAGAGAATACTGTAAATGTTTTCATTTTTACTGTTATATTCTCCAGCTTTTCATACATTGGCAGAAAGTAATAGATGATGGATTTCTTAAAGTTTAGCAGCTTGTAGTTCCATGTGTAATAAAAATAAGTATAGTTAAAGGTTAATTTAATTAGTAAATTTCAGTTATATGAATTAACTATACTTTAATTTACCAGACCTGACAAGTTTGTGAATAAATTAAATCATCCTAACATATTTTAATACACCTAAGGCACAAAGCATCTTAAACTTTGTAAGGAGAAAGGGTGACACAGAGGAATGAGCACTAGATGTGCATTCTAGAGAACGGGGGTCCAGGTTCTGCTGTGTGTTGGCCTGAGCCGTTCACGTAACTTCCTTGAGTCTTAGTGTCCTGTTTTATGTAAAGGGGAACACTGATCCCTCTTCTGCATAGCTAGGGAGGCACTGAGAGACTCCAGAGAAATGGCACATGTTAGAGATGTTTATAACTTGGAACACTGTGCACAAGTATATGTTTTGATTTTGGCATTGTGTTTAAAGTAAAGCATGTATTTTGGTTTTCCTGAAAAGTAATGGTTTTCAGAAAAGGAATTGGGAAATTCTTTTTCCCCCTGTCAAAGCTGTAAAATATCTAGATTTCATCTCCCCAGGTTGGACAATTCTCCTCTACTCTAGCTCTTTTTTGAGCTAGATCTCTTCCCATAGATTATCTTGCCACTCACAGTCAGATCGGACACTTGTCCCCGCCAGGCCTCAACATCACCCTGCTGGGAGACCCCACAGGAGCGAAAACGTCTGAAGTGGGAACAGCCAATGAAGGAGTCTCACTACTATCGCAAGAGCTGGCTTAGAATAAAGGGGGCATGCCATTTATTCATTCAATAAACATTTATTGAGCACCAACTAAGTGCCGGGCACTCTTCTAGATGCATGACTGAAAAAATGGGCAAAAATTCCTTCCCTCATGAAGCATACACTCAAGAGTTAGAGTCCAAGGACATCAGAGTCTTACAAGAATCAGAGAGAAGGTAGAGTGGATGATGCCCAGTCAACACTAGGATAAAGCTGAGCGCGTGTTCACTCTCATTCATAATTCCATCGCCCAGAAACATGCAGGGACCCAAATTTGACCATAATGTGACTTGGATACTGACAGGAAGTAATTAAGCTTATTTTTTTCTTATGAATTTCACAGGTATATACGATAGCATGGTTAAAAAGGACTAAATTAATTTTACAGTAGTAATGTTTTCAAACTCCCTGATGTTTAGTGTGATTTCCTATTTGTCCCAGCCACACCCATCTGTGGGCTGCAGGCCTTACAAGGGCAGCCTTGGTGTCACCTGGAGCCAGTACAGTGGTGCTTAGCACAGGGGCATCCCTGAGCCTCCTGGAATGAGTCTGCCCCGTGACGCCAAGTGGCATCTCCACTACTCTCCGCTCTGTGTGTCCTGTAGGCAGGACTTGGCCACTGCCCAGATCCTGGTTCTCGCTCGAGTTCTCCCTCAAGGGTTGAGCTCTGTCATTGGATGCAGTTCCTGGGGTCCATCTGCCTCAGGGGTGCAAATTGTGAATAAAACCGAAGCCCAGAGAATAGATGAGAGGCCAGGCATGAGCCAGTGGCAGAGCCTCAACAAGATGCAGGTCTCAGACCCCTCGCCCTGAGCTCAGACACATACTACATGTTTTTATGAAATATTGTTTCGGGCCTTATTGTCACTTTTCTTCTAGTGATGTGGATGGATGGTATGTTGGATTTTGTCTGAGATTGTCAGTATCAATTACTCAGATTCTTCTCAAATAGTAACTACTTGGTTTTATTCTGTGAGTGAAGAAGGCAATAGATGCTCCTGCAAGAAAAAAATTCAAAAGAAAATTGTTGCATTTGGGGTAAGATTGTAGAACAAACTGGGCCCAGGTCTGGAATAAATGTGAACAATTTCTAGTAGAGCATAAGAGCATAAAAAAGTTTCTTAACATATCACATCATGTCAACAAAAATTGGTATAATTTTCAAGGAAGAAACGTATGATACTCTAAAGCTATGCTCATGGTAATATGGTCTTTCTGAAAGATATTTCTGTATGTACCACATTAACATTAAAAAAAGTGAGCATCTTCCAACTAAAATCAATAGTTTAAATTAAGATATAAATGTGGCTGTACCAGTGAGAAACTAAGGCAAATGTCTCCATCTAAGGCAAGATTGCTGGATAAAATACAAGATGCCCAGTTAAATTTGAATTTTATATGAGTAACAGGTAATGTTTTAATTTAAGTAAAAATTTCAAACTTAACCAGGCTTCCCATATTTTTATTTGTTAAGTATAGCAACTACAATCTAAGGGACAAAGTTTGTTCCCAAACACTGCTCCTGACAAAAAAAATCTAAAGTATATATGATAGTTAATTAATTTGGAAGATAATTCAATACAATTTCAAATCTCACTGAGACAGGGTTTCTTGACACTGTGACCACTGACGTTTGGGGCCAGGTAATTCTTTGCTGTGGGGGGCTGTCCTCCGCATTGTACAATGCTCAGCGGCATCCCTGGCCTCTCCCCACTAGATGCCAGTAGCTCACCCTAGTTGTGACAACCTAAACATTGCCAAATGTCGGCAGGGAAGGGCAGATGTCCCCAAATCATCCCTGGTTGAGGAGCACTATTCTGAGGGAAGACAATTTCGTATAAGTGCAGTTTATGTATTTTAGAAGAAAATTAGACTGTCCTGGTCTTGAAGAAAAAAGGGGAAGCCGTATTTTATGTAGTGTTTATTTTAAAGTGTCTTGGGAGAGACACCAATGGAAAATAGTTGGGAAATGATTGAGAAGCTGAAGAGTTGGTGGACGTGAGATTGTTTTGCAATCTGGAGCTCTATTAGAGAAGCTCCCGTTTGCTCCAGCAGCTTTGAAAGGCAAAGGCAGTAGAAAGCACTCATGACATGGCTCAGGTTCCCAACATAGCCTTCATCCAGGCTTTGAAAGAACAGTTAGTACAAAGCCTGCTGAGTTCTGGAAAAGGAGTGTTTTATTTGGATAGTAATAACTGAAATTCCAACCTAGGCCACCTAGCTGAATAATTATACATGTGTGTCCAGAATAAACAAATTGCCAAGAGATGTGCTGAGAATCAGAGTAGGAAAACTGTTTACTGTTTGCTTTCCAGAAAATTATTTGACAGGGAATTTTGCTAAGGTGTTGTTGCCTTCACTTTACCCAAGGAAACATATGAATTTAGTTTGCTACCTAAACCAAGAAAGTAATGTGATTACACATATTATGGGGAAGTTTTTAAAGAATTAACCTTTCAAGTCTTCGTGGCTCTAATTACTGCTCTTTGGTCATATAGTGAGAGTCACTAAGCATTCCTTTCTCCAAGGAATTTTCAGCATAATCCTATTTTCCACTTAAATTCTTCATGATTTCCAGATTGGAGTGAAAAATCAAATCTACTTCCAGTGAAGAGAGACTCAAAAAAACAGTGATTCAAACAAGATTCCAAACAGAATACATGAACTTCTTATTTTACCTTTATTAATTTGAAATCTACAATGTTGTGTTTTGTCAGAATAATGGAAAAAAATTTCTTTTAGTTGAGAAATTAAATTCCAACTAAATTTAGAGGACAAATGTCCTAACTACAATACTTTTTTTTTTAAGTTATATCAAGGCAACTGTGCTCTAAGGACACAGCAACTCAGTTCTGGGCCACAATTCCTTCTTTAGGTAAACCTATGCCCTTAAAAGAAAGTTCAGAACCCTTACTACAGTCTGCAAGGTCCTAAATGACCTAACGGGAGAAGACCACTCTTCCTCCAACTCCTAGGGCATAGGCTAAGCTGCTCTAACGTACAGGTTGAAAACTAGAGTGGCTCAAATGAGATCAAAGTTGAGTATTCTCGCACTTTGAACAGGATAGAAGTACACAAGTGGTCAGCGGTCCAGAGTTCATGGGGAGCTTGATCCATGAGGCCATCCCGTGACCCAAGTACTTTCCATCTTGTTGCTCCTCCAGCCCTCAGGCATTCTCCTCATCCGCCTGGTCAGACCCGCATGGAGCAGATCCAACCTGCTCCCCCAAAGCCCAAGTCACAAGGAGAACTGACACTTAGATGCTTTTCTAAGACCTGCTACATGTCAGAAGAAGTCACTTCATGTAGAGGGTAAAAGGTACTGAAATATGTTCGGTTTCTACAGAAAAAACAAACACACCAGTAATCGTACTGACCCACAATAGCACTGATACAAATCACGCCACCACGCTCTCTGCGTCTGAGCCTGCAGAGAGGCAAGCAGAGAGGCAGGCAAAGAGCTTTCTTTAAAGATATGTCGCAGGGTGGTTACCCAGGAAACAGACTCTGAGATGGAGATTAGTGTACCAGAAGTTCGTTAGAGAGTGCTCCACAGATCACACCTGTCGGGAGAGCAGAACTGGGAAGACAGGATTTAGGCTGTGGTACAGCCACAACAAGGTCTCAACCCAACCTAAAGGAGCACTGAAGCTGAGTATGCCCTTCAGAGCTGGGATGACAAGTTGGGCCTTTATACCCCTTGACACTTACTGGCTGTGAGCTGCTCCAGAAAAGGGGGGTGACCTTGGGTGAGACGAGTCTCTTCAGCTGAGGCAAATCCCAAAGAGGGCTGTCACGCAATCTTCCAGATGGCAGCGCAGCCTAGCATCCGGGACAGGATGTGACCTGGAAGTCACATAAACCCACTTCCCCTTCATTATCCAGAATGTCTATAATGGCCACCAAAGCTGTCACAGAGGTTGGGGACTACAGTCTCTAGCTAGGAGGCCCTATGCCTAGCTGTCACTAAAAGGAAGCAGGGGAGAATGGATATTGGGGAACAATCTGAAGAGGGAAGGAAAATCATTGAGTTTGTTCAGATTATTGACTGTTACAGATCAAAAACCATTTGGTTGAAGGAAGCTACTCACAAAACACACAGGCAGAAAGAGAGCTAAGAATGGGGCAAGAACAACTGAGAAGCTGCTCATATCTACGGACGTCCTTTGTGTAGTGATGACTACACTGAACTAGGTGCATTTTGGAAGAAGCCGGGGTCTGACTCCTCAGAGCTCTGCAGAAAGGGGTTTCTAGGGACACGCTTCCAACCTGCTCCCCCAAAGCCCAAGTCACAAGGAGAGCTGACACTTAGATGCTTTTCTAAAACCTACTACCTATCAGAACAAGTCACTTAATATAGAGAGTAAAATGTACTGAAATATGATTCTGTTTCTACAAACAAACAAACACACCAGTAATCGCATTGACCCAAGATAGCACTGATACAAATCTGTCACATCCTTGGATTTTCAGCATCATAATGGTGTGTGGAAAGGAAGGAGATCAAGAAATGCTTGGGGGTGCCTGCCACCCCTCTTTCTGAACAAAGCAGCCAGACCCGTTTCTGCTGCCAATTGGACCAAGGACTAGAACCTAACATAAAACACCACCATCTATAGGCCGGACATAATGATATCAGTAGCCTATGAGGAAACCTGGTAAGAAAACTCTCATTAGTAGCGACACTGTATGAGACAGTGTGGGGATCTAACCAACCAACGTGATCCTCCTCTTGCACAGTTTGAATAAAGGACAGAGTGAGGGGTATGCGGTACACAGTAAGCACCAGGAAAAACATAGTGAAATTACAGAAACCCAAACAGAGGAAACATGAGAGACCATAAAATGTCTGACTTTCAGAATGGCTGACGGGCTTCTAGCAGTGTTTTGTTTTCTTCCCCCAGTCAAATTTCAACCAGAGTTTGAAGCTCAGAAGCTTATTAAGCCTTGAGGCTTACACAGGCCCCTTCCAAGGCTGTGATTTCCTGGGCTTCCCTTGCCCCAGCATCCTGACCTCCTTGAGGCAATCCGACTGTCTCCACAACTAGCACTTTAAGCATGCCTAATGAGAAAGCCTCCATCCCCGGCTGCAAAGTATGGTGGAACTAAGGTCCAGATTCACAACTCAGGAGCAGTAGTGTTAATATGTTCAGGTTAAAGTATATTTGGAAAATCTCTACCCCTGCTCTCTGAGGATGTCACATGAGGCCCCACTGGGCCCTTGTCCTGGGACTACTGTGTGGCACTTGCCTCTTCCAGAAACCCTTCTCCTCCCCTCTTCTGCCCTCTCCCCCATAATCTCCCAGACACCCAGCTTGGGAACACAGGGAACTTCTCAGCTGCATATGGGCAGAGCCATAGGGATCCTCAAACAGGGCTAGTTTCTGCTCCCCAAAAAGTGTTTAATTTCTTAAACCCAGAAGACTCTTTCTGGGATTCTGCATTCTCATATTTTAAGAATAAAGCACCATCTCCATGAAGAAACCTACTTCGAACCCTATTTATGTCCACTTCTGGGATTGGGCTATAGCCGGGCACATTTGATAGCTGGCAGGTGACAGTCTTCCCAAAGGACATCTGCACCAGGCCGTGGAGCATGGGGTTGAGAAAACAGGCTCCAGTACTCCCCCAGCTCTGCCGGTTATTAGCTGTGTGGCCTTGGAAGAGTCATTTATCCTTTCCAAGCCTTCATCTCCTCAGTTGTAAAACAGGATATAACAATAGTATATTCACCACAGGGCTGTTGTGAGAATTAAATGACGTATAGTTAGCTCTTGGCACAGGGCCTGAACCATCACAGCACTGAAAAATGATAGCTATAATAGTAGCTACCCCATAAATAAGCCTCCTTGGAGGAAATTTACCCGAAGGTAACAAGACAGTCAACTTGGTCCAATAACAAAACCCCAGAAGGAGAGATTCTAAATACAGCATGGAGCCCAGCTCTTAGATTAGTCACCTTGCCCAGCTTCCCATTACTTCATTGCGGAGTCCCATATAGAGGTGGGATTTTAAGCAAATTGGGAAAAGAGCTGTTTTTCTTTTCTTTTTTGGGGGTGGGGACAGACTCTCACTTTATTGTCTGGGCTAGAGTGAGTGCCATGGCGTCAGCCTAGCTCACAGCAACCTCAAATTCCTGAGCTCAAGTGATCCACCTGCTTCAGCCTCCCGAGTAGCTGGGACTACAGGCATGCACCACCACGCTGGGTTAATTTTTTCTATATATTTTTAGTTGTCCAGCTAATTTCTTTCTATTTTTAGTAGAGATGGGGTCTCGCTCTTGCTGAGGCTGGTCTCGAACTCCTGAGCTCAAACAATCCTCCCACCTCGGCCTCCCAGAGTGCTAGGATTACAGGCGTGAGCCACCACACCTGGCTGGAAAAGAGCTGTTTCATTAAAATCTCCTCAAGGTTTTAGAGTACAAGACAGTGTTGCCTTAACACCACCACAACATCCTACAATACATATGTCCCACCTAACCAGGAGAGAGGCAACCTGCCAAAATTCACTTGGAAATGCTGTACAGCTTTGGAATCTCACAGGATCCAAAACATCAGAGGCAGTACTCAGTGGGCATGACAATGTCTCCAGCAGATACAACTGTGGTCTTCAGCCGATGTGGCAATGGTACCTAGTAGGCATGGACATGGTTCCCAACAGAGGTGCTGATGACTTCCAGCATTCAGGACAATGGTCCCTAGCACACAAAGTGGTACCTCCAGAGCAAGTAAATGGGAGCATCAACATTCTCGAACTGATTGCGATGTTAGGGAGTTCCGGTGTCTCTCAGGCTCAGCAAGAGTGGTACTCGAGCCCAAGAATGTGGTATTGGCCAATGTAGATTGGGGGAAGAAAAGAAGAAAGTGTCTGATACCACAGAGTAGCTACTAGTATTTATTTCCGACCATATGTGGGCTATAGCCCAAGGTACAGAAATTTGGGGTATGAAGGATGTGAAGAAGAGTTTGAATTGGGCAGGAGTGAGGAAAATAGCCCAGGCACTAGGAACTATACTCCTATCATTTGGACTCACCAGAAGAGTAAAACTAAGAGCTTCATTTACAGCACTGTATTTCAATGAGGAAGCAGAAAGAAGACTAGACCAGCAGGCTGGAGAACAGGGTTTCACTCCTAGTCTGCCTCTGACTCTCAGAAGTAACTTAACCTCTTTGAAGCTTAGCCTATTCATATGTAGAAAGGAGGAAAAAGAATTGTACTCAATAACTGAGCCCTTTCCTATGATGATTTTATTTCATCACTGCCAGATTCAGATAAAGCCAAGGTCTTGCTAACACTCCTTCCCAGTTGAAATGTAGTGACTCTCAAAGACTTGGAAATGTTACCATTCTGGTAAGCAATCTTTTAATGGAAATTTTACAGCCTTTAAAATAATTAACATTCAGTACTCAACCTTAGAACATTTTCCAAATTTAGATGAGAAGAGATGAAGCAAGAAAAAAGGTGTTACCTTATCATCCTTTTCCTTTTGGCATTAAAATAAAGACTCTATCAGGGCATGGGGAACGTTTTGGTTTCTTTGGTACTGAGCTGGTGGCAGCACGAGCTAAGTGGGAGCCGACTATCTCAGGTATGGACTTCCCCTGGGTGATCCAGGTGTCAGGTTCAGCCAACATGAATGTGCCCTTATGGAGCTTGCACACCTGGTCACAGCGGAGACCTTCTATAAAGGTCTACAAGTACCTGGGGAGACAGGAGGGCACAATTCTGAAGCCTGTCTCACCTTTTGGGGGTGCCGGTGGTGAGATACCAGTACCTCCATGAGCCATATAATGGGGAAGGAGTGTGCAAATCCATGTTCTAGAGCCCATCCCTATGCCTTCTGGAACATTTCCCTCTCTGATAAGAAATCTCCTGATAATAATGTGTTTCACTGGAATAACATCATCCTCATCATTAGTAAAATGATTGCTGGTTGTCAACACTCACGGAGAAGGTCCCTAGGGAGGTCAGTTGTCACAAGGAAGACTGGCGTGCTGGCTCCCAAGGGGAGTGTTCCTCTCCTTGATGGGGGCACCAGAGACCGGGGTCAGGGCTTCAGTCTCAGAGATGCAGGAACTCTTGTCAGTGCCTGAGGGCGGCTGAAGAATAATAAGCAGACCACAATGCTGTCATTAAACAGCAAGGTGTCTTTTACGAGGTGAATGTTAGCATCAGCCTGGCAAGTCCATTCTTAGACGAACTGCAAGGAAGCCAATTTAACAGAAAGTTGCTTGGCAAGCAACAAGGGTGATATTTAATGGGGTCAGCCTATAATTACCTGATGTGTCCATTTCTACCATGTGGTTCTGTCCACCTCTCGGACCAGAGGGTTGTGTTTGAGGCCAGGCAAACCCTTCCTTGGACAGTTCTTACACATACACTGCCAAACTTTGCCTCACTGACTCTTCTAAGTCACCCATTTCTAAACCTCAATTACTGACCCATTCCCTTCCTGATTGACATGGTCTTTCTTTAAACGTTTTAATATCTTTAATCGGGACAGGTTAAAGTCAAGTCTCTTCTGTAAGATGTGATGGCATACTGTTTTGACCCAGTATGTGTGCTCAGTTGGCAATTGGCTATTTCCTTTCATAGCCGAATTCTTGGGGTCACCCCACTGTTGCCTTCCTTCCATAAAACACCTACGCTGCTGTGTTAAAATGTCATTTTGCTTTATTTAATTTCATTTTTATTTTCTGTGTTCTTTTTCCATGTTCCACTGATTTTTTTGAGTGGGATTGGTCTGAGAAAGGATATTATTTTTAGCACAAATTGAATCAAGTGAGATGAAATCTTAGAACAAATTCAACCATTTCATTATGTCAAAGGAAGGCAGGTTCTTTACTGATTACAAATTTTATTAGAGAGACCAAACTGAGTTTGTCATATATGATGAACAAAGAATATACATATATTACCATGTTAAGAAGTACAGTACTGCTAGCCCTAAAAGTAAAGTACTGGCAATGTGAGGTGATAAGTCTTCATTTCTCGTTCTAAAACAGAGTTTGTTTATCTTTTTAGTGGTTTGCACCACTAGGAGCTACTAAAAACCCCAAGCACAAACTGCTTATAATTCCAACCTTGGATGAACTGATTCAAAAGGGGTAGATTGATTAATCCATAACATACTCTCTGAGCTGCCAGTAATGAAGAGACAGAAAAACAAAAGAAATAGTTGCCACTTCCCAGATTTTGCCCTTCTATTTGCTTTAATCATTTTATATTTAATGATTATTCCATTTAATTATATGTTTGTTTATTCCTACCTAATCTGTTCTACAGAGCATTTAAGACAGATGACAAGAACACAAGATAAAAATCAGGATCAAGAAAAATAAAAATACATATTAGATGATGAAGGTGGGAGGGAAGAGTTAGAAAGATATATAGGATATTAGTCCGTACATAATTATTACAGTGAAGGCCAATGTTTGGGCCGTGCTTCCTAGTGGTAAAAGCAAAAATGAAAATATAATAGGTACAAAATTATCCATTATCCATAATAAAAACCTCCCAAAACAAAGCTTTTCTTGGAACTTGGACCTGAAAGAAATTTCTTATTTATATCTTTACATAAGAAAAACTTAGTGATATGGATGATACAATCCCACAATATAGTCTGGCAATGTGCAATCCAAAAAAATTTTGTGGGTTTTGAGGGAGTTTTGTTCTTTGTTTGGTTTCTTCCCTTTACCAGTTTTTGAAAAATGCAGCCTATGTCCACTCATCCAAGGTTAACCGAAATATTTTAATATTTAGTAAAATCTAAGCTTAATCTTTTTACTTGCTCCTGAAAAATACAAGAAGATAAGACTATAACAAATTGCTTCCTTCCCCATTTTATTATGTTATTTTGGTTGACTGCTTTACTTCTATTTTGCTTTTTAATTCCACAAATTACACATCATCATTATTGTTGTTGTTTTATATGGCCAATATTTAAAAATATCTTTGCTCACTATTCTTCTTGCATTTCAGACTCTAAATTTGGGTTCATTTTCTGTGAGCCTGAACTATATCTTTCAAAACTTCTTTTGTGAGGATCTACACTCAGTTTTGTTTGTCATTTTACAATGTCTTTTATTTTACCCTATTATTAAAAGATCTTTTTACTAATTGTAGGATTTGGGATTGTTAATTTTTTTCTTGGTACATTAAAAATAATATTCTGTCTTCTGGCATCCATTAATGCTGTTGGAGACACTGCTGTAACTCTAATTTTTATTCCTTTGAGGTGATTTGTCATTTATCTTTGGCTGCTTTTAAAATCCTCTCATTTGGGCCAGGCATGGTGGCTTACGCCTGATATCCTAGCACTAGTCCAAGACGGGAGGATCACTTGAGGCCAGGAGTTGGAGACCAGTCTGAGAAAAAGTGAGACCTCATCACTACAAAAAATAGAAAAATTAGTCTGGCAGGGTGGCACATGACTATAGTCCCAGAAATATGGAAGGCTGAGGCAGGAGAATCACTTTAGCCCAGGAGTTGGAGGTTGCAGTGAGCCATGATGACTACACTCTAGCCTGGACAAGAGAGAAAGAAACTGCCTCAAAAAAAACAAAACAAACAAACAAAAAGAGACATTTTGGAATTATCATTACTTTTCTTAGGTGAGATAATGATATTGCAATTACATGGGAGATGTCCTTATTCTAGGAGATGCCTGCTGAAGTATTTAAGGAAACATGTCTTGTGCTTGTAACTTCCTTTCAAACAAACAAAAAATCTGGATATTATCTACACACACACACACACACACAGAGATGTATATGTACAGGTATATGAGAGAAATGAGTGACTGTTCTTTGTACTTTTCTTTTAACTTTTCTGTACATTTCAAATGTTCACAAATTTTTAAATTTTGCAGAAAAGTGTAAAAACAAACAATCAAAAAACCACATAGGAGATAGCTGTAGTTACAAATTCTCAGAGGGAGATTTTCTCCTTTATACCACAGCCAAGATCAAGACAGGCAAGTTCCCTTATTCTCTCCTTCTGAGCAGAGGGTTTATTTCTTACCTAGGGACATTGAGGGTGCGACTCCCGAGGTGTCAACTTTATGTGAATGGTCTCCTATTAGACTCTTCACTGTAGGGTGGCCTTAGGCTTTTTTAAGATCCTCTCAACCATGATGCTGATAAAACAGAAGTTTCGGGTGCAGGGTTTTATCAGATACCTTCAGGGTAAAAGCTGGCTTTGGAGTTCACTTACCTCCCAGCATTCAGGCTTTCACTTTATATCTGGCCTCTATAAATTTCTCCTTTCTTGTCATCTCAATAATTCATTTAATTTAAAAAATATTTTCTACCCCAAGTTTTTAGTTGTTTTTACTAGGAGGATCAGTCAGGGTATCTTGTCACATTAAACTACTAGAAACAGAAGTCTGAATGCAACAGCATTTTAAATAGAAGTTAAATCATGATTATGTTTTCTCCAAAGCCTGTGGAGATTCAGATAGCAGTTACAACCACAAGCAAGTTTTGAAAAAAATTTCTTACCACATCGCTATAAAAAAAGCTATTGGCTTTCAGGCATAAATCCAGCATATTTATTTAGTACTTTTCAACTACCCGGTTGGAAATACAGTTGTCTCAACACAAAAAAAAGTACTCTATCAAACCAACCTTTTCTCCTAATTTATGGAGCTCGTGTATTCAAATTATTGTAAATTCATAATTCTATATTCTGTACAGAAAATGTATAAAGATAGGCCAGGTTATGAAAGAACACCTCAGTAAGTCATAAATACCTTTCATAACAACAGTGGAAATAGCCCTGTTGACAAGTGCAATACATCTCTTTTTTCATGCTTTTTTCATTTTCCAGAATATTCTTACGTAAGGAACATATTGCTAAAGCCAATAGCTTTCATGTTTTCTTTTTTATTGTAGTGGGCTTGGGATGCTGTGGACCAGGCTACTACTCTCTGAGAATGTTGCACTTCCCTTTATTCAAGGCTGTCCTTAGATCTGGGGTAGACCTTTCCCCCACCTAGCTGAGTAGGTTATCATCAACTTCCTCAGTTGCAAGAACACCAGCCTCAATTGATGAACAGGAATATTTTTAAAAGAAAAATAAAGGTGGGAGGGGGGAGGAGGGGATGGGTATATACAAACATAATGAGTGAGATGTGTAACGTTTGAGGGATGGTCATGCTTGAGGCTCTGCCTCGAGGGGGGAGGGGGGCATGGGCAATATACATAACCGTAATATTTGTACCCCCATAATATGCTGAAATAAAAAAAATAAAAATAATAAAAATTAAATTAAAAATAAAAAAATAAAAATAAAGAAAGGTAAGTAAACACGTGTTGTCTATTCTGCAACAAGCAAATCTCAAAATCATAACATTTCACGATTATCATAGAATAATTATTCCCCAATGTCAATTACAGGATGTAGATGGAGGATATTTTTATCCTGGGCCCTTCCTTGGCCTGAATCAGCCCCTTAAACTCTGTTTTTCTCATCTGTATGTTGCGCAATATACCTAGCTGTACCCACACACACACGTGACACTACCGTTTTTCTATTTATAGTAACACAGCTTTACCCCTGAGTTTGGGGCTCGATTTTTGCCCTAGATTACAAAAGCAGCCAAAAGCATTAATTCTACTTGTACTTAGGGCAATCAAAATTTACTCTAAGCCCTGCTGTTTTTTCCTTCTTTTTAAAGGAGGGTTGGGTGTCCCTTCCCTAACAGAAAATTCTCCACTATTTCTCAAGATTGTCAAAGCAACCTGCTGTTTCTCCATTTCCTCTCATTTAGGCTCTGGATAATAATATATTAATAAACTCAACTACAAATGGAAATATCTGAACTCTACTGTCTTAATAGAGTTTAATTTATTTAATGTTGCTATACCAGAATACAAAATACCTGAGACTGGGTAGACTATTTTTAAAAAGAGGTTTCTTTGGCTCACAATTCTGGTGGCTGGAAAGTTCAAGATTGAGAATTTGCATCTGGTAAGGAACTCATGCTGCTTCAACTCACAGCAGAAAGCAGAGGGGAGCTGGTGTGTGCAAAGAGATCACATGGGGAGAGAGGAAGCAAGAGAGAGAGACCAAGGAAGCCAGACTCTTCCTGACAACTCACGCTTAAGCGAATTAATCCATTCCCTTGAGAGGGACAGCAAGAACTTACCCTTGCAGGAGGGCATTAATCTATTCATGAGGAATCCACCCTCATGATCCAGACACCTCCCACTAGGCCAGACCTCCTAACACCACCACAAAAGGGATCAAATTTCAACCTGAGTTTGGGTAGGAGCAAACCATGCCCAAACCATAGCACTCACCAAATAAATAAATATAATAATAATAATGAAAGAACTATGTGCCAGGCACTAGGTTAAATGCTTATATTCAACCTCTCATCTAACAATAGTGCTCCTGGCATCTCCACTGACCTTACAAAAGGTTCCATTAGCATCTCCAGCTTATATGACACTCCAGTCTAAGGAACAGAGCTATTAAATGACTTCCCAAGTCACACAGTGATGGAGCCAGGATGAAAACCTGCTACACCCCTAACCAGGACACTTCCTCTGCTTGTTTGCACTGGCTCACTGGCCCTTCTCAAATGTTTCAAAATCATATGTCCTGGGAGTCAGCTCCAGGTCCCCAAGTCAGAACCCCAACCTAGGAATAAACAACCACTGTTAATTGAGAGCCATGATATATCAGGTACCATCCTAGAGCTGGTTCTCAATCAACCCACAAGATAGGTATCATTCCCATTTCCCAGTGAGGAAACTGAGGCTCTACCCCCTTGTCCCCAAGGCCACACTGCTAATAAGGGGCCAGACTGGGTTTCAAACCCAGGTGTGGCTCCACCATGCTACCTCTCCAGATCATTTGTAGCATAATTGTTCCTTCACAAATCAGAGCTACGTCATGATATGTCATGCTGGTGACCACAACCATTTTGGCAATGGCTTTTAAAAATTGTAGAGAAAGAAAAAACAAACAGTAGAAAATTGAATTTTTGGCTTCACCTAATATGTTAAAAGGAGGTAAGTTAAATTAACAAGAAATTTTTTCTTATGGCCTCAATTCACTTAGACTGTCCCTGAAGCAGGGTTTCATGCATTGATCAGACATTCATTCTCCTTAAGCCTGTGCAGCCAGGTAGAAGGGCACTGGGCCCAGGGCTAGCAGACCTGAGTTTGAGTCCAGGCTCTGGTGTTTCCTTGGGAAGGCGGTTCAGCCTCCCTGACCCTTAGTTTCCTAACCTGTACAGTGAAAATTATAACTATGCTATCCATCTCAAATCACTGTTGTAAAAATTAAATGAGATGAAATCTAAGACAGGGTTCCCTATTGGAATGAGATATTTGCAGTTGATTATTATTATTATGTAGCTTACTAAGAGGTAAAAATATACTGTACTCTTCCACAGAAAAGAGAGAAGAAGATGGTGTGTGTGTGCATGCATGTGCGTGTACTTATTCATACACCTGCATATATGTGCATGCATAAATGTAAGTATGAGTACATATCTATAAGTAAGTTGTGTTGTGCAAAGGAAGATGAGAAAAACCAGTCATAATCCCACAGAAGAACCCCTGATAAAGCATGCTAGGGCAAGTCTGCAGGTCGCAATGTTGAAATATTGTGTTCGCAACAAGAGGAACAATAGCACCCAAAGAACTAGCATCAAAGCCTGTGACCCCACAGGTGACTTCAGGGAACTGCTGTGGATGCAACACCTTGCTCCACCCAGAAAGCACCAGGAAATGAGCTCTTAACTTCACACTGGGAGGTGGATAGGACTAGGGGAGATAATGAAAGAGGAAGGGATAATGAATGGGACTTGGGGCCCACTCAGGAAGACCTCTTCCTGCCTGACAGGCGCCTTAAAGGGAATCAGCACTCAACACCTGGGACAAGATGAGCTGGTCCTTGAGGGATCTTTGGCCACCCCTCACCTGTCTTTCCCAGGTTCTCTGCCCGTCCCACTTCTCTGTTCTTGTTCTCAATTCCTCTGCTATGTTTATGCATCCCTTGTTTCTCTGCTAAGACTTTATTGGATTTGTCATGTCCATTTTTCTTTCCCACTAGTCAGTTTTTAAATGCAGCAGCCAAAATAATCAACATTACTAGTAATTATATTCATACTCAGAACTATTCTTGTAAAGGGGTATGGCAGAACTCTATAAAAGAAAACCCTTTCTGAGGATTATATGAGTTAGAAATTCATTTTTAACTGACATGTGTGATGAAACATATGCTATATACCAATGAAATTTAATGCTCAGATGGAATAATAAACTATGGCTGCAGTTTGCATTTCCCTAGATCCCTAAAAGGAATCACACTTCCATCTGAGGATTTTTTTCAGGTCAGTGACCAATTCCCTCCTACTCTTCCTGAGACTGATATGAAGCTGGTCCATTTTAATAGCACTGGGAAAACATTGTACTTAGGAAGAGGAAGGAAGCAGATTTCATATTAATCAGTGTATGGTACTAGGAAACAAGATGGTAACTTTAATGCCCTGTGCCCCTCAGCTCCTAGGTCTGAGTAGAAGATAGAAAAGTAATAAACAGACTATCAGCAAGAGAAGAAGTCCGCTAATATTTGCTTCCTCTTCCTTCCTATTTTTTCTTCTGCTTAATAATTAAGTCTAACATTAATAGACAAAGATTGCCAGGGAAAGCGTGGTTGAGGCCAGGGGTCAGAGTATCAGAAAATAGATATTTGAGACCTTTGCAGGCCACATAGATAGTTACAACTACTCAATGTTGCCATTGTACCACAAAACAGCCATAGCATTGCTGTGTTCCAATAAAACTTTATTTATTAACCTTGAAACTTGAATTTCACATAATTTTCACACATCAGAGATATTACTCTTCTTTTTCTTTATTCCAATCATTGAAAACTATAAAAATAATTCTTACCTCACTGACCCTACAAAAACAGGCAGTGGGCCAGATTTGGCCTGTGGGCCATAGTTAGGCAATCCCTGGTTTAGAGCCTTTTATATATTAAGTGTATTCTTCACATTTATGACTAAGACCCCAATAGCAATTACAGCAACTACAAAAATAAATAAATGGGATTTGATCAAATTAAAAAGCTTCTGCACAGCTAAGCAAATAATCAACAGAGCAAATAGACAACCTACTGAATGAGAGAAAATATTCACAATCTATACATCGGATAAAGGGCTAATATCTAGAATCTACAAAGAACTCAAACAAATCAGCAAGAAAAAAATTAACAACCCCATTAAAGAGTGGGCAAAAGTCATGAACAGAATCTTTTCAAAAGAAGAAAGAGGTCAGGCACGGTGGCTCATGCCTGTAATCCTAGCACTCTGGGAGGCCGAGGCGGGAGGATCACTCAAGGTCAGGAGTTCGAAACCAGCCTGAGCAAGAGCAAGACCCTGTCTCTTCTAAAAATAGAAAGAAATTAATTGGCCAACTAAAAATATATAGAAAAAATTAGTCAGGCATGGTGGCACATGCCTGTAGTCCCAGCTACTCGGGAGGCTGAGGCAGGAAGATCACTTGAGCCAAAGAGTTTGAGGTTGCTGTGAGCTAGGCCGACGCCACAGCATTCTAGCCCAGGCAACAGAGTGAGACTCTGTCTCAAAAAATAAAAAAAGAAGATAGATAAATGGCCAACAAACATATGAAAAAATGCTCAACATCACTAATCATCAGGAAAATGAAAATTAAAACCACAATGAGATATCACTTTACTCCTGTTAGAATGGCTTTTATTAAAAAGTCCAAAAATAATAGATGCTGGAGCAGATGCAGAGAGAAAGGAACACTTATACATTGTTGGTGGGACTGCAAATCAGTACAACCTCTGCGGAAAACAGTATGGAGATTTCTCGAAGAACTGAAAGTAGATCTACCATTTGATCCAGCAACCACACTACCGGGTATCTACCAAAAGAAAAAGAAGTCATTTTATAAAAAAGACCACCTGCACTCAAATGTTTATTGCAGCACAATTCACCATAGCAAAGATGTGGAATCAACCCAAGTGCCCATCAATTCATGAGTGGAGTAACAAAATGTGGTATATGTATACAATGGAGTACTACTGAGCCATAAAAAAGAATGAATTAATGCCTTTTGCAGTAATTTGGAAGGAACTGGAGCCCATTATCCTAAGCTAAGTATCTCAAGAATGGAAAAACAAACACCACATGTACTCTCTAATAAATTGGAACTAACCAATGGGCACACAAGTGCACAGAGGGAAGTAAAAGTCACTGGAAATCAAGCAGGGGGAGTGGGGAAGAGAGGAAGGGCAAAAACCCACCTAACGGGTACAATGAACACCATTCAGGTGATGGGCACATTTAGAGCCCTGACTCAAGCCATGTATCAAAAACATCTGTACTCCCTTAATATTTTGAAATAAAAAAAGAGTATTCTTCACATTAAACCCATTGAAATTGAAGTCACTTTCTCTTTTTTCTGGCCTGTCCACTTTTCCCCTATACTCCTATTCTGATTTGCCAGTACATTACTTCTCTCTAGCCCCACATATTTGTTTTATCACACCATAAACCTCACAAGAGAATAAAGACCATTTGCCAAAGACTCACCTGTAAACAACCATTACTGCAGTGGGCACTAATAAAGTGGAAGACACAGAACCTATAGCTGACCATGTTGGCATGATCAGTAATCCATTCTCTTCTCCCTCTTTCTTCCTGTAGCGTCTACCTCACATAATACAGGCTGAAAACACCAGATCATCGCATTCTCACCCTTCCTGGCAGACAAGACACGGGTATGTCTGTGACCTGCTTCTGGACAATAAGACCTGAAGAGAAGTCTCTTGGGGTGCTTCTGGAAAAAAAGAAAGGGAGAGAATTACAAGAGCAGAAACCCCACCCTCTCCTTGTGTCCTGCTTTTGGATGATATCATATATAGATATAATGTTTGGAGCTGCAGCAGCCATCTTGCAACCATGAGGAAAGCCCAAGAGTTGATCCAGGGGCATAACATTGTTAATTCACCGAAGTACCCCTACAACTCTCACCCTCTGGACTTCATGTTATAGGAGATAATAAATGCCCAGGATGGGAATTCTGTTACCGTCTATCACACGGACTTCATTCTTATGAAGCTTACATTGTTAGAGGGGTGATAGGACACATAAAATGAAAAACCATTATAAGAAAATATAAAATGTCAAATTTCCTAGACCACTACTAGTTACACTTCTAGCATCCCTTGATTAAGAAAAGTCACAAAACAACTACTCCCTCCCTGGCTGTGCCCTATTCCACCTAAATCAAAATACATTCCTATATCTCCCACACAGTTACTTCCCTATAGCCACTTTCTGCTTCACAGGCAAGTTTCTTAAAAGTTATCTACCCTTACTATCTCTGCTTCCTATCCTGTCATCCTCACTCCTCAAATGGCAATACTCTGCTTTATTTCACCCACACTGCTCTTCAAACTGCTTTCGACACAGTCACCAGTGATTTCCGTGTTGATAACCCCAAGCACAGTTTTCAGACCTTATCTGGTCTGACCTCTCCACAGTATTTGTTACTATTCACCATGCCTCCCTGACACTGCACTTTCCAGATTTTTCTTTTATATGCTTCAGTCTTTATTGCTGGCTTCTCCTTCTACTGGTCTCTTAATGCTAGCATTCCCCAGTGTTCCTCTGGGCCCTCTTGTTTTCTCATTATACACACTCTTCTTAGGTAGTCTCATCTGTACCTACGGCTTTAGTTACTACCTACAAATTAAAGATGCCCACACCTATAAACCTCCCTCCTGACTTACAGACCCATGTAACTAATGCCTACTGGACAGCTCCCTTTGGATGTCTTGAAGGTGCATTAAACTCAACATGGCTAAGCCAAATCCTACCCCTTGTATCTATCTCAGTGAATGGCACCACAATCCATCAAGTTGCCCAGCTCAGAGCCCCAGACATCTTGACATTCCTTCCATGGTCTTGCATATAACATGCATTCCCTCTACTTGCAATGTTCTTCCCTTACTTTGTCACCTAGAGAATAGCTTCTCATCCTTCATGACCCAAATGAAAAGCTAGCTCTTCTAGGAAGCCTTTTCTAACTCACTCTAGCTACAAGTTGCTTTCTCCCCAGTACTCTCTTATTTCTTAAGACACATCTCCATTATAGTCCTTATCATATTGTTTATATCATCTATTTGTCTGAGTAGATGAAGAGCTGGAGGGCAGGAACTGTGCTTCATCCATCTTTGCATGCCCATCACCTAACACAGTGCTGGACACATTCTAGAAGACTGCCAATAAATATTTGTTGAGTGAATTAATGAATAGAACACATAATAATTATCTGTTGGATAACTGATTATATTAATGAGAAGAAACTCTAATTGAGATTTCATGCCTAATAGGCAAATATTCTTTCTAACACAATACTTTTGTCAATGACTGGATAGCAAAACTACATAATTTTAGAGTTTAGATTTGGAGTGAACAATAGTTATCTAATCCAGCTCCTTTATGAACTAGTTGGAGGTCATTTGTAGTTAGTAGCACCAATTTTCCTGTTGAAAGTTAACTACTAAAATCTTTCATATATTAGTTCTTTTAGTTAGGTTAAACATGCCCCCAGGAATTCAAGTAATAACTATTCATTCTCCTACAAACCTTTTTTCCCCATAGATGAACCTCAACCCAAATCAAATCAAATTATCCCAAATCCTAAACTCCTTACACCCAAATTGATGTAATTTTAGTGTATTTGGCAGTTTGTTTTATGTCCTATTATTTCACTGTACTCTGCATCATATTTTCTTAGCAAATACATTTTGACATCTGGCACTAAGTTTGGGATTTTCCTGGCACAATAATCATTATTATCATTAAACATTGTAGGAACCACCATGTGGATTGACTAATGTATTGCTTAATGAAGGCGAGTAATTACATTAAGAGATTCTAGTTGTCAAAACTCTCTCTACACTTCAAGTTCAGTATACATAGTTATAATATTAATAGTTATTAATTGTAACAAATGTCCTCACAATTGCACTTATGGCTATTTTTCTAAGGAGTTTTACACATTATTTAGTGAAGTATATTAAAGAAATTAATAAGAGGGGTTTTTTTTGGTTGAGTCTACTGAGACCCTTAGTGAGACTGAAAATGAGCGATTTTACATTCTTTTCTTGTTTCTCTAATCTTCAGTGCCTAATTGCTAAAGCAAAATATCTTCTAAATTCTAAAAAAAACCCAACATTCTACTTTGATTGCATGCTAATCAAAAGCCCTCTGGTTCATTTACTGGGCCCTTACTTGTGCTAAATCATGTTTAGAAGAGCTATTTCCTGTCATGTAAGCATATTCCTTTGTTATTAACAGTAAACTAAAAAGAGTGCAAAGTATACATTTCCCAGTTCTATGGTGTAAATTTCATCACCCAGTAGAATATAATCCATCTTTTAATGCTAATACTTATATTCCATTTCTATTTCCTTCAAGAATTCAAGTGAAAACCTGACATAACTAATGGTAACTGTACATATATATCAATTAACAAATATGTATAAAACTTCTATTTAGTTGTGCCAAATAGCAGTGCATACTATGAGTGATTTCTCCCACTTCTGAAGAACAGTGCTGTAGTTACCCCGCAGGAGCAAGATACATGCCCCCACTCTCAAAATTGGGTTTGAATGTCAAGATTAATGATGATGTCACACATGCAGCAAAAGGGTTTAAAAGGTTTATTGCTCACATAATGAGGTTTTTTGGGTAGAAAAGGATGGGCTCCCAAACTGAGCTGAAAATGGCTTGAGAACTCTTTACAATTAGAAAAGAAAGGAAACCTAGCATATCAGTTATCTATTGCTAGAATAGTGTTACATAAGAAACAGTCCCCAAACCTCAATGGTATACAAAAATAAATGTTTATTGCTCACTCGTCTGGAGTCAGCTAGACAGCTCTGCTGATCTTGCCTGAATTCATTCACCTGAGTCAGCTGTCAGTTCATCTTGGCTGGCTTTGCCTAGGTGACTGTGCTCTGCCGCATGCCTCCCATCCTTCAATAGGCTAGCACAGGCATGCCGGAATGGCAAAGGCAGAGGGGCAGGAGTAAGCAAGCACAATCACACAAGTACTTTTTAAGCCTCTGCTTGTGGCTCTTTTGCTAAAATCCCATTGGCCAAGCAAGTTACATGGCCAAGCCATGGAAGGCAAATGATGTGTATACAGAAAAGAATCGGGGCTATTTTTGCAACTACTGCACCTAGGAATGTATTACTAACATATCAGAACTCTGAGTCTAGTTTACAGTATTAAGTAAAGGAAAGTGAATTCAACGATCTATTCACTATTAAGTTCTAGGCACTATTAAGTTCTCTGCTTGGAATTGTTGCTAAAAAAATAAATGAGATAGTCCTAAGGAGTACACAGTCAGATATTAGGAAAAAATTAAACAAATTAATACGTTATTAAAATAAAATCCAGTATAAGTACAACAGATATTTTAACATGAGGGGGCACAGAAATGAAATTAACTCTTTCATCTCCTTTACCATAGATTTCATTGCTAATTTAATTGTAATCAAATTTCCTCTTGATTCTGAGGACATGAAGAGAAAGTTTACTGAGACTTCCCAATGAATGACTTCATAAAAATACAGGTTCTCTGGAAGCAAAACTAGGTTGTAAGTTCTGTTAAGCTAATAGAAAGTATTTGATTCTTTTGTTTCTTCATTATACTTAGTAGTCATCCAGTTCTACCAAAATTTATTGGGTACCTATATATGCAAGCTGTTTTGCTGAGAATTTGCTAGAAATTGGAGATTTATAGCAAAGATAACTAAACAAAGATGAGTGATATAGTATCTACCTTCTAATAACTTACAGTTTAGTCCTGTTTATACATATAAGGAAAACATAAACCACTCTAGGTATTTTTTTTTTTTTTTTTTTTTTTTTTTTTTAGAGACGGGGTCTCGCTCTTGGTCAGGCTGGTTTCGAACTCCTAACCTTGAGCTATCCACCCGCCTCGGCCTCCCAGAGTGCTAGGATTACAGGCGTGAGCCACCGCGCCCGGCCCACTCTAGGTATTTTAAATAGAAGAAAGTTATTACAGGGAAATGGTTACATACGCGATAGAAGAACTGGGATGCCAAAGAGGGAACAGTGAGGCAATCCACATTTTAGGAACCTCTAATTCCATGGCTGCAGGAACAAATGATGACATGGCAAAAGCTAGAACCATGGTGGACCTGTGTTGGGGGATGATTCTGGCGATTACCTGCCTTATACTAATCATTCACTATAGCCTGTAATGTACGTGTGCTGCATGATGCAGCGGTAACCAGTATTTTCTTCAGACACGGTTACTGCCTTGGGACATAACAAGAGGCCTGAGTTTCTGCACGTAAGCAAATGTTGCCCAGCTCCCACACGGTGGGCCCCCGTGGTGGGAGTCTGGAGGCCATAAAGATAAGAAGAACATTCCCAAGGTCTGGCCCCATAAGATGGTTGGTAGTCAAAGACGGGTAAGATCCCTCATGGGAGGGACGACCTAAGACAGGCACAACCATGGGGGCCTGCCGCTGACTGGGAGAGAGCACAAGAAGTTCTTCTGATGGCTGCATTGTTTATTGTTGCTTATTTCAGCCTTGATTGTTGAGTTATGTCTGGTGCTGGTGCCTCAAGTAACCATTTCGAGGTCTGAGATCATGGAAAATTGTTCCCTTGTGATACAATTCTGAAATTGACGGTTATCACTGCTATGCTCAGATGCTCACGTACAAGGAGCTAACCTTGGGTCTGGGGGGTATAAAAATAAAGCAGCCGGTGCATTGGGCACTTGAGTCATGTGAAGTCTTTATGTGTATCTGTGTCGTTCTTTATGTTCTGTGTTCATCCCCCGTCCTGTAATCGGGCCACGTTCAGACCTGACCTGCAAGAGTCACAAAGAAGATGCATCCATTCAGGTCAGAGACAGGGAGATACTCTAGCTTCTACCTTCTACCTTCTTATCACTCTCTAGTGTCCAATTTTATCCAAAATTGGATGCAGAGGAAGGGTTAACACTGGATGTGAGAGGAAGCAGGAGATGTCTGGCACACAAGAACTCTCACAGACATCTACTAGGCTTTCTCAGTGACTCATTTAGGGAGTAGTCCTATTTTACATGTCAGAATAGGCAATGGTGCAATATAGTATGCTAATTGCTCCCTTTGATCATTGGTTTCATTTGTTCCTTGTAGGTACCTAATTAGTGTTTTTTTAAGCTCCTCAGGAGATTCTGATATACCCAATCAGCTGAGAGCCACTGAATAATGACTTTCAAAATTGAGAGCATCCAAATTCTCTCCTCACATAAAATCTTACTCTAAAGTCCATTGTACAAAACATATAAAAGCAAGGCTGTTCTGCTTGAAGCACAGGTTGGGAGCCTGGATCCCACTCCAACCTAGGCCACTCCTGGGAGCACAGTTTGGGGACTTGAAGATTCCCAAGTCTAGTCCATCTCATTAGTTACAGTCACGTTGGTAGAAACATGTGCATACACCCGTTGTGTTTCTTCAGTGCTCTCTCATATGTAGACATATGGTGCCCCATTCCATACAGTGACTTTAGTGTAATTGTGTAATTACACTTCAGCGTAATTAAAGGAAGCTGTGTTAGACCTCAAATATTAATAGAAGAGAGCTCTGAAGATAGCTCACAAATCTGTAGGTCATTAGCTCTAAATGGAATCATAATTGCTGACAGGTTATTCTAAGGACAGTTTGGGAATAAGATGGTGCCTTAATCTCCCAGTTTGTGGCAGATAGATTCTTAAACTTTGAAATGGAATTCTTTAGGGCATAAGAGATAGGGACAGCAATACGTTGCTGGATTTCTCCATGAGTTGAGATTGTTACAGAGGGCAAGTTTTGCCACTGTTATTTATCAAATATTTCTTCCTCTAGTTAGTCCATATCATTCCCAGGGGGTTTGCCTAGGAGGAAGACTACTTACTTCGGTTCCTGCCATCTCTTGCAAATCCTACCCCCATATGTGCCTTTAAACTATCTCACGGAATCTTTGGGGGGAGCAGAATAGAGGTGGGCAAGCAGGGTGTTTGGAAACAGGACCGCAAATAAATTCCCCATAAAGCCCAGATCCACCAACCTACAAATGGCTCTGTTTGGGTGGATTCCTTGAGATGTGTTTTATTTCCATTAAAAACACAAAAACTTTCCAACGTTTACTGTTCATGTATCAAAACTCGATAGGAACAAAAATATTCAACATTTCAAGTATTCAAGAAAAGGATGAAGAAATAAAAGAAATTAATTGCTCTCTGGACCACTTTAGGAGACAACGTTCCTGGAGAGCCTTCAGGATTCATTAGAAAGGGAACCCAAGCTGGGCGTTAAAAGCCAAAGGATGTTCTTCCTTTTAGAAAATAGAAAGAGTATGAGGGGTGGGGGGCTGAAGGTTCCCAAAGCTAACGGGTCAGCGTCGCTTTCTTCCTCCGTCTCACCGCCCGCTCCCCATCTCTCCCTGTCGTCCTGCGAGCCTCTGCACAGCCCTCCTTTCCCTCCGGCCTCCACTGCCCATCCTCGCGCTTCCCACCCTCCTAAACCCTCGCGCGCATCGGGCCGTGTCTACGCCCACCGCAGGCCCTAGTCCCTCCGTCCAGGCTCCTTCCCGTCCCTACACCCGCGCCTTTCTGTCGGCGGCCCCCGCTCTTCCCGGTGACAGGGGATCCCCGCCAAGGAGGCCGCCCGGCCTCCGTCCTCCCCCGCAACCCCCGCCCCCGGCCGGGCGGACCATAAAGCGCCGGGCCGCGGCCGCCGAGCCCAGCCGCCAGCTGCCCCTGCTCTGCGCGCAGCCGGGACGTCAGCGCCCCCCCGACGGCAGCCCGGGCGCCGCGCACCCGCCACCTGCGCTGCCGCGGAGAGCGCCCAACGGGGCACAGCGCACCGCCCGGGGACACCGAGGCAGGGCCAACACCGCCGTCGCCCGCGAGTCCCGCAGGGAGTAGGAAGAGCCAACATGCTGGCCCCGCGCGGCGCCGCCTTCCTCCTGCTGCACCTGGCCCTGCAGCCGTGGCTGGGGGCCGGCGCCCAGGCCACCCCGCAGGGTAAGTGGGCTCGGGCCGGGCGCGGGGAACAGGCACTGGGTCCAGCGTGGCTCGTGCCGCTCAGCCCTGCGCTCCTGGGACCTCGCCCAGCCCCTCTCTGTTCCTCTGGGGCTGAGTCAAAGCATATTGTGATTGGAAACGGAGACTAGAGTCTAGAATTTTCTGAAATTCGCTTGTCCAATGAAGAGACCAATTCTCCTAACGATAGTTTGGCGGGTACAAATTTGTTTTCGGTCTATGCAAAGACGTGGGGTTTACTTCAGAACTTGCCACGCGACCCTAGACCTCTAACATGTAGTGTCTGGCGAAGGGTGAGATCAGGTTCTGTACGAAGACCGGTGCTGGCCCCTGCGGCCCTGGGCCTCGCTCAGCCTTGTCCCCTACGTCCTTCCACAGGCAGGGGCGACTCACCCAGACCGAGGCCGACACCCCAGAGAAATGCGCAGCATTTCCTTATTTGCCCTGCCACCCGCCCTTTTCCGCTCTGACTTTGCTTGGACCCCCCCCTCCCCAAAAGCAAAGCCTTTTTCAGGAGTCGGCTTGATCTCTGGATTCCTGAGGTAAATAGGAAGGGCTGAGAAATCGGTCTTTTTCCATAAAAATTCAATAAATAATGTGGAAAGATACCTGGATAAACCTCAAACCCCAGTGTGAGATGGGGTGAAAATAGCCATGGGGCAGAAAGCATTTAAGGTTAAACAGAATTTTTTTTTTGTAAAGACCAAAAGGAAGAAAGGATTTAAGCAAGAAAAAACCTGGGGGCTCTAACTGGCCCTGACTGGTCACTGGTGACCTTCATCGGCTTAAACTCGGTGACTTGGTTGATTTATTACTGACTAAGGAAATAAAACTGGAAAAGACATACAACTTGAAGTAAAAGTTGTTATTCCTCATGATGCCAGATCAAAGAATGCCTGTGAGGGCGTTCTCAAATCCCCTCCTCCCACCGCAGTAATCAAATCACCCATTAAACTGCATTTCACCAAATAACTCATTCTGATTCTGGACCAGGCAGCCAGAATTGTGGTTTCAGAGGGCGCTGTACTGCTAATTTTCATTTTGAAATATTTGAAATGCTGTAATCTGTAATATGTATTGAGCCCTGTGCTTCTTGGAAGGTAAAAAAGGAAGCTTTTTAACACAATTCAAAAGTTTTCTTGTTTGCAGATGTTATTTAGCCAGTTTGAATTTATGGGTGTACTATGTTGTACTATATAAACTCTTGACATTTGAACACACAACTTCATGGTGTCGCTGAGGTATGGATTCTGCTTCCTCTTAGAACTGGCCATTTTATGGAGACTTGAACTCAAGCTATACAACCTAAATTATCTGGTTAACTTAGTTGCTGGAGATGATCTGATCTGATTAAGTCAAATTTCTGATAGATCCTTTTATTGAGTTACCTAGTCTGCAATTATCAGCTCCAAGGATAATTTGCTATCTCTTCTTCCTCTGAGCTGCATTGCTAGTCTTAAATAAGTATGTATTCAATTTACATACCACGGTAGCTGGGCTCATTGGTAGCAGTAATTTCACCTTTAAAACTAGAGAGTTGTGCTTAGATCCTCGCACTTTTACAAAAACATAATAACATTAATAGAAAATGGTAGTGTCTCATTTCCTTTTCAAAACACTCTCTGTATTCATTACTAACTAATCTGAGCTCTGCCTCTTGGGGAAAAAAAGCAAATGGATCAGACGAACCATAGATTGAAATATAGCAAGTTTAGTTTGAGTTTAATTATGGTCCTGTTCATAGTCAAAGCAAGAATCAAGAGTGCTAAGAGTTTAGTTTTGAAAGCAGTTCCCATACCTTAAACACCCATCTCTTTTCTGAAGATGCCTTGTCCTGAAAGGAACTTTTAAACTTATTGCCATATTTCCATTTGCCCTCATTGCTGGAAATGAAAAGTTTCCAATTCTCTGGAAGTTTAAAAATCCAATTTCCCGTCTGAACTGCAGTAGGCGACAGTCTTCATGGTTTGGGGATATGGGTGCTAGAGGGAACAGAATAGGTGTTCTGCCTTCTAACACTTCTAGTATTAGTGTGTAAGGTCCTCTGGTACACGTGAAAAAAATTATAGATCTAGTTTGAAGACTGTCTTTGAAAAAGAGTAGACATTCTTGAGTAAGTAGTTTTTTGCCCATTTTAGCAATTTTATTCATTTCTTATTACAGAAGCAATACCTGTTCAGTATAGAAAAAATAGAAATTGGATAAGCAAAAATAAAATACAAATAAAAGAGGAAATTAAAAACTTACACAACCCAGAGATAGCTTCTGTTAATGTTAACGTGTTGTCTTTCATTTTAAATATTTTTCTATACAAATATATATTTCAAATGGGATTATGTTATACATATAGTTTTATAATCTTTTTTTGCTTGATATGGCATAAACATCTTTCCACATTTGTAAATATTCAGCTACATTTTAAAAATAGGTAATATTCTGCTCTTTGGAAGGATCAAATGTATTTAGCCAAGGCTATACTATAGAACCCTTGTTTCCAGTGTTTGATACTATATATAATAATTTATCAAACAAGTACAGTGGCACAGGATGGCTTGGGTTGGCTTCAACCATGCTCTTAATCCCTGCAGAGTCCTCCTTTCTTTGCTAAGAACAGATTATGTTGTCATATCAAAGTGCTATGCTAACAAAGCTTTAAGGTTTACCCCTCTTCCAATTAGATTTTTACCTAATTCTTTCCTACATAGGAATTCTAGAATTACCACCAGTGGTGAATATCCTTATACCTAAATATTTACATTATCCATTATTTCCTTAAGATAAATTCCTATAAATAAAATTGCTAGATCAAAGAGAAGGCATGTTTTAGGGCCTTTGCTACTGTTATTTAAACTGTCCTCAAAATGTTTATACTAGTTTAAATCTTACCTAGTAGTATATAAGAGTACCCATTTCCCTGAACCCTCACAAGGAGCTGGGTATTATTATTTTTATTAATTTTCCAATTTGATGGTAAAAATAATATCTTGTTTAAGTTAGCAATACCTTCATTATTAGGTAAAAACCTGAACATTTATTTATATACCTAATGGTCATTTGTAATTCTTTTTCTATAAATTGCTTTTTCATGTTTGTTGCCCATTTTTCTATTAGGATGCTTATTATTTTATTGAATTGTAAGAGCTTTTTTGTAAATTATTAATATTACTCTTTTGATAACCAGATTATTGTATCCAAGAGACAGCTCTAGGTGCTGAAATTCCTACAGCATATGGAATTGTTCCAATAATATTTGCATAAAGTAATAGAAATACTAAATAACTTCTAGGGAGTATTGTCCAAATTTGGCCTTTGCCTTTTAAATGACTCTGGACATACTCTCTCATAGCTTTTCTAAATATTACTTTCTGAGAGAAAATGCTGTTTGCTTAATCAAAAGCAACTTATACAAATACAAACATAAATTCTAATTTTTATAGACCAACTCTATTGGTCAAGATACAGTCAAGAAATAGAAACTACATCATTTTGTTTTGTTTTGTTTCCACATTGGGATTTTTTTAACAGAAATATTGGAGAATTATAAAGGCGCCAAGGGAATGCTTGGGTCTCACAAAGGTAGCAAATCATTTTGCCGACAGCACATCTGCTACCACATCCGTGATTTCTGCTGCATTCCTGTCATTTGTCACTGACCAGGAAAATACAATTGGCTCTGGTCCTGGAGGTACATAAGGGACCCAGTGACAGAAATTCACTTCTTGGGGACGTGAGAAAAACAATGGCTTGGATGCTTCACCAGTCCCCCTTGTACTTTAAGCCTTTAGTGTTTTTCCTAGTGGGCATTTTCAGAGCCACTTTTTCAGCCAAATCTAATTTTGTGTTTACAAATTGAGTCTTCTCTCAAGGGCCACACTCACTGATGAATACTGTGCTATATTTCTTCTGGTTCAAATGTCCAGTCGCTATAAAAGTGACAGGGAAGAACTGGTGAGTTTGGCAATGTGGAAAAGAGGTTACAAGATTAGTTATTTCATAACTTATTGTCAAATTGTCCCACCCCCAAACACATGTTTTCCCCAAAGTTGAATCTTTCACTGACTCCCCCTTTCCCACTTCTCCCCAGTGTTTGATCTTCTCCCATCCTCCGGTCAGAGGCTGAACCCAGGTGTTCTGCAGCCATTCCTAACGGACCCCACCCTGAATGATCTCTACGTGATCGCCACCTTCAAGCTGCAGACAAAAAGCTCAGCCACCATCTTCGGCCTTTACTCTTCAAGTGACAACAGCAAATATTTTGAATTTACTGTAATGGGACGCTTAAACAAAGGTAAGAAAATCTGTAGAAATCATTTTGTTAAAAATCCTCTTTTCCTATTCCAGGATTTGGGGTCTACTTTCCTCAAGATGGTTCCTTTGTATAATTTTATTCTCACCCAGTGTTCATTTCAGTTTTCAATACCAAATTCTTCTTACTGTACATTTACCTAAATGGGGAGGTGGAGGTGGGGGAGGGGAGGAGGCAGTGTTGGGAGAAAAAAGGAAGAATTGTTTGTGGCCAAGATGCCTTTTGACATAGTCCCAGTCTCACATTGTTCTGAGGCCAGTTCTGGAAGGGACAGGAGCCAGGACAATTAGGCCATTGTCTTAGCTCAGGCTGCTATAACAAAATAGACATTTATTTCTCACAGTTCTGGAGGCTGGGAAGTCTAAGAATAAGGTGCTGGGTGCCTTAATCTATTTTGTATTTGTATAAAAGAATACCTGAGACTGGATCATTTATAAAGAAAAGAGGTTTATTTAGCTCATGGTTCTATAGGCAGAGAAGTTCAAGGACATGACCCTGGCTTCTGGAGATGATACTCACGCTGTGCCACAACATGGCAGAGAAGGTCAAAGGGGAAGTGGACAGATGGGAAGCAGGGAAAACATGAGGGGTATCCTAGCTTTCCAACATCCCACTCAGAAACTAATCTATTCCCTCGAGAACCAGTCTAGTCTTCTGCAAGTAAGAGCTCACTCACTACTGAGAGAACAGCACCCAGCCATTCATAAGAGATTGATCTTCCCACTAGGCCCCACCTCCCAACACCACCACACAGAGACCAAATTTCAACATGAGTTTTGGAGGGGACAAATAAACCATATCCAGACCATAGCACCAGCAAATTCAGTTCCTGGTGAGGGCCCACTTCCTGGCTTACAAATGACGATCTTTTCATTGTGTCCCCACATGGTGGAGAGAGGGAGCCAGCTCGCTTGCATCTCTTCATATAAAGGCACTATTCCCATAATGAGGGTCCTGCTCCCAGGACCTAATCTAAACTTAATTATCTCCCAAAGGTGCCACCTCCAAATGTCATCACTGTGGAGATTCGGACGTCAGTGTATGCATGGGTAGTGGGGAGACACAAACATTTAGCCCATAACAGCTTCCCCCACCATTCTTTTGTTCCCCTTGGAAGCCCAGAGCTTAGAAGACCTAACTCCTAGCTCTGCAAGCACCTACTGGCCTTGATCACCTGAGAGAATATACCTCGACTGGTAGAACATAACGAACAGCTCTCTTTTCTACCTGTTTCTGCCAATTTACACAGACCTGTCTAATCCCTCTGTGGTCATATGTTTTGCTGCCATAGTGAGTTACTAGCACTAAGTAATAACTCCCAAAGAAAATGGTCACTATTTTTCATTGCCTTCCCCTCCATCCGTGCTGTGGGGACAACACCTGTTCCTGTTTACTGAGGAATGTGACAGATGTGTGTTCATGCTGCCTCATGCATTTAATAAAATAGGAGGACTGGTCCTTCTGGCTAGGTTTTATATTTATTTCAGTTTGCTTTATGAAGTAGACACTTCCTAGTGTTTCAGACTTTCTCTTAAATTCTACTTGTGATTGAACACTTAAATCTGCAGTCATTACATGCTGAAAGAAGTGCCTAATTCTTAGCTTTCATAACACTGTAAAGTTAAAAGGAAAAAGGAATAGAACTTGAACCCTCCTTTTATGTCAAATTCCAACATCTTCCTTCCCTCCTCCCACCCCCCTCCCGAGTCTGCTTTCTCTGTCTGTGCCTCTCAGCCTCTCTGGGGGTTGTGGGGAGGTTTCAGATAATGCAGCGAGTCTGGGGATGTGGGCAGCATATGGTTCAACCCTTCCTGCCCCCTGTGCCCCATCTTCAGCCCTGATGAGAGGTGACTTTGCCTCCTCTCTGCCTTGACTCAAACAGCCCCATTTTGCCTAATATCTATTGAAGGAACTGCTCATCTTCTAACAACCCAGCTACTCCGTTTGTGTTCTGTAAAAATCACTGTCCATCTGTAGAGCAGAAGCTCCTCACTAAACTGTCTATTTCAGAAGCACTGGAAAGATTCTTCTTTTAGCTCATCTAGCTTAATGCTAGAAGGTCCTCTATAGAGTGAAAAACTCTGCTCCTAGCTTTTCCCCCTCACTGCATCTCACGCTCTATTTCTAAATGGGCCAGTATGTGTGACCCCATTGTGGAGAGTCTGTGTTGCTGGGAAACACAAGGAAGCAACTTCCCCTGCACTGATTCTTTCAGTTCACTCTATATGGGCAGAAGCAACACTAGATACATGGGCAGGTAAGTGGAGGGTAAGGGGGTTGTTAGTGTATTTCCTCTGAAGAATCACCAGTAATGTGAGTCAGCTGTAAATACCAGCTGATTGAAATTTTTAGGGGAGAAGATGAAAGAGTTGAGATGAAGGGTTGAAAGATGAATACCTCTCCACCCTCCATCAGCTTGTTAAGGAAGATACATAGTTCTTAGAAAATATTGGGGGGTGGCGAGGGTGAATCACCAGGCACAGTGACTCATGCCTGTAATCCCAGCAACTAGGGAGGCTCAGGCAGGAGGATCACTTGAGCCCAGGAGTTGGGGACCAGCCTGAGCAAGAGCAATACTCCATGTCTACAAAAAATAGAAAAATTAGCTGGGCATGGTGGTGCGTACCTATAGTCCCAGCTACTTTGGGAGGCTGAGACAGGGGAGTTGCTTGAGCCCAGGAGTTTGGGGTTGCAGTGAGCTATGATGACACCATTGCACTCTAGCCTGAGCAACAGAGTGAAACTATGTCTCAAAAAAAGTCATTGGGTCCATCAGATCCAAGAAAAAGACGTGGCATGTGGTGTGACTCCCCATTGAGGTATTCAGTAGTGGCCATGCTGGCCTGACATAATTTATGGAGGTGGGGAGAATTATCTTTCTGGGTGGTAAGCTGCAAGCATCATTCAACTGACCAAGGGTCAGCTGACCCCTTCTGTTGACTTGCATAGGAAACAGTGAAACAGAAGACATCCAAATGTATCTCTTCTGACTTAAAACACCTGAGTAGGAAATAAAACACATCCTTTTCTCCATTAAAGTCTATGGTTTGGGGGAGGGAGGAGGGTGACTATACAAGAGTATCAAAGAGCAGGATTTGGTTGTCTGAGCTCCAGAGGAGCTCCTGGAACAAACTAAAGTGTAGCTAATGGAGACTGCAAAGAATGAGTTTGCCACTGAGCTCTACTGTCACCCTCTCCAAGTCATCCTACCCAAGGCCACCTCATTACTGTTCACAAAACACAGTTTGGATAAAGTTACACTTAACCTCAGAGACCTCTAGTGGTTCCCCTTCCAAACTGAATAAGGCCCACCAAATGCCTAAGCTGGGCATTCAGGGCTCCCACTGCATGACCCCAACCCGCCTTTCCAGTTTACCCCTTGTTCTAGCCTCCATGCACACTGTGCTTCAGCCAGGTGGGCTGGTGCCATTCCCTGGGTGCATTCATGCCTCCTCTCCTCCTTCATCCTTTTGCTCCTGCCCTCTCCTCCCCCTGGTACATGTCCTGCACCATCTGAAGACACCAAAATCCTACACATTCAAGACCCATCTGGAATGCCTTCTAATATTTTTCCTTATATGGCTTTGTACTTCTTAAGAAGACACTAATCTTATTTCACCTTATAACTTGAATTACTTCTAGGTTTTCTCTCCTGTTGGTTGTGAGCTTTCTGAGTGCAGGGACTGAACAGCCCTTATCTTTGTATTTACTGCAGCACCTCCTAGCACTGTGCCTTGTACATAGAAGTGGCTCATGAACAGATTGAAAAAAAATTAATGGAGGCTGAGAAAAGTAGAATTGTTCATTAAAGAAGACATACGCCATTGTGAAAATTCTGGAATTCCACAGTATATGACACAAGTGCTCAAAAGAGGGTTGTTTAAAAAAAAAATGAATTGTTGAAGACCTCTTGGAGGATATAAGAGAAAACAGGTGGTATTTTTGATAGAAATGATCTGTCAGATAATTAGTAACATAGGTGGTATAATCTTGATAGAAATAAGCAGTTTACAGAAACCACTTGGCTGGATAGAAATGTGATTGATGCTCTTTTAGAATCGAGCATAGAGACAACTTTCCAGTTAGTATCCTGAGTTTGAGTCACAACCAAAAATCTTACCAGTGGTGTCACCAAGAATACATCCCTGAGTCTCTCTTATCCCTAGTTTTTTGTCTATAAAGTGGGGATGATAAAAGCTACCTCACAGGTTGAGTGCAGTAACTGAATTGTATAAGGTATAATAATTTTCTTTATACTATGAGGCTCACTGAAAATTTCAGGTTCTTAAATAGTATAATATAGGTAAAAAAGATGTCTACTATTTAGGCAACTGTCTTCCAAAGATGATGGTTTGGTGACCTGTTGGCTCGCCTTGATGACAGTTTTAACTTTCAGAAAAAGAAAACAAGAATAACTACTTCTTTTTGTATTAATTTGGTTGTTACAGAAGAACAACTTGGTGCTGTGGAAATGAACCCCAAGAATTTGCTGTAATGACCAGAGAGAGTCAGTCAAACTCCTTTTGGCCTAAGGATAGAAGACAAAATAGTTCAGAGTGGTGGTTCTGTAGCTTGCAAGCTAAACAGAAATACAGCTTGAGAGATGCAAGAGCTTAAAAATTAAAATTGTGGATGCAACAATGAGTGGGGAAAAATGAGGGGCCTCAGACATTAATAATAATATTGATGGAGCCTTTACAATGTATGAGGACTCTGTTAAAAGATCAATGCTCATTTTCCCTTTTAACTTTCACAGTATTCCTATGAGATGCCCTTGAATGAGCTTAATTTTAAGGTCGTCATATACAGAAGATGAAAAGAATTTTAAAATTTGACACAAAACTGTAATAATTAGGATAGAAAACCTGAAACCTAATTGAGTCAAAATCAGTAATTTATATATAAGATAATAAAAAGGATGTTTTCAGCTATGTTCAGAATAAGGAAGGAATAAACCCACTGCTTAGAATAGGTAATGCAAGATTAACAGATGACTGAGATCAGTCATAAATAGTCAGCTCTGTTGTTTCTATTTTACTCATCAAGGGAAATATTCTTCAAATTGTCAAGAATGGTTAAAAGAAAACAAAACTCGGCCGGGCATGGTGGCACACGCCTGTAATCCTAGCACTCTGGGAGGCCGAGGTGGGCGGATCACTCAAGGT